>JAQPZY010001333.1:2030000-2156059 GCA_029931535.1 Margaritifera margaritifera | reverse complement strand
TGTTGGTCGATTAGTCTGCTGCCTGACCAACCAAGAGAGAGAGAGAGAGAGAGTTGAGAGAGCAGCCTTCGGACATTTTAATTTTTAAAAATAATGTGTATTTAAGACCCTAATTTAGGTTAAAAAAACACACAAAAAAACATTAAATAGAATACAGTATGTGTGTGCCTCCTAACCAAGAAATTTACCGTGCAGTCTGTACAGGCTATTGAACCTTTGTATCATTGGTATTTTGAACTCTTTTAGATAAATTCCATTGAACGTGTAAGCATACCATTACGACGACCCAGGTTCTTGTTGGATTACTTGGTGTAAGTTCGAGTTCAAGGGTTTCATACCCTGCTCAAATTCTTTTTCTCTCTCCATCAATATATTTCCACGTATGTGTGTCCCTTATACACGAGAGAGAGAGAGAGAGAGGTGAGAGAGAGAGAGAGAGAGAGAGAGAGAGAAGTGTGAGAGAGAGGAGAAAGGGAAAGCAGAGGGGTTTTCAATAAAATTGTGATACCATGTTTAATTCATTTAGAAAATGGTGATTAGTAATATTTTTCTCGTTATTTTCTTATGTCGATAATGATTAAAAAAGTGGGATATGTCATCACTGATCTAGAGAGTATAGAAGCTATAACCATTGTTGAAACCATGTTTATTATATGCGTATTATTGCGCCATGGGGCGGATGACAATTTGACATTCCAAACAGTATTGGCATATCAAATTGAGTATTGGCATACTCAAAATTGCTGAATATCCAACACTTTAAAAGTCATGTTATTTTTAAGGTATGTGGTATATATATATATATATATATATCGTATCTATATTATATTTATAATATATTTATATATATATATAGACTATTATATAATATACATAATTTATATAAGTAGTATAGGGGGGTAACTGGGTGCACCACGTGACTGGGGGGCACTATGGGGCAGTAATGGGAGTTTAAACATATTGACCAGGACAGGCCCCCAAGTGTAGTTTAACTGGGCAGTAGGGGGCACACTTGGGCAGTAACTGGAAGACAAACGTCCCACTACCATCAAAAAACTGGGGTGGGGTGTTTTTGATAGTAGTGGACGTTGTCTTCGTCACTACAAGATACGGGGTGTGGGAATATAATTAATCTTTCTTGAAAAAGGGGGTGGTCCTAAAAGGAGACCGTTGGAGGAGGAATATTTTATTTCCCCTAACATTGAGTTAGGAGGGGGGGGGGGGGGCCTGGGAGGTGGAACTTGATTTTTCTTCTTCTATCTTCTCATCCTCCTTCTTATTCTCGGGTATCCATTCGGGGATGATTCAATTGTCTGAACTTGTCCGGATTTTTCATCCAGTTTAAGTTCAGACGATTGAATTGTTTTGTCTTTTTTCTCTAACCCACATTAACTTGATTTTGGCGACTTCCTGTTCCATAATTTTTTTATTTAATTGTTTTCACTCGGAGCAGGGCCGCTTCTTGTCGAGTGAGGATTATGCACCTTTATATTATCATCTAATTTATGGATGCAATCCAAGACTTCTTTAAGAAGTCCTACTCGACAAGGTGAAGAGGAGTTCTTGATCTTCTTAACTTTCCTCCTCCTTCTTTCACTTCTTGAATTAATTTCTAAATCAAGTTAATGTTAGGTGAAGTGTTTCTATTTCCCACTGCAGACTGACAGGATACCACCACATTCAATTTTTTGCCTTATAATATTTAACATCCACCATCCAGTCCCAGGCTTCCTGTAGATTGTCAATGATATCTATCATTCTCTGAAGAGTGAAAGTGTGAATGGCGTCACTGTTGTTGTTACTTTGGTTAATGTCGTGTTCGCCCTTAGGGCACATTGTACGACTATATAACCCGCACAGCGTGCGAAGCAACGCCTAGGGGGGTTAGGTGGTCAGGTGTGTTGACAGATTTGCAACCACCTGACCTCTATTTTCAGTACTCCCCTCCAGCCGCAGCACGATTCCCCTCAATTAAGGGGTTTAAAATGATTGTCGCGCTTTTGGTAGGATGAATACCGGTCTACACATCCCAGAGGGATGTGTAAATTATTTCTAAGTGTACACCTTCCCAGCGCAAACATGGTTCCCCACAATTAAGGGGGTTAAATGAATGTGCGCTATATGAGAGTGAGCACTTTCGTACCTGTTACATGGGACTAGAACCACAAGTGTTTACAGGTATATGTGTGCGCGTTGTAGAGCACGTTGTAGAATGAATTGTGTCAAGTATGCAGTCAGGAGTGAAAAGGGCGGCACGGACTAAGCAAGCGAAGAAAGCGCGAAGCGTGGCGGGGAAGCCGAAACGCCAAGAACGTACAGTACATGATCAAATTCTGCCCAGTTTATTACCTAAGTCGGGCTGTCCCTAATACAATTTAAGTGTAAGCCTCTTATACAATTATGACAATCCTACAAGTTACAAGAATTTTCCTTTTAACGAGTATGTTTTCTGTTGGAAAGTTTTGTGTACAAAGTGTACATATTATTTGCACAAAAAAATATCAATACCCAATCTTTGAGTAAGAATTACTCATATCTTTTTCGTTTCAAGCACACTACAATTGATAAAGTTGTAATATTTTAGACGGTTGGTTCGAAATTGATCAAATTTGTGTTTTAAATATGTATAATCAAAAGGTGTTTTCGAAAAAAAAGCCAAATTGAAAAACCCCATTGATTCAGGCAATGAATTTAGCCCTATAGAAGGACTGTTTAGCCTTAGAAGGACTATTATTCTTCTGCAGGTGGGTCCCCGGTAGAGAAGCTCTGTCTATCTGCCATGCTGGGCTCTCTCCTTTAACGCAGACGCCCCCTTGGGTAGCTAGCTAATTATTGCTCTGCTCATGTGGTCGGCTGTTGGCGGCGGGGGATAGGTCGACATACCTCAATTGGTCAGCACTAGCAGCTGGGGCACCAATTACTTCCCATACTGCAAGAGGGATGGTCTTGCAGTTGTAGGTTGAGTACTCCATATGCTGTCTGCAAGGCTGCCAAGACTGCCTCCTTCCCTCCTCGTCCAACTGCGTCTCCCTCTACCGGTTTAGCACGTCTTGACCACACGTCTGCTCTGCTCCACCTGCGCTGCCTGGAGGTTGTTCCTCCTGCTGATGGCGTCACTGTGGGAAGGCGCCACCGCTTTATATGCTAGAAGCGCGGACGTGATGGAAAACATCCCCTTTTTTTCCCCCAAAAAAACCATACAAACAAACAAAAAAAAACACACACCACACTATCCTTTTTTTATATCAAGCACAAACTTTACACAAAACACAAAACATTACAAGGGGTTAAAGTGGTTTTTTTTGTTGGGTAGACTATCACAAACAAAATAACATACAAACATAAAAACACAAATATTATTATATATATTATAATATATTATATATATATATATATATATATATATATATATATATGGCAATCATTGGAAATATAATCTTTTCTTGAAAAATGGGTTGGCGTGGCCCTTAAAAGGGCCGTTGTTTTTTTTTTGTTGTTGTTGTTTAACATGGGCATCTCCTAGAGGGTTTTCTTTTCCTTAAACTTTTTCTGACTTCGGGTCCGTACAACAAAACCCTCTTTAGACAGCCTTGTCTCTCCACATAAATCTGTCGATGCCATGTAGCGTGTCTGTCTGTAATTTTTGTGATAGCCCATGAGGCCTTCACCATACATTGGAAATGCTGGTATTAAACAGCATTCCTGATACGATGTTTGAGGATTCCACACTGGTCCACATTTTTTCTTTAGGAGTAGTCTTGGAGAAAAAAAAGCCGGTGAAGCTTTATGAGACAAGCGGTAGTATATATATATACCTTACGATCGGATTGAAATGGATCGAAATCAACTACCAATCCAAATGCGCGTTACAAGTGGGTCGGTTTTTCTTCCAATGGGAAGAGGAGCGGGGGTATGACGTCATCTCGGGTATAAAGGTATGGTAGCCGTTTCGTAGGGTTTATTACTTTTTTGACAGCCTTCATGGAGACTGGAAAGACAAGTATGTATTGGAGTGAGCCTTCAATGATTAATGCTGCTGCTGCTGCTGCTTTGTTGAACTTCCGGCCGGAAGACTTTGATTTAGAATTTCTAAATCAAGAGTTTCAGTCGTCTGAGACTACTACTACTACTACTGCTACACCAATGATGATGAATTAAAAAGAAGCAAGAGGAAGAGATGGAAAAAATTTTAAAAAAACGACGAGAAGAGGAAGAAATGTTTCTTCTTCTTCAGCAGCAGAAAGAAGAAGAGAGAGAGAAGAAGAAAAAGTGAGGAAGAAATCAGACAGCAGTTACAAGAGGAGGAGAAGAAGGAAACAGTAAAGGAAGGCATCAGTCTTGAAGAAAAAACGGTGAGTCTTTTAGAAGAGATATTATATGAGCTAAAATGGATGACCAATGTCTATAAGTATGCTTTAACTCATCAATCACCTAAACGAAAAAGACCATCACGGGTTTAAACAACATTCTTCCAAGCCTACCAGTTCTAGTGAGATGCCACCACCGATACCACCATACCAACGCCACCAGTTGACTACCACCATAAGCAAAACACCATCAGTAGCAGCAGCAGCATTAACAGGATATGGATTGGGTCATGGTAAAGGATCTACGACAATTGAAGTTGATTATGTTTAAGTTTGTTTTAACCAAACAACAACAACAAAAACAAACAACCCAACGGTCCTTTTAAGGCCCCCCCCCCCCCAGATTTCTAGAAAAGAAATCAAATTGCCAAATCAAGTAAACTTAAAAAATCCCATGGTGTTGTATATAAGTGTGAGTGCGTGCGTGCGTGCGTGCATCTATACTCTAAACAAAATAAACACAAAATCACTTACTTTTTTTCTCCATTTTGTGTATTCTGTCATTTTTCTTTACAAAATAATTCACCAATAACATATAACACAAAAAAAAAACACACAACAAAGTTCCTTTTTTCACTGTCTGTCTCTTTTGTTCTTCTTGAATTTCTTCTTCATAGGAACAAGATCTTCACAGGAATCATAGGTTCCATTGGTTCATTTTCTTCTTCACTTCTCACTGTCTTCCATTCTTCTTGCTCTCTTTTACTTTTCTTGATGATATGTTCTTCTTCTTCTTCTAGGTTTGAAGATCCTTCGGCTTCCTCCCTCTCCTCTGATAGATTTTCTTCTTCTTCTTCTTCTTTCTGAGGGCACTCCGAAGACCAATGTCCTTTTCCCTTTACAATGATAACAGGTATCTTTCCCTTTATCTCTGTTTTGGTGTTGACGTTGTGGACATTCTGGAGCCCACTGTCCTTTCTGTTGGCAGATATAACAAAGTATCTTGACTTTTATCTCGAGAGGTAGAGGAGGAGGAGTAGTCCTTACTCTTACTGGTAGTATACTTTCGAAGGACTGTCTGCAAATCTCTCACCAAAAAAGCAATCTGTCTTCTTGACTCTTCCATCTTTTCAGCAGTTTTGAAAGTTCAATCACCAAGACTGATTCTAAAGGTACGAAGCTCTCTCTTTATATACTCTCCTCTCTCTATATAAAGGTACCTGGGTGAAAACTGAATCAGTTTCAAAGTAAAGTTCAAGATGAAAGATCACGCCTAAACCATGAGAAACCAGAAGAAGAAGAACAATAAGAACAAGAACAAACAAAGAAGCCACGACGACGGAGGTATTCCGTGCCACCTGAAACACCATTAGATGAACTACTAGCTCAAGTCCATGCCAGTGACTTCGAAGACGAGATGAGTGAACCTGAACCTTACCATCTTCAAAACCACCCAAAACAAATCCAACACCAGAACCCCTGACCAAGAAACACCACTATCTAGTACTTTGGCTCCTCCTGAAAATTACTATCGGATTCGAGAGACTCAAAAAATTACCTCTCGAAAAATTTAGAACCACGGCCTACACTCACACGGTTCACTTCAAAGACTTTAAGTCCGAAGTGCCTCCCGAGAAAGCGGCGGGGTTCATTAGCGATTTGTGGAGTTCTGTGTTTACAGAACTTGAAACGGCAATGTGGAGCCAAAGAAGATGATCGCTTGAGACTGGCCATCCATCATGACAACTTGAAGAGTCCCGTTTGGATTGAGTTCAGCACCCCGGCAGAATTAACGCCAGACAAAGTCATGTCTAAAATAGAACATGTACAACAATCCAAATGACAAGTTTACCATCACCGATGGAAAGGCCACACTCTACATGACACACGTTGCTCCATCTCGAGGAAGTGGACGAAGCAGAAAACGTTATTGGTGGGACGATCTTCGTACTACCAAATTCAGTGTCGTCCAATCGACAATACTCAAGACCAAATGTGCTTGGCCCGAGCTATTGTAGTGGGCCGCACCTATGCTAACCAAGAACGAGAGCAAAAAATGGAAAAAAGACCTGGGAGAGAATTCGAAGTGGATAGAGTCCAACAACGAAACGAAGCAGAACTCTTGTTACAAACAAGCGGGGATCCCTAAAGAGACGGTGTGTGGTATTTCTCAAATGCAGAAACTTCAAGATGTTTTGGCTCCTCATTATACTTTGAAAGTACACCCTCAAGAAGTGCGCGGAGCTCTACTGTTTCGAGGCCCCGATTTTCCTGATGGAAAATACATTCACCCTCTATTACCATCAAGAACATTTTGATACCATCACTAGTATTACCGGATTTTTGGGATACTCTTACTACTGTGAGAGATGCAACCAAGGGTTTAATAGTCGAGAGAAACACCTTCATTGCGGAGCAAGATGTCGGGGCTGTTTAGCCGACCAACCATGCCTTCCTGAACAACACCACGTCCATTGTGAAACCTGTCGACGCGAATTTGTCAGTCCCTCTTGTTACCAACAGCATCGTAAGACACAAGGTCACCAACAAAATGTGCTTGTGACTTATTGAAATCGTGTTCTACGTGTGGACAACTAATTCGCACCAACAACCTCACGAGACACGTTGTGCTGGCAAGAAAAAATGTTGTATTTGTCATCAGATCGTCGATTTTGATCATCGATGTTTTATTCAAAAGTTTGACAAGACAGAGAAGAAAGAAATAAAGAAGAAGAATAAGAACAAGAAACAAGTAGATTTCATCTTCTTTGATTTTGAATCCATGCAAGAAACAGGCATTCACATTCCCAATTTTTGTGTGGCACATCGGGCTTGTGATCAGTGTATTCAAGAATCCATTCATTTTCACTGCCCTCATTGTAGTCGAATTCCAGGAGGACGTGAAAAAATCTTTCGTGGAGTTAACACTTTGTCTGAGTTTGCTGAATGGGTTTTAGACCCTACCCACCCACGACAGTTGGAGCGAAGAAGACATTCAACGTTATGGAGATTGTCATCGGTATGCCACCGTCATAGCTCACAATTTTTCTGGATACGATGGCAGTTTTTACTCAATTATTATTTGAACCATGGGACCGAACGACCTGAAGTCACCATGAACGGAAAAAAGCTCATCTACATGAAAGTAGGACAAGTTCAGTTTAAAGATTCTATGAGTTATTTGCCATGCCTTTGAGTCGCATGCCAAAAACGTTTGGCATGACAGAAATGGCCAAAGGCTACTTTCCTCACTTCTTCAACACGGAAGCTAATCAACATGCCGTCCTACCTCATTTGCCTGACCTTCATGATTACGACCCCGACGGAATGCGCCCCGAACAGCGAGAAGCTTTTCACACTTGGTACCGTGCTCACCAGACCGATCCATTTGACTTTCAAGAAGAGATGCTCAAATATTGTCGATCGGATGTGGATATTTTAAGACGTTGTTGTGGAAAGTTTCGAGAGTTATTTCTCGATCACGGAGAGGTCGATCCTTTGAAAGATGCAGCCACCTTACCTAAAGCCTGTTCCTTAGTCTACAGGCAAAATTTCCTGCCTTAGAACCACCTGGCCATCATCGACTCCAACACGTCTCTCTTTGTTAGTCGTCAATATTCGGTCAAAGCTTTACGTTGGTTTCATTACTTGTGTGAAAAAGAAGAGAAATGGATACAACATGCTAGAAACGGAGGAGGAGAAAAGAAGATTGGAGGTTATTCCGTGGATGGATTTGATTTAGAAAACCCACACACGGTATACGAATTTCAGGGTTGTTTGTTTCACGGATGTCCAACTTGTTATCCTGATCGAGAGATGAAAGGCCCTTATTCAAATCCTACCATGGATCAGTATACGAACAGACTTGCCAACGACGTCTCAAGTTAGAAAGTCAAGGATACCAAGTGATAGAAATGTGGGAGCACGAGTACGATCGACGTTTGAAAACCGATCCTGAATTTAAGAACATTACCCAAAGTTACGACGCGGCCGACATCGAACCTTTAGATCCACGCCACAGTTTATTTGGAGGACGAACCAATGCCACTCGCTTGCTGTACGACGTGAATGAATCCCAAGGAGAAGAAATCAAATACATCGACGTGTGTTCTTTGTATCCTTGGGTGTGTAAATATGCTCGTTTTCCCACCGGCCACCCTGAAATTTTGACAGAACACATCGACGTGGAACACATTCGTCAATACGAAGGATTAATCAAATGTAAAGTCTTACCTCCGACAAACTTGTACCATCCCATCTTACCTCACCATTGTCAAGGAAAACTGATGTTTCCTTTATGTCGGACGTGTGCCGAAATGTGCAACCAAGATCATCCCTGTCACCACACGAAGGAAGAAAGGTCTTTGATAGGAACGTGGGTCAGTGCCGAATTGTTTCGGGCTCTGGATCGTGGATACCGTTTGTTGAAAGTGTATGAAATCTGGCACTTTCCAACTACAGCCCAATACCACAAAGACGACGCCACCAATCATCCAGGCATTTTCTCGGGGTACGTCAATCAGTTTTTAAAACTGAAACAAGAAGCTAGTGGTTATCCTTCGTGGTGTCAGACTCCCGAAGACCAAGAAACGATTCAAAGAAGAGTACCGTAACATCGAAGGCATCACTTTAGAAGAGGTGGAAAAAAATGAAGGAAAAAGATCGTTTGCGAAAGTGATGCTTAATTGCTTGTGGGGAAACATGGCCCAACGTAGGATCTTACCCAAAACGGAATACGTCACCGAACCTTATCGTTACTTTCAACTGGTGGATGACAAAAGTATTCTAGTCAAACATGTCGAAAATCGTTCGTGATGATTTAATCATAGTCAATTTCGAAGAAGAACCCAAGTTTGTCAAACCTGACAAGTTTAGTAACGTAGTCATTGCCGCCTACGTTACCGCTCATGCTCGTTTGAAATTGTACGACGAAGCGTTAGAAGTCTTGGGGAGATCGTGTCCTGTACTTTGATTACTGACAGTTGTATCTACATTCATCGCCCCGGTTGCCCCCACCCTACCATTCAAGGAGATCGTTTAGGAGCCTGGACAGATGAGCACCCTCAAGACACCATTTTGAGTTTTGCCAGCGGTGGCCCTAAAAATTATGGGTACCGATACCGAGACCCACAAGGCCAACTTCACACCACCTGTAAAGTCAAAGGGTTGACTCTGAACTATAGAACTAACCAAGTAGTGAACTTTGAGGATTTAAAAAATGCTTTACTGTCATGACAAGTGGAAGACTTTCGAGTACCCCACGTTTGAACCTCACAAGATGTACGACTACCTAATCATCAAATCGTGACTCGACCTGTTCAAAAAGTGTATCGTATTGTGTACCAAAAACGAGTGAGACTTCCAGATCACACGACTTTACCTTACGGACACGCTGATTTGGAGTATAAAAAAAGGAAACCGTCTTGAAACAAAAAAAAAAAGACAACACCAAAAAAAAAAAAAAAAAAGATGACTTCAACATTAGCCTTGCCTGACTATGGGGAGTGTGCCAGTCGCTTGAAAACGTTCAAAAATTGGCCTAAACACAGGCCTGACTATTGTTATTGTCCTCATCGATGGAGCACAAAAAAACTTAGGAACAATGGATTACCTACTTCCTACGCTTTAGCCAGAGCAGGATTTGTTTACTTTGGACAGGGTACCAAAGTACAGTGTTTTAGTTGTGGTGCCACTATTCGAATGGATTGTAAGAATTCAGCTCTCCTGGAACATGTCAGATGGTCACCAAACTGTGCTTACCTTTCTTTGGCGTTTCCACGGATCACATTACAATACTTTGCGGATGGTACAGTCGACAGGTATAAAAAAGGAACCCCTTCCAAGCCTAACCCTTCATTCTGACTTTCAACGTTAACCAAGAAGCAATAAGATGAGTCACGACTTGGAGTGTGATGCAGTACCATGCGATGAAACGGATTCTGTACGGTTTGGTATTCCCGATTCACACGTTCAAAAGGATTCCGTATCTTGTAACATCTTGGATTCAGGACCCTCTCCAAGTCTCACCACCACCACTCATAGACCACCCTCTAAAGAGGCAGTACCCCCTTTATGTTTTACTGGAAATACTAAAGGAACTGGTATTGACGTTAACGACAACAAGGTGAATGTTGGTCAATATTCGCATGTCAGAATACCTGTGAGTTTACCTGGTTATTCCAAGTATGAAAGTCGACTTGAGTCATTCAAAGACAAGTGGCCAAAATATCTGCAAGGACCTAAACCCGAAGATTTAGCTAGATCTGGATTTAAATACACGGGAGAAGGAGATAAAGTTCAATGTTTCAGTTGTGGTTTGAAACTTCACCAATGGGAGGCTACCGACTCAGCTGACATTGAACATGCCAGATGGTTTCCGCACTGTCACTTCTTACCTTTAGTGGCTTTAGAACAGTACGGGTACGATGAGCCAGATGCCAAACAGAAGAATAAGAAGAAGTAAAAAAAATTCCATGGCGGAGGAGAATACTTCTTCTTTAGAAGAATACATTGGTGGATTACCTTTGGAGTTGCGAGTACACATTTATCAGTATTTTGTCACTATCAAACCTAGTTTAGAAGATCGAATTTTTGGTTTACCTTTGGAGCTACGAGAACGGATTTACAAAGAATTTGTTCAGATTCAAGTGAAACGTAAAGAACAGTTACATCCTTTACGACATACATGTTGTAACCATTGGTATTTGAAGGCGATAAGACATTTGATTTGGGCTAAGATATTCAAATGGTCAGACATTCATGAAAAACTAGGCTTCACCTTTAAAAGATTGGAGGGTGCCACCTACAATGTGGCAGTGGAATATAGAATTCGATGGGATGAAGTGAAGGAAAAAAATGTGACAAACAGACAAGAATACCAAAAGCTGTTACAAGAACTGTCCCCTCAAGACGAATCACCTTTACGTAGTTTGAAATTAGATAGGATAATCACTCATCATAATAGATATCCTTTACCTACCGATTCCGTTTGGTTGGCGTGTGAGTATTTTGTCACCAAGAAGACCACTTTAGAAGACCGCATTCGTGACTTACCTTTGAAGTTGCGAAAACGGATTTACGATGAGTTGGTCAAGATTCAAGTGAAACGTAAACTTCAAGTGATTCCTCGATTTCAATACTATGGCTACTTTCGCCGCATCAGAAATCTGATTCTGAACAATAACTATCACCAGTATCGTGCAGAATACAAAAGAGAGTTACTTCTTTCCAAATCGGAAACTTTACCCAAGTACATTTGTGGTATGCCTTTGAATGTGCGCGAAAGGATTTACCAAGAGTTTGTCAAGATCCAAGTGAAACGTAAACTCAAAGTCATTTCTCGATTTTTACACCATACCCTCTTTCAAGGTCATAGAAGAATGATTATGGGAAACGTCTATCACAATAGCTACGTTCACGGAGACTTTCTCAAAAGGTACCAACCTTGGGAGCCTGGCTATAAAAACATGCCACCCAAGATACCTACCTTTGCCATCGACCCCTATAAAGAGGCGGCATACTTACACTGTTCACGTCACTCGTGAAACGGATTCCGTGGAAGGAAGTCAACTCAACAACATGAGCATTCATGCTTTATCGGTACACGAAAGAGAAATTATACTCAAAGTGTTGAGAGTGGTGATGAACATCCCAAGTGAAGACATTAGTCAAAATTTATCTTGCCTTGACACGTTTGAAGAAGTGTCTTGTTAGTTGGTTACACCAGCAACTTAACGATTGGAAAGATGTACGTGACTGGAAAAGTGTTGGTTTCGATGTTTGGCTACAAGAAATACCACAGTTTGCCAAAGATCTAGCCCGTCATCACTAAGTGTTTATTGGGAGCCTGGCTATAAAGAGTTGTTATGCCTGAGCTCTACACGTCACTCGTGAAACGGATTCCGTGGAAGGAAATCACAGATCATGTTCAGACCTTAGAGGATTATAAAAAAGTGATACAAGAACTGTTTCCATTGAATTTTGGACGCTATGTGGTGTGTGTCTTAGTGACTGCTTATCTTGGAATTCGTTTTCCAGGACATTCGTTGTGGAATATTTTTGAGGACAAGTGTTTGCCTTGGATTATTTTGGAGGATCCGTGGTTGTTTTGGACTCAATTGTTGAGCTAAAAAAAAACAATATGACCCTGTGTTCTTTTTTTGGACTTAGTAGAAGAAGAAGACTATAAATATTTGATTTTATCAGTACAAGAAAGAAACATTGTACGTAAAGCGTTGAGAGTGGTAATGAAAATCAGTGAGGAACTTACATGTGAAGAAGACATTCGTCACACTTTATCTGTTTATAAAACATTTCAAGAAGTGTGTTTTGCTAGTGAGTTACACCAACAACTTTTCAATTGGAAAAATGTTCGACCCTGGAGAAACCTTGGTTTCCAATATTGGCTACAAGAAGTGGCTCAGTTTGCCAAAGATTTGGCAACTTGTCCATATGGGTCCAAAAGTGAAAAAATGGGAACCTCAATGGGAAACCCTGAAAGAAGAAAAAGAAGAAGAACCTGACACCACTGTTGTTCAAATACCTCTTGAGGAACACAGCCCTTCTTTACCACCGCCGCTACCGTCAGAGGATTCAAAAACAAAGAAGACCAGAAGAATACCACCGCCCCAAACAGTGTCTGTGTCTTTCATTACTAGGACACGAAAATATTGTTGTACATTGACTTGTTTAGAGATAACTTTAGATGTTTTAGTGGTAGTCTTCATTGTGTACGTGTTCATTTTAATTGCATATTTTCTCACTAATTCGCTTCTTCGTGTTCGTGTAAAGTTGTAAAATATGTTTTTTGTTGGTTGGTTGTTTTTTTGTTTTTTTTAAAATAAACGTGTTTGAAAATGTATAAAATGTCTTGGGTTTTTTGTCTTCTTCTCAAAAATCTTCTTACCTCAGTCATGGCTACATCATCTTCTTCTTCTACCTCGTCTACCTCCTCTTCTGTGGTTAAAGTGATTGACGAAAAGTTAGATCGTCAAAGTTGGAACGCTTTGTATCTGTGCCATCCATTTAACATGTTGATTGCTGGACCGAGTGGTTCAGGTAAAACCGAATTTGTCAAACGTTTGATCGAACAAAAAGCTATTTTGTTCGATCGTCCACCTCAACGCATCGTGTGGTGTTACAAAGAGTGGCAAAAGTCTTACACGTTATTGAAAGAAAGTCAAGGAGAAACCATTTCGTTTATAGAAGGCATCCCGCACGAAGACGATGAAATTGTGTCTGACGTGAATCAAACCCATTTGGTTATTTTTGACGACATGTTAGGAGAAGACGAAGAAGAGATTAAACTTTGGTTTACACGAAAAGGACACCATCGTAATGCTAGTATTGTCTACATTACTCAAAATTTATTTCAACAAAGTAAAGCCCATCGAACCATCAGTCTGAATGCTCATTACGTGGTCTTGTTTAAAAGCCCCAGAGACAAATCTCAAGTACAAGTGTTAGCCAAACAGTTAGGGGCTCCTTGGTTGAATTATGCGTACGACGATGCCACTCAAACCCCTCACCAGTATTTACTCATCGACTTAAAACCCACCACTCCTGACTATTTGAGATTTCGTGCCCAATTGTTTCACCCTTGGGTTGAAGAAGGTGGTCCTGTCATTTACACGTCCCTTTCAGCCAATTTTTGAAAAAACTATAAAAACAACCTACTACGTCATTTCTGTCTCACACTCTTTTGAGATGGCTTCCTTTCAACCTCATCCTTCGGCTAAATTGATTCGTGCCTTGTATGGCATCAGTCGTGAAAAAGATGCACAAGTCCGTGCTCATTTGTTAGAAGCGAGTCTTAAAGAAGTGTTACGATGGTTTACTTTGACAGCACGTCAATTACTACAAGGCATCATTCACATCCCTCATCAAACTCAACGTTTTTTTCAAAGACATAAAGCGGCATTGTCACAACTGGCTGATCCTAGAATCGATTCACGGACTAAAAAACAAATCATTTTAACTCCTGGTGGAAGTGGTTCTTTAGGAGGGGTTATGATTCGTTCCCTTTTGAAATGGGATCCTAATGCCCAAGTCAAAAAACCCAAATCACCCAAAAAGAAGAAAAGTCCAAAGAAAGCCAGCAAAAAAAAAAAAGAAAAGCCCTCAAAAGAAGAAAGTCCCCAAGAAAAGTCGTGCCAAGAAGAAGAAGAAAAAAAAAACAACACCTACCACCACTACCACCCGACGCAAGAGAGGTACTGCTGCAGCCAGGAAAAAAACACCACCACAGCAACAGACCCCATTAGTGACAAGGTCACCTTTTGCGTCCACATCTTCTTCAGCCTTCACGATGATACCTGCCAAACCAGACTTAAGTCCCGTGTTTCCTAATTTGATGCAAAAATGGAAACCTATTTCAAAAGTCACCCCTTCGGGACCGTCGACTTCAGCTAATTTGGCCATGGCAGCAGCCGCCAACAAAGTGCCATCCCCTAAAACCAAAGTCCAAGAAAGAACTGGTATCTTACAAAGTTTACTGGATTTATCCAAAGAAGAATTGACTCGATTTAGTCCATTGAAAACACCTCAACTTCGAGTGAGGCCTGTCATTAAGTTGGTACGTCGTGCAGACAATCAGTGGAGACGCATTCCAGTATAAAATAGAAGGGTACCCTGTCAGAGACTTCAGACTTGTTTTTTCTACCCTACTAAAAAAAGATGACTCCTAAGTGTATTCACCACCACCACCACCAAAAAAAGAAGAAGAAAGTAAAACCAGCAAAAAAGGACGACTTCCCCCTCGTCTAGCCAAACATTGGGACGTCTTGTCTGTCCTAACCAAATCCAATCCTCCCATGCGAAAACAACTCATTCAAACAGCCCCTAAAGAAATCATCGATACCGTGTGTGAATGTTGTTTGAACGTGTTGAAAGGAACGGTACCTTTGTCCAAGATACAGAAACAAAAATTAGGGAAACATCGGAACGTTCTTCGTCAAATGGTAAAAAAGAAAATACCTCTTCAACAAAAGAAAAAAATGTTGGTACAACGAGGAGGATTTCTACCTATGTTGATAGGACCGTTGTTAAAAATAGCCGCTCCTTTGTTAGGAACGATTGCTGGACCACTTTTAGGAGGGGTCATGCGATAACCCCCAAAAAAAGAAGATAAAAAGGACCACCCTTCTCTGAAAAGACCACGCCTTTTTGGTACCTTTGAATGAAATGGAAGGACGAAAACTGACTTTAGTACCTTACAAACGATGGATGGAATTTCATCGTTGGAACGAACAACGGATACCTCATTTACCACCCAATCCTAATCTCAACGAAATGTCCCAGTTACAACAAGAAATACAATCCCTGATGGAACGAAGCGATTTGTCCGAAACAGAAAAATCCCAACGGTACGGTCAACTTTTACAACGTCTACAACTCTTTCGCCAAAAAGCTGTCGACGAAACAGCTCCACCCACTCTGAGAGATTTCAAAGCCCTGATGAAAAGTGAACCTAAAACAGACACCGGTACAGGAATGACCGTAAAAAAAGAAAAAAAAAAAGAAGAAGAAGAATTGCCAACTTCACCTCTTAAAAAGAAAAAAAAGTTAGACACCCCGGGTTGGATAAAAAAAATGATGTCAACCCCATTACCCTCAGAAAAGAAAAAGAAAGAAGTGAAGTCAGAAGTCAAAACAGAACCGATGACCCCTGTTCAAACCACATCCACCTTTACCCCAGTAGCACGTCGGACACGTAAACAATCCAAAAAGATACCTCACGAAGAAAAGAGCATTGGTACTTGGTTGACTTATTCTTGAGGAAAAATCATGGAGAAACTGTTATCCACCATTTATTACAATCCTGGTCATGCTGCTGGTTACGGAGGAGTTCAAAAATTATATCGAGCTGCTAAAAGTAAATTGAAAAGTGTACGTTTGCCCGAAGTACGACGATGGTTACAAGAACAATCAACGTACACGTTACACAAACCCATTCGACGTAAATTTTCTAGAAGTACAACTCAAGTAGAAGGCATCGATCATCAATGGCAAGCCGATTTAGCCGACGTCTCCCATTTAGCCACTTACAATCGTGGCCACAAATATTTGTTTTGTGTCATTGACGTGTTTTCCAAATTTGCTTGGGTCGTGCCTTTGACTTCTAAAAGCAGTACCGAATTGGTACGTACCTTAAAATTGGTCTTGAAACAAGGTGGACAACAACCTTTACGATGGCAAACTGACAAAGGCACCGAATTTCTAAATCAAGCTTTTCAAAAAGAATTGAAACAAAGACAAATTCATTTTTTTACTACCGAAAATCCTGAAACCAAAGCCAGTATCGTGGAACGTTTTCAAAGAACTTTGAAAGAACGCATGTGGAAATATTTTACACATCAACATACTCTCAAGTACATCGACGTGTTACCTCGTTTGGTCAAAGCGTACAATCAATCGTACTATCGTAGCATCGGATGTGCCCCCGAAGAGGTCAGCCCTGAAAACGAAGTGTCCGTGTTTGATAAATTATTTGGTTCACCCCAGAAGAAAAAAAGTAGAAGAAAAACCTTGTTGGAGTTAAAGACGGGAGATTGGGTTCGCATCGGAAAAACCAAACGTACTTTTGACAAAGGTTATTTACACAACTGGACCACCGAATTGTTTTGTGTCACTACCCCCGTCCGTGGACGCAATCCTCCCGTCTATAAATTGGAAGACATGCACGGTGAAGTACTCAAAGGAACATTTTACTTGCCTGAGTTACAACGAGTAACCAAAAAAGAAGACACCTTGTACGACATCGAAAGCATTCTCGAACAAAGAACACGCAAAGTAGGTAAACGTCGAGTAGAAGAAGTCAAAGTACGTTGGAAAGGATATCCACCTAGTTTTGATTCTTGGATTGCTGCTTCTCAAGTCGTCGACTATAAAAAGAAAAAGAAGTAACCTAACAACATGCCATTCAACACAGCAGCAACCCAGACTTCAACGACTCCTTCGCAGAGTTCTTCTCTTCAAGAATTACAAAAACAACCGCTTTGGGTGTGGTGCGGAGAACGTGTGCCTAAAAATCAAATCGTCTTTTTCTGCCAAATTTTTGTAGTGTATTGTGTCATCGGAGCAGCCATTGCCAATTTGAGTTTACAACAAGGAGACAAACAATTGTGGACCATTTTACTTAGCAGTTGCATCGGTTATCTTTTACCCAGTCCCTCTTTGAAATTTACGACAACGACCACGGGAGTACGAGCAACGCCAGTCCACCTTCTTCGTCCAGTCACCACCACAATACCAACCCTCTTTTGGAACCTTTTGAACATCATTCTTCTGTTCACTTGAGTGACTCCTCGGACACCAGAACCACTTTGGAACTATGAATGACCAATTTTATTTAACGTTACCTAGTGACAGTTCCATGAATGTGTTTCCCAACAACACTTTATGTTGTTTCACCATCAAATTACCTCAATCCATCCAATTGGATCACGATGCTCATTGGGAAGTGGCTTTGGTAGAAATCATTCATCCTACGCAAATCATGAACATCAACAAAGGTCAAAACACTATCATTGAGGAAATCTTGAACAAAAAAATACAATATGACTTGGAAAAAAATGATCCTAAAATCTGGGAAGGAGACAAAAATAATCCTGACATGAAGGGATCATTCAAAAAGGTCTCAGATGAAAAAAAAAGGTCTTTGGTCAGTATACCCTGAGAATTCCTACAGGGTATTATTTTAGTTCTGGACATTTGGTGGACACTATTGAGTCCATCCTTGAAGATCAATTTGGCAAAGCCTTAAACAATAACCGAAAAATTCTACGTGTCAGATTCAATAATGTGGCACGCCGTTTCCACATGGAATTTTATATGTTCGAGCCAGATAATGGTGAAATGGTGGACGACAAAACTGCTAAAGAAAAAGGTCTACCCGAGCAGGAGAGAAGATTCATGACCATTGAATTTTCTCCTGGGTTGTATGCTATTTTGGGTGGAAATAAAGAGTATACCAATCGAAAAGTTTCAACCAACATAGAATTCGCAGCCCTATCGAAGTGAACATTGGACTGAATTTAATGTTTGTGTACTCCGATGTGGTAGAGTACAGCGTGGTGGGACACACAGCTGCGCCCTTACTGAGAGTCATTCCTTTCAAAGTAAATACTGATGCTGGTGCGTACGAAGAAGGTGGAAACACGTTTCACGTTCACCGTGAATTTGTACACCCTCATTATCTTCCAGTCAGTAAATCGTATTTTGACAGTGTCAACATTAGTATAAAAGGAGATTTGGGACAAGATGTGCCATTCATTGACAAAGGAAAAGTCACGGTGAAACTACATTTTCGAAAAAAGGTTCTCTAACGTCTTGTAACCTCCCAAAAAAAAATGTATCCAGTGTACCGAGGAGTGGCTCGACAACGAGGACATGGTTTAGGAGATATGTTAAAATCGGCTTTTCGGACAGTAGCTCCTATTTTGAAACCCATGGTGTCTCGAGGATTTCATGCCTTAAAAGATGCCGCTTTGACACAAGGAAAAGAATTTTTGCAAAATGTCCTCATCAACAAACAAAATCCTAAAGAAGCCTTTATGAGAGCAGGCAAAAATGTGTTGATGAACACTGGTAAAGATCTTTTGGGTCTCCGAGAAAATCCTATAAATACGCTTCACGCTTCAGGCTCTGGCATTACTTTACAGCAAGGACAAGGCAGAAAGAGACGACGACGACATCGAAATCCTTTCAAAGTTCATAAAAGACCACACGGTAGTAGTTCCAGAAAGAATAAGAAAAGAAAAACAACCATCAGAGAATTAGACGTGTTTGATTATTAAAAAAAAACATTGAAAATGATGCACCGAGATTCTTGCGAATGTACTAAGTCAGAACTGGATATGTTTACCATGCCTCCCACCATGATGACGATGCAAGAATCCCAATGGGTAGAATTGCATCCTGTATCGTCTTTGTCGGATTCAGCTCCTATCGAATTTGAAATGAAAGGACAAACCGAAGATTACATCGATCTGAATGACAGCTACTTGTACCTGAAACTCAAAGTGATCAAAACGGCGGACAGCAGTCTTCCTGGGGATGATTCCAGAGTAGCTCCAGTCAATAATTTCATGCATTCCTTGTTCAGTGGAATAGATTTGTACTTGAATAACAAACTGGTCAGCAGCAGTTTGGATACTTACCCTTACCGTGCTTACTTGGAAAATCTCTTGACGTATGGAAAAGAAGCCAAGAACACTCATCTGGATGCTTCAGTGGTCTGGAAACCTGACACCGAGGGTTCCTTCAACGACACACAGGTGTCAGAACCGGCGAGGATTGAGGGTGCTGATTTTGATCATGCAAGAATAACTTTAGCAGAGCCGCACAATGTGGGATTTAACGACCGTCGAAAGAAAATCAGAGGGCACAGTTTAGAATTGATGGATCGTTTGCATTTGGACATGTGGTTGCAAGACAAGTATTTGTTGAACGGAGTAGATGTACGCCTGAGACTGAATCGTAGTAGTGCCGCTTTCCATTTGATGGCTTTTGCTAACGAGTGGAAAACCGTCATCCAAGAAGCCAAACTTTATGTGCGACGTGTAGAAGTCTTACCGAAAGTGGCCAACGACATCAGTCAAACCTTGAGCAGAACCACTGCTAAGTATCCTCTTAGACGTGTGGAAGTGAAAACCTTTACTGTGGCCGCTGGACTCCGATCCATAGTCGAAGATCACATCTTCCAAGGACAGCTCCCCAAACGCTTGCTGATTGGCATGGTCAGAAATTCAGCCTTCAACGGAGTCAACGATCAGAATCCGTTCCAGTTTCAGCACTTTAACGTCTCCAAGATAGAAGTCAGTCTAGATGGCAAGACCTTGCGTACCAGACCTTTTGAACCTGACTTTAGTGTCAACGTAAAAAATTACTTACGATCTTACTTGACCCTGTATGAAGCCACAGGACAGTTGGGCACCAACACCAGCCACGGCATTACGTACGACGATTTTGCAGGAGGGTATGCCTTGTGGGGATTTGATTTCACTCCGGACCAAGGTAGCGATGAAGGACATTTCCACCCTATAAAATCAGGCCCCCTTCGAGTGGAACTTCAGTTTACAGCTCCTCTAGCCGAGACAGTGAACGTAGTCTTGTATGCAGAATTTGATAACACTCTAGAAATCAACAGCTTGAGAGAAGTGATTCAAGACTATTAGAAGAAGAAAAAAAGATGCAGAACGTAGAACTAATGGAGATAGATGAGGGATTCTGTGAAGTGAATCATTCAGAACCTAGAATAGAAGAAGAAGAAATCAATTCAGTTCCTGAGGAGGTGTTTACTGGATTTATGGTTTCTCGATGGCCAGAACAAGAACAACAGTTAGTGTCATGTTATGCTCAGAAATTGAGTGACATCATTTACAGTCTGAGTGAAAAACATTGTTATGGATGTCAAACCGATCATCCCAGTCAGAAACAACACGAATGTTTGATGATGACAGGCGAAGAAAAATTGGATGAATATTTGGAAACAGCCTGGACACAAATCTCAGATGAACACGTGTTGAAACAGTGGTATAAAGACTTGGTGAATTCTTCTTCTCCTCCACTTACTCCTCTGGAGATCAAACGTATCGAAGGACTCATTGTACAGAGTGCAGACCCTAACAAACGTGAATATTCCTGGAATTACAAGACAGATCAATTCAAGTTTAAAGTCAGGTGTGAATTGATAGTTCGTTATTTCAAGTGGTAAAAAAAAAATGGATACCAGGGAACTTCATTACTTATTGACTCGCGGTTCCTATACTTCTTCTTGGAATCCTGTGGTGTGTGCTAAAGATGAACTACCTCATCGTAAACCAAAAAACGTTCATGCCTATGTCATCAATACCGACGACAGTCATCTACCAGGAACCCATTGGGTTGCCGTGTACTTTCCCAACACTCACTGTGTGGAATATTTTGATTCTTATGGATTACCTCCTTTGGAAAAAGACATCATCGAGTTTATAAGAAGAAATGCCGTCTCGACTCGATTCAATAATGTGAGACTACAAGGATCCGATTCCATGGTGTGTGGACAATATTGTGTCCATTATCTTCATCAACGCAGTCTTGGATATTCCTTAGAACATTTACTGACTTATTTTGATAGTGACTATGTTCGAAACGATGCTAAAGTACAAAGATGGTTTTGTGAACGTTATGGTTATCTCTTGTCTTTAGCTCACAATCGTAGTGTGCATCAGAATGATGTTGATGTAGAAAGTTTGACATTTACTTTACCTTCGCAACGTTGTCAACCTTGTAAATATGTTCCTGTTTGAAAAATTTTTTTATTGTTGAATGATTAGTTTTTTTATGTTAGAATAGTTATTGTTGAATAAAAACAATGTTATTGTTTTTTTGAAAAAAGGTGTTGTGTGGTTTTTTATTGAATTTTTGAAAAAAAATAATTATTATGTTCTCTCTCTCTTTCTATCGATCTAAGAAAGTTAAACCCTTTTTTCCTCTATCTGTGATCTCCCTGTCGATCTGAAAAAAAAACCTACCATGTTTTCCATCGCGTCCGCGCGTTAAGCATATAAAGCGGTGCGTTGGCCAGTGTAGTCATTCTCGTTGACTCGTCAAGATCTCAACAGTTCCAAAAAGAAGAAGAAGAAGATGGCCGCAACCAAGATTACAAAGCTGAATGAAGCTATGGTTAACATTATGAGGGTGAAGAATCATTTGATGGAAACCAACCCGGAGAGAAAGACGATGACGTTCATTCAAATGGCGCATGATCTAGTAGAAGAGGTTCTGAGAGAAGAAATACTTCGGGAAAGAACAGAATGGGAAGTAGGACATCGACTACAGCAACAGCAGCAACAACAACAACAACAAAGACAACAACAACAACAGCAGCAACAACAACTTATCGGCTAAAACACGGTATTGGTGCTGATAAAGGAATTTTCATGTTATATGCATGAAATAGAAAAATTAAACAAGATATGAACCAATTTTAAAGATTGGTAAGCCTGGCATATACCTCTCTTACTTTTCTGAAAATTTCAAGAGGTTAGTGTAACCCATTGTTGAGATATGCATGGAAACAAGCTCTAAAAATGGCCATTTTTGAGCGTTATGTAGTCTCACTCGAAAAAAGCTTGAATATAAAATAGAGAATTCTCTAAATATCATACTGAAATTATGCATTTATTGGTCTGGTTTTATGCGGAATTCTATCCTGCAAATATTGCTTCTTGAATTAAAGAAATCGGTAAAATATTATGGATTTTATAAGCAAAATACCGTCAGTAGAAGTTTTGTTTCAACACTGAAATTCAAACACTAATCTGTTGTTATATGCCAACATTTTGTACAAAATAACATTCATTATAACTTTTATTGACATCTAGAACTCGACTTTATATTATAATAAGTAGTAAAACCATTTAAATCACATGGCTAGCCAAGATATTCGATTGAGAGCTTGTTCTTTGTCAAACTTTCCAGTTCTAAATTTTGTAGTGTCTGTAACCTTTACAAGTTTATATGGCAATAATTTTGTTGTTTCATTATGGAAAAGTATAAATCCTACAAAGGCTCATGTGTATCCATGTGATGTCCAAGTTGGCCAAAATTGGTGGTGCTGTATTGTACCATTAAAAAACAGCAACTCAATAAAAAAAGTTACAGACACTACACAAACAGGTATAAAAATGAAAGATAAAAGTATTGTTCTACTTGTCATTAAAACATTGTTTTTCTCAATAGAAAGTTCCATCTTATGTGATGTAATGTTGCATCATCTATTTACCTCTGCAGCCAAGAGCAAAAAAGTGATGCAATAACTCTCTTGATTGAATATTGCATCATTCTTGCAGCACTGTCTGTTTGAGTAATTTACTACAAGACAATGTAACCTGAATTTCTTATCCTAGAAGAAGCTGCCTAATTACTTTTTCTGTTCTTTACCATGGTACATCCCTAAGACATGGGAAGACGACAAAAGCAAACCTCTGGGAACAACTCTGGTAAGTTTGTATTGAATGGTAAACCACACTCTTAAATTGTAGTGTCTGTAACCAATATCCCCTTTTTATACTGTCTATGACTTTATCCCTGTTTTTTTAAAAAAAAATGAAGCCAAATTATGTTTCCTATTACAGTATTGATGTGTAAGGCTAAATTTTGACATATTGTCTGTCTGCAATTTGTAATATTTTGGTATATTTATAGTTTCTTTCATCTAGATTTCTGATAACAGGCAACATTTTCAGTGATTTCTTACAATATGCAATTGAAACTGAGTATTTTTGCATTCCATATCATTAGACTAGTAAATTCAAACAGAAATATTATGAGAATTCAATGAGCTCAGACTTAGTATTGGATACATTGCTGATATTGTCAAATGGTTACAGACACTACTAGACATGTGAATTGACCCGACTGTTGTTTACATTATTAAGGAAAGTGTGCAATCATTGTAAATGCTAGAACATTGAATAATCATCAGGTTTTATGCTATTTCTTTTTCAATCAGATACTTTTCTTTAAGAATCTACAGGTTATTCCAGTTTGCTTATGTATGAAAGCATATTGCGTACTCATTACAAGTATGTTTTGTAAAGTCTAAATTTCATCCGTATACATAGAGGAACAAAAATGAGAATGAAGTTGTTTGCTTTTAGGAAGCAAAGATAAGCCAGAAGAAGATGAACAGAAGATTAAAGCTAGAAGGGAGAAGACGAGGCTAAAGGTACAAGCCTGGAGAAAAAAACAGAGGGAAAATAAGGCGAAACATGAGGAGCTAAAAAGGGTTGATAGAGAAAGAAGAAAAGATAAAAGACTACTAAAAAAACAGCAATCACTTTCCGATTCAAATCTTCAACAAGAATTAAGAAGGAAAAAACGTGAAGAAATGAAAAGGTATCGCCAGAAAAAGAAAGAAAAAGCAGCCCTGGCAATATCGGTTAATAAGAGTGTTGATTTAAGAAGTCCGAAAACTGCTGAATTAAGTAGAAAGAAGAAAGAAGCTGTGAAAAGAACCCAAGCATGGAGAATGCGTATCAAACTGAATGAAAGTATACAGCAAGAGTGTATTCAGACTGATTGTGAAATAGGAAATACTGGGTCAGCCAGAGATTCACCAATGAATAAAGTGTTACCTAAAGCAACTCTGTACAGACAATTAAAAAAGGTAAAGGAAGTATTACCAAATACCCCAAAGAGAAAAGCAGTCATCATAAGTAAATTAATTGAATCTCCATCAACATCAAAGTTTCTAAATAGGAATATAATGATAATGACACCGGATTGCAGAAAAAAACTTGAATTGACAGATACTGTTATACAATCTGTGTCAGAGAGCATTTCAGAAGTGAAAACAAGGAAAGGGGGTGCAAAGAAACATGCATACAACATCATTTGTGACGCATTACTGAAGAAATATAAAAGACACAGACTAAAAAAGTATTTCAAAGTATCAGTGAAAGGGCAAAAACCTAGTTCTACATGGTGGGAGACGAAACAAAGAAAAAGAAGAAGGGATGCACTTAACTCTCCATTAAAGAAATCTGTGAAAGATTTTTTTCTAAGTCCAGAAATCAGTAGGGAAGTGCCTAATAAACGTGAAACTGTGAAAGTAAGAAAAGGTGGTCAAAAAGAAATACTTCAAAAACATGTGATGACTATGACATTAGAAGAAGCCTACAAAGACTACAAGTTAAGGAACCATAGTCACAAAATAGGATTAACTTCATTTTCTAAATTGAAACCAGTGAATGTTAAAAAGGTGTCTGAAACAAGCAGAAGATCATGCTTATGCCAAAAGTGCTGTAACGTGGCCCTAAAAAGTGAGGCACTAACAAATGTAAAAAAAGCAGTGAAAGAAAATGGAGATTTGGATGAAATTTCAGTAGATAAGAAAAGCTTAAGTGATGCTACTTTTTGTAAATACGACACCAATCCAGCTATTAAATGTTTAAGAAGAGAATGCAAACAATGCGGTGTGAAATGTTTGCAGAGTTACCTTAAACCATTTGTTGAAAAGTATAGTGACAGGCAGATATCATGGCATCAATGGGAAAGTATAGAAATAGCAAAAGATGATAAAGTAAAGCGTTGCGTCTCCTGTGTGCCTAAAGAAACAGACATAAAAACATTAATTACATGCTTAGAAACTGACATGCAAGAGTATCCAGAGCACGTTTTCAGGGCCAAATGGCAACAGCAACAGATGGGAATTTGTGTTGATAGAATTGGTGAGGGTTCTATTGCTATGGTCATGGACTTTAGTGAGAACTATGGGTGTGTTTTTCAAAGTGAAGTACAATCTGGATTCTTTGACAGGAACCAAGTTACAATACATCCAATCATGTGTTACTATACAGAAAAACAGGGAGAAAAAGAATTCAAGATAAAGATTGCCATTATTGGCATCAGTGAAGAAACCAAACATGATGCAGACTTAGCTATCACTTTTGAGAACAAAGCTATAGAAATTCTGAAGAAGAAAGGTGTGAAAGTAGAGGAGATCCATGAGTGGACAGATGGCTGTGCTGCCCAGTATAAGGGGAAGAAAGCCTTTGCTGACATAAGTCTGAGGAAAAAGCCATCTGTAACACGAAATTATTTCGAAACATCACATGGAAAGAGTGTTTGCGATGGTCTCGGTGCGACAGTCAAGAATGCTTGCTACAGAGCTGTAATCAGCAATAGAAAGGTGATAGGTTGTGCAGAAGATGTATATCATTTCTGTACAGAGAAACTGAAAATGGAAAATACAGATAATGAAGCTAAAACAGTTTCGAGAAGGGAGTTCATCCTTGTTAAAGATGTTGAGAGAAATAGAGAAGAAACTGATGTGCAAACACTGCAAGGTACAAGAAAATTACATGCTGTAAAGTCAGGAAGCAATGATTATGAACTGAGCATAAGAAATCTGAGCTGTTATTGTGAGCAATGCATGAAGGTTGACGGGAGATGCAACTTCAGCGAAAATGTTAATGCCTGGGAAATGAAAAAGTTAGTACTCAATAAAGATAATTTAAGTCAGAAAGGAAAACAACTTAAAGACAAGAATCCATCAACAATAGAAAATAATGACAAGAAAAGAAAACAAGGAAGTAACCAGAAAGATCATAACTCAGCAACAAGCGAAAAGCCTAATAAGAAACGGAAGTCAACAGAAAGACAAAACATTGTGACAAAGAAGATCAAAGTTGACAAAAAAGCACCAACCAACACAGAGAAACCAATAGAGAAATACCACCCTGGAGAATTTGTTGCTGTAGGACTTAAGCCAAAGAAGGGACCTCTAGATGTATACTTAGCAGAAGTAATAGACATTCTTCATAACGAAGTTAGACGTAAATACATGAGAAAGTCTGGCAACATGTATGTTTGGCCTGAAAAAGATGATTATTCACAAGAGGCTCTAGATGCTATCTTGTACAGGGTAAAAGCTCCACAAATAGTCAATGAAAGGGGTCATTTCAAGTTTAATGCAGCTGAATTGTCTAAGCTCAAGTCAAATCTGGAAAAAAATCATAAGCACTTCTATTTGAAATGACAATATAAAGTCAAGGTTTAATGTGTAGTGTCTGTAACCTTAAGATCAATCACATATGGGTCTGTGTTTGAGTCAGCACCTTGGGTTGAACAATACTTTAGTGACTATGATTTATTGAACATTCATTATACTTCAATATTTTACTCTTACAAACACTATTTAGTATTAAACTTTCAAGTGCTATTTACCAGTTCATAATTTTAACACAAGTATTGGACATATACCTGTTACAATGTGGTTTTATCATTTTATTAACTAATCAACATTCATTTAATGAATAATTCTAGTCAATGTGTTAATGTTGAATTATTTTTGAAGTGAATTTTATGGAGATATGTATGGTTCTGCAGCTGTATTGAAATGCTATAGTTTTGTAGTGTCTGTAACCAATTTTATGGACAATGTACTTCTGACTCTTATGGAAGTTTGCAATACTTTTGGCCAGTATTAATGATTTTGTTTGTTTAAATATTCTTCTTGGTGTTAGATAAATGCCTAAATAAGATTATTCTATGTCTTTTATGTTTGTTATGCAAAAGTTTCATGGTTAGGTTTTTTTTCTTAGTGATACCTTTGTCATAGATGTTTTGATTTTGTTTTTAAGTTGTTTACCACTTCCAGTTATGTTGTTTACTTTAAATGTTGATATCCTGTTACTGATGTTACTGTGAAAAAAAATAAAGTTTTAAAGTTTTCATGCTGTTTTTCTTGCATGTTATACACCAAGTGTAGTGTCTGTAACTGTTGTTATACCAATGAATTGAAATAATGGTTAAACAAAATCGCATGCATGTTCAAGCTAAATCTAACTTGATCTGACTAGGGGACACCCTAGTGTATATAATGAGCTTCATTGAAATGTTCTATCAAACATTTCAATTTTTTAAGTGAGTGAGACTACTCTCAGCACCAATACCGTGTTTTAGCCGTATGCAGTCCAACAAACTACCTGACGGCGAAGTAAGTTGCAAGATTGACTGTGAAGAATTTGCTTTCTCTTTCACCCGAAAGAGACCTGCCTGCCTTAAAGCTGTGAGACCCATCGCCAAACGTGGCCGCCCTGCTGGAGCTGCTACTACTACTACTACCACTGCTACTTCACCCCAAAGAAGTTAAAAACAACATAACTTCTTTAAAAAAAACCCAGCGGTCCTCTTAAGGGCCACCCCAAATCTCTAGAAAAGATTACTAATCTCAAAATTGCCATATATATCTATGTTTTGTATGTTTGTTTTGTTTGTTTGTGATAAAACCACTTCACCAAAAAAAAACCTTCACCCCTTATATGTTTGTGGCTTGTGTGCTTGATATATAAAATTTTTTTTTTAAAAAAATAGTTGTGTGGTGTGTGTAAGTTTAATATAAAAAAGTTTTTTTAAAAAAAAATAGGGATTGTATGGTGTGTGTTTGATTTTTATCAAAAGTAGTTTCTTTTAGGTCTGCGCTTTTAGAGTAAGGGGTAATGGAGTGCAAAATCCGCGAAGCCTAGAATGACGTCAAAGGAATGACGTCAAACGCGGGGTAGTTGGGTGATGTTTTTTTTTGTTTTTTTAGCTGTAAGGATGTTTTCCTTCACGTCCGCGCTTCTAGTATATTAAAACAACGTCTTCCCTAGTTAAGCTACCCCGTTTATTCAAGAGAATGAACAGCTTAAGAAACCTTAGGCAAGTAAAACAAATCTTGGATGTGGTATCTCACATCATCCAAGATATGATAAAGAAAGAAGAAGAGAAGAGGGAGAGTAAAATCCCGATCAGAACCCACCCCATGCTTGAAGAAGAGTGGGAACATGAAGCAGACCATCCTCCCTTCTTTTTAACCTTTTTAAAGACAACAAAAGAAGAAACATGGAGGGGGAGCTGCCCTGCATGCAGGGCAAAGCCAGGGAGGTGCCCACACCTCTAAAATACACTCAAAACAAAATCCAACGGTCCTTTTTAGGACCACCCCTTTTTCAAGAAAGATTAATTATATTCCCACACCCCGTAATGTAGTGACGAAGACAACGTCCACTACTATCAAAAACACCCCACCCCAGTTTTTTTATGGTAGTGGACTTTGTCTTCCCGTTACTGCCCCAGAGTGCCCCCACTGCCCAGTTAAACTACACTTGGGGTCCTGTCTGGGGCACTATGTTAAACTCCCATTACCGCCCCAGAGTGCCCCCCCCCCAGTCACGTGGTGCCCCAGTTACCCCCTATACTACTTATATATATCTATAGATATATATATATATATATATATATATATATATATATATATATATATATATTATCCTCGAGCAACCACTTTTCGTGCACTGAACGTGAATTTTAACGTGTTCGTTATAATATTGTGATAATCTATTCAAATAAACTATACAAAGTGTTCAACTATATCTACTTCATTTAATCAGCGTGAAAAATATTTTGGCATTCATATACATTAGTTCATAATTACCGTTTTTCCAAGCGTGTGTAAGTTTAACTCTTTCCGGAAGTGGCATCCATGGTTCGTGACACTGACTAAAAAGTCACGTGGCATATGACCGGAACGTTAGCAGTTGGGCCAAGGTGTGCATATGATTAGTTTATAGCGTCTCCGTGTTTTTAAAATTTTAAAAAATTAAATTTAAAAATGGAAAAAAATATTTCCGTTAATTCTATATGCAGTTTGTGCAATTACATTACTGGTTGGATGTTCTTTAACATACATGAATCAATACACTGAGAGAGAGAGAGAGAGAGAGAGAGAGAGAGAGAGAGAGAGAGAGAGAGAGAGAGAGAGAGAGAGAGAGAGAAAGAAAGAAAGAAAGAAAGAAATTTTAAAATATACACAGGTGAATGGATACACATTTTATTATAATAGATTCAATGTCTTTTGATGTAGAATATACGTTTAGTCTTATATCTATGTAATTAAATTATATCATCATTAAAATCTTTCTCTAGATTTTGTTTAATGTAGTGAGAATTTATTTATATTTAATTTATTGCATGTTTCTTAGTGTAAGTATCTTGTAAATACATAAAAAAAATTAAAATCTTCATGTATGATTATTACATAATTTATTATTCATGGAAAAAATAAAACAATTTACATAATTTCATGAACATATTCTTTAATTTATAATATATGTGCATTGTTGCTTTATTGATATCATTCACACATAGAGAGAATGAGAGATAAAAACATTTTTATTAATATCATTGAAATAAAGTTTCACGTGTTCAATTTTTACAATGCACACAGAAAAACTGCTCCCCCCTTCTGTTGAAACGGACCTCTGAACAGTACATAAGATATACCCAGTGTTAACATGTATCGTACTGTGCCCACTTTACAAATACCAACTATACACTCTGCCTAACTGTGTCAGGAGTAAAATTTTAACAAACACAGCACTTTTCTTCTTCATCAATTTCATCATCATCAGTGTCTGTGTCAACAGAATCATCAATGGAAATATGGCTTGGACCGGGCTGTGGAGTTGCTGGCGCAATCTTTTTCCTCCTTCCATTCTTGCATACAGAGGATACTTTTGATGGGTCTTCTTTTCCTTTCTGTTCTTGTTTCTTAGTCTTCAAAATCTTCTTTTGTCCTTCTGTTCGATTACCATTTTTTTTTCTGACTCTTTGTGATATGTTCTCTTACTTGATCTTCAATATCATCCTCTGTGATGCAGCTACAGGAAATAATTTTGCATAGCGTTTTTCTGGATTTTCCTCTTTTTTCTTTTTTTTTTTTTTTAATTTTATATTTTTCAGTATTGAAATTCTTTTTTCTAACATGTTATGATGTGTTACATGTTTGTCATCCATTTTTTCTCCCACTTCACTGCTACTGTATTTGTCATCTGTGTTGTGATCAGAAATGGGATTAGTGATGTTGCTCTCTTGTATGAAAACTTCTGCTGGTGCCAGGGCATGCTTTGGTATTATATCAGGGCAAAAGGGATATATTCCGGTTTTACTGAATGCTGACTGTAGGTTACCTGATGACAATGCTTGGGTATAAGCTTTGCACCCTAGCTCACATATATTGTGCTTGGTAATTACACCGGTGTAATGTTTCATACTTTTGTGGCATTTAAAGTTATATACTCTCTGGAAAGGCCCAAAGCATCCAACATCAGAGGGCTGCAGGATATGACTTGTGTGGGCTGGGAGGATGTGTATAATTATGTTGTGCTTCTTTGCCCATTCTATGAGTCCCAGTGAAATATGAGATTTGTGTCCATCTAGAATAAGTAGGAGTGGTTCATCACCTCTACATGGTGCAAAATGAAGAAAGTGGGTCTCCAGGTAATCGCGGAAAATTACAGAATTGGACCATCCGGTCTCTGACACATTAGCATCAACCCCTGGGTTTGCACCCTGCATAAGTTAAGCCCTCACTCTTTCACCATGGAAGACAAAGAAGGCGGAACTGCAATGCCTGATGCGCTTCCACTTGAAATAATAGTTACTGTAGATGATTTTCCAGACACTACCGCAGGAGGATGGAATTCTTTTCCAGCAACTATGAAGGGAAGAGTATGATTAATGGTAACTCCTTTTTCATCTATGTTGTATATCAAGTCTAGCCGTTCCTTTAGCTTGTACTTGGTAAGTACATGGTCAAGTTGGTTAAAGCATTTCATGACATTCTGTATGTTTGTAGAACTCGCACTCAGTGCTTCAAGGGCTCTTGGTCGAACAACTTTCAAATCTGGCCATCTCTTGATAAAACCTCCAAACCATTTGTCAGTCAGTGGCTGATTGTTCTTCCTTTTACAATTCTGAACTCCAAGGTCAGAAGCGATATCTCTAACCTCCCGGCATGTATAGCCATATCCATATTTGGCCATTTCTTTTAAACGATTAGCTAATTGTGCCTCCTCTTCTAGATTCAACAATGGAGAATTCCCAATATTGACATTATCGATTTTTCCTAATGTTCTGTCTCTAAGTATTTGTGTTGGCACTTGAAACTCCCGAGATGCTCTTCTTACTGACATTCCGTTTTTTACTGACAAGTATGCTTTGGTAAGCCTAGTGGGACTATACAATTTGTATATGTTTTTTTGTGTAATGAAGTGATTGAACCTGAAATAAAAAAAATAAAAATCACAATGTAAATGGCCATATTTGTCTTTATTTCTGTTATTTTTTTTTTAAATTAAAAGAAATTTCATCTCCATTTTTATCATATTGTCTTGCTGTGAAAGACATATTGAATTCAATATAACATGAATAAATAATACAATATTAATACAATAGAAGCATATGGTTCATTTCTTACAGTGTATTACAGGATGTAACTATCAACAAAAAAAAACTCTTTCCGATGAAATAATACTGAAATGATATAGTCCATAGTGAATATACATTTCCAGTGTAAATTTTTGTTACGTTGTATAAGAACCCCACATGATTAAGACCAAATATTTACATTAGCTATCCAGTTGTATAAATTCCCAATGTGGGTTTCTCTGTTCAAAATATGTAAACAAAGCCATCATGTGATCGGTGGCGCTATCTTTCGCATATAATAGAAAATTCAAGGCCAAAAAGTCGGACACAAATAAGGCATTAGTGAAAATATAGATTTTCATTATGATTTTTTTAAATTACATGAAATTACCTTTTTGAATCTCATTTGGTCTGATTTTACTATATAATTAAATGCTCTCAATCTTGAAGAACGCTGGTGACACAGCTGATGACGTCATTATCTCGAAACAAGCGCGTTAGATCGCGAGAAAAATGGCGCACGATTGAAGGAGGTGTACGACATCGAGTCATTGGACGATATTTTTTTCACATGTTAAAATATAGGAATTGATAAAAATATGAAAAATATTTCCCCAATAATTTTCTATATTTCAGACTTAAAATATATGTCATCGTAGTAAAACATGATAAGTACTTTTTTACTTTCACAGATTTCACAGAATTATCTAATCTAGTACTCTAGGTACTCACACTACAGTTAACATCGGTTTCTGCGGAAGAACCTATAGTAAAAGTCATACAGGTCATGTATGCGTTCAGTAGCGACTATTTCAGTAACAGGTGTCGTTTTTAAGAATTTGATTACATATATCTTTAAATGGCGATTATTCACTTTATTTGGATCCTCCAATGTAATTATTTACACGCCGCGAGAAACACATATGGCAAAACACAGTGTTAAAGTACGTGGACGAGGTCAACCTGAACGTGTGATCCAGTACAAACCGGGTTGAATGTCGCGCGCTGTGATGTCGCAAGATGAAAAAAAAAAAAAAAAAAAAAAATTCGTACTACTCTATATCGTGACAATTAGACCCGACGTGCTCTTTTCTTGACCCAGTTTAGTACCTGGCCACAATTGTAAAAGTCCATAGCGATCAATAATTTGTGTCTGGAAGTTTATTGATGACAGTTAAGGTGCAGAGCATTCAATAATCAGGATTAAATAGACTTTGGTTAAACTATATTAGTATTACATTTTAGAACAACAATTAATATTTAATTTAAGATGAGTAAACGCGCCCACATGATCACATTGAAATACACTTTAGTAATGTCGGTCCTTTTGACTAATATTTTCACAAGTGTTGTAGAAAAGTACTTTCATTAATTTGAATCATATTTTTACAAATGATGCGGGAAGAGAAAAACACGATCAGTATTTTGCAACTTCACGAATTTCACAGACGTACAGAGCTGAGTCCTTTCAATATTTCAACTTCTATACATTGTTTAGTTGCAGTAATGTATTTTAAACTAGATTTCTTTCAATTGTTTGGCGTCGCTTGTCACTTTTCCTTGCAGAAAGAGTGATCGTCATATTTTGACGACTATTTTCACAAATTGTGGAGGAAGAACCAAGCACTCAGTATTTTGACCTCTATTTTCATAGGTGTTGACGGGGGTGATTACTGTCAGAACGGCATTAACTCCTCCACCGTGTACTGTGAATGGGGCTGTTGCCAGAACGAGGGCTACAACGAAAATAGTGAATGTTGTTCCGTGAAGATTATAGTGGTTTCGTGTGTATGCGTGGGCATTATTGCACTGTACTTAGCTATCCACATGGTTATATACTGCGGCTGCTTCCGGCAATGTCTGTCTAAGATAGCATCTGTCTACTCACAATGTTTCCATGAGGAACAGGAACAGTCCGTGCTCTCTACATAATCAAGGTAGGTTATTCAGGGAATCATTGTTTATATGGGTGCAAAGGAGGGGGTAAGTTCATTCCTACGATGATGATGGTGATAATAATAATAATAATAATAATAATAATAATAATAATAATAATAATAATAATATGTTAATTATTACATTATTATTAGAACTTACTTTTCCTTAAGTAAAATAAGGTTGAAAGAAAAACTGACATTCGAAAATCTTATGCTCACATTATATCAATCTTAGGACTCACAAATAAAAATACAATTTGCGAGATAAACATATAAATAGGTAGATAGATAGATATAAATAGGTAGATAGATATATATAAATAGGTAGATAGACATATAAATAGGTAGATAGATATAAATAGGTAGAAAGACATATAAATAGGTAGATAGACAGATATAAATAGGTAGATAGATAGATATAAATAGGTAGATACATAGATATAAATAGGTTGATAGACAGATATAAATAGGTACATAGATAGATATAAATAGGTAGATAGATATTCCTTTTCTCCCATGAGGCTTTGTAAGAAAAACAACGTCCTGTTTGTATTCTATATACTCGAAAATAGTTTTCAAAATTAGCTTTTTAGAACCGTGAGTCTTCCCGTATTATCTCAAACACAGCATCAAATATTTTCTGTGATTTGTTTTGAAGAATATTCATTCATATTTTAAATAATTTATGTCATGGTGGTTCAAGGTATCCACATTTTGGTAATCACACTACACAATTTATATGACCAAGACAAGATGGCTAGGGGATCGTTGCTTACACATTTCTACTGTGGAGATTTAGATATTGGCGTCAACATGGTGACTTGCCTGCAATGATATGAAGCCAGAACTATTGTAGCCATGCACTTTTAGATTGATTTACGTGTCTGTCATACGCTCAAGTTAACATCTGATGTTACAAAGTTGCGAAATTATATATATATATATATATATATATATATATATATATATATATATATATATATATATATATATATATTAGACATGTGTGACTCACACATGAATAATATAAAATTTCCCGACATATGAAACATAAATTCATCATTTATGTAAAACATATACGAGGTACTGTATATGTAATTCATACACACTGTACATATGCAACAGAAATTAATTCATATATGACAGCTCTCGCTTGGAAAAACTTGTGTTTTTCACCTTTTATTCAACTGTGTGAACAAAATGTTTTTGCATAAGCAGCGTCACATATTTGACTTATATGTACATATTTGTATGTAAAACGTACACTTTGACATACCGCAAAACCTATCCATAAAGAACAATTATAGGACCAAAAAAAATTTTTATATGTTTTTTATTTAGAAATGAAATATGTAAGTCAAGTGAAAGAAATTAGTTTTTAAACGTTGTCATTTATGAGCAAACGTCCATGATATGCAAGTGTCTACTAAAGTATGTGACACTGGATGGTGTCGATATGTAAATCCAAACATACGCTTTGCATATGTGACCACTTGTCCAATAGGGAAGGTTCACTTTTACTATAACACATGCTATAAATATTCTTCCTACCATTTTTTTTTCAGTCCAAAATAACACAAATTCAAGTTCCACATGCCCGATCTACTGCTCGCCCTCCTCGAAGCAGCTGTATGTCGACAATGAATATATATCGTCTCCGCCGCTTCAGAATGTTGATCAAATATCTTTATTATCAAAGATTTAAGTAATTTATCATTAATTGTTTTATTGTATAGGTTTTAGAACACTATATTCATACTTCTTGAACTTCATATAATTTAAACCTTTTGTGTTGTCCTTCTGACTGAACGTTTTATGAAAGAATTGTGCCATGTTTACTACCATAGACTGGAACCTAACAAATTTCTTCCCTAGCTGTATTCAAAACTGAAATTGTTCAGATTCGACCAGACTGTTGCTTTTCAAGACAGAGACTCGTTTGTGAGAAACTTAACCACAACAAGATAACTAATGATATGAACATTCGAAGTAGTACTTGCATACATTTATCAACTGTTAGTGATACAAGCGTTAAAAAAGATAAAATATAATTTTGAACACGTCTGATAATATAACTGGCATAAATATTTTGGTTGATTCTATTTGATGGATTACATGTACTGATTTGGTTGTACTTTTTTCTTCATCCACTGCACGTCATTTGAATTATATAATAAAAGTTTATCTTATAGTATTATCTTTATCTTGATTGGGTATCTAATAATGTAAATTCATTAATTAGGGATGTATAATGTGGGGTGCACCCACAGGCCTTTGAAATTTTATTGGGTATTAAAATATGGAAATATTCAGTAAAAAAGTCTTGAAATATTTTTCAAATCTGTATAGAGATACGATACATGGATAAAGCGTACTATGTTATGGCGGAGGGGGGGGGGGGCATTTAAAAATCCCGAGGGTTTGTTTTAGCCCGAACCCGAAGGTCGACGATTTTCACGTCCGAGGGATTCGATTCGACAAAACGTTGATACCACATGCAAGCCAAGTTCGAAGATATATTGAGAAATAACCACTTTAGCGACACGTTCAGCATACTATCTTTCATTTTTGATGAATAAAGCAAATACCAGTTGATTGGCAGGTAATTACGTGAAATTACACAGATTTTGAACCGTGTTTTGATTGATACGCACTGTGGAGCAGACGACTTGAAAATCCCCATTGCTTGCATCGTTATTTCTTTTGCTCTGAATGAACAAGGTGTACAAGGTAAAGACAGCAGAACGCAATTTAACGGAATAAATTATATCCTTCATGATATTCTACTTTAAGATTTTCAAAATTTCACAAAGTGCACAACCTCAGAAAAAAATCTATGTACATTTTATATAATTAAGATTAATATGTTCAGAGCGGTACGCCTCTTTGTGATAGACATGCGCATTGTTCCTCTCTACGTTCCAGTAGGCTGACGACTGTAGCTATTGTTGAAACCCAACGGGGCTTCTCCATTTAAGGACTGTAGCTATTGCTGAAACCCAACGGGGCTTCTCCATTTAAGGACTGTAGCTATTGCTGAAACCCAACGGGGCTTCTCCATTTAAGGACTGTAGCTATTGTTGAAACACAACGGAACTTCTCCGTTTAATGAATAATTTCCCGGACTTAAGAACGGAGCTGAACCGCTGACAATCGTCAAGGAATTTTTCTTGAAAATTCTAAAGAAATATATAGCAGAAAAACACCAGAATAAACGGATAGCAAACGTTGGAGTCACACAAATACTAGTATCAGAAGGGACTGAAGTTTGGACAAGGTTAAACAGACATGATCGTGAACACGTTTCACAAAAGCGTAAGTAGACATATTTTCATTAAATTTTTCTGTAGTGATATGACACCAAGTTTGCATTTAAAAATCATTTGCTTTTATAAACAATTTAAAATTTCTTTCCAATAGTTAGACATGGCGGACAACTTTACATCTTTACAAAATATAAATTAATTTGTTCAACTTTATGCACAATCCAAAGTTGCAAGTTAAAATTGCAAGAAAAACAAGCACCACGCTTCTTTTTGCGCATTGAATATATATATATATTTATTTGCTCAACAACTTTGAAAGACGACATAATAATGACAGATTACATGAGAGAGAGAGAGAGAGAGAGAGAGAGAGAGAGAGAGAGAGAGAGAGAGAGAGAGAGAGAGAGAGGAGAGAGAGATTTAATACAGCCACCGTTACTACAAAGTTACTCTTTTGTAAACGAGACAGGCCCAAATTTAAAATTCATGAGTATACGCCCACGACACAGGGCATTTGAACAGGCTATAATACCGCTTTAATCACGTGCAAAACAATATGTGACTGACAATGCCAGACCTAGAGCACGCCTTGCACGTGCAACTACATAACATCGCGTCATGTGAGGCATAAACGATGTATAGCAACAAGATAATCTTACACACAAAAAATGAGTTTATATATAATGACCACAATATAAATTTGTGATTGATTTGGTTTAGTGCAAATGGGTCGGATCACAAGTTCCCACAACTTACTTACATTCCTCCCCCAGCAGACAAATATTTACTTAAAAAGATTCAAAGTGTCACATAAACAATCGATGTGTATAAATATATATAAAAAATCAAATAGAAACAGTCAGAAAAGTATATTTAATGTTTTTTTAATGAGCGGTGAAAAGTACAAAAGTAAGGAAAATAAGATTGACAATTTACCAAATATTTACAATATGAAAATATATTATTACCAGATCTATAATATAAACTATTGACATCACAGAATCATGTAACTTATTAATGGCATTAATTTACAAATTCGGTTGGAATGACATCACAAGTAATTTATAAGTTAATTGTTTTTAGTTTTAAAAAAAGTACTCAAACATTATCTTATTACTAATATTTTCTTGTCGCAGAATCGGTATCAGTCTTGAATAAGACTTTGTACATATTTACAGAAAACACAAAGTGCCCTAACGACCTTAGTGGTGCTGTATATTTATTAGAGTTTTATCTATTAGAGTTATTACAAATGATGAATAAAGTCTGGTTTTGAGATGTGGTTTACCACCACCACCAACACCATAATCATTATGACCAGTATGATCAGCAGTATGTACCTGCTGCTGCTAGCGATTGGTGTTGATGATTTGTAGCTTCAAAAATAAATTCATAAAAAAGTAGACATAAAATTCTTTGAATATTGAAACTGTTATATTCATCGAACTTGTCACGAACAAAGCGCGTGGATAAATTTATCATAGGCTTTATAGTTGAAAAATATTTTAAAATTTTTTAAAAATTTTTGTTTTTTTGTGTGCAAACTCTCAAAAACTTTTAAAAATCATGCAATGAGGTAACGGGATAGTTTTTACCCACTAGAATAAATATTTGTTATGTACTATTGGTATATTGCATTTTATTTGACATTCAGATCATTTTCTCCTCAAAACCTCAACCAATTTTGTTGTTTGATCTGTATGGGAAATAACTCGTCTATGCCTATAATTTTGTGTTTCGGTTTTCTACCTTGAATTATATTTTTTTTTCTTTTTTAATCTCTTTTTTTTTTTTCTTTTGCACTTGGTAGAAATGAGTCATCGTTTTAACATTAGTAGTTACAAAAAGCCCGATTTGTACTTTGTTAATGTCATTTCATCTTGTTTTACTTTATTCTATTTAACTGTGTTCCTGAAGAATGAATAGAACTGCACTACAATAAATGTGTGGAAAAATAATTCACAAATCAGCATTTTTTGTTTGTTCCTCACCCATTTATTCCCCATCTTCTTCCGTAGACATTTTTGATCTCCATCAAGCCAGCAAAACTTGCATATATCTTTTCAAGTTTCTTTTTCAAATGTTATTTTTTGTATTAAATGTTAAATTTTTATCTTTTATTTTATTGGTTTAATATTTGTTTCACAACTTAAATTTACTTTTTTTTTCTATTTTAAGTTAAAAACTGTTTCAACTCTTTACATCCAGAAAGTGTTGATACAGAGATATGTTCATTGGACCCATAATAATACGTCAAAGTAAAAAAAAAAAAAAAAAAAAAAAAAAAACAAACATGAGGGGTCGCCGATCTGCTGTCATTATTACTATTACTCAGTGGTGAATTGCCCTGTATGAAATGTTTTTATGATATTTTTTTTTCTCACATCCAGAATTTGAAAATACTTTGCAGAGATATTCTGAAAGATATCAGATTTTGACAAACGAAAGAAATTTCACAGGTCACGAAGGAAGCCAACAAAACCTTTCTATACAGAATGTGAATAAGTATACTGAACGCAGCAAAGGCACCAAGACATAGATCGGATTATCATTTTTAACATCTCCAGTCACATGTGATTTGATGAGTAACTACTTTGAAAATAAATCGGTTTAGTGAACAAATTTACAAATTGCCTGAATCTGATTGCATATCGCGAGAGTTTTTGGTGTCGAAGTGTCATGTTAGTCAGAAAGCCACATCCGCCAGTCGGAACACCCTCGGCCTTTTGCGTTAAGTGGAGAAAGAACCTCGGGTGTAATTCGCCGACATTCAAAACTATATTCGGAACTAATTTTTTTCACTCGACACAATATGGCAGAGGAAGGAGACGAAGTTACAATCGGAACATCGTCAGCTTTTTTCTGTCGCAACATATGTGGTGCACTCCTCCGGAGGCAAATCACCAAACCCATCAAAGTTATGTGTATTCCTACAACTACATCTGAAATCATTTTTGACCTTGATGGAAAGGGTTGAGCGATGTTCCTATTGCCACATTCGCGTTAGACCATGTCACGGTATGTCGTAAAAATTACTTACCTAATTGAAAGGCACGTTTAATATCAGTAACTATTATATATTTATACGTTTCGCCTTATGCAGTTAATTTCTGTCAACAACTTTGAGGTAGAAATGCATTTCTGGAGGCAGTAAGTGTAAAGTTATTGTACTTAAATTGAAAAAGTCAACGGTACATTTGAACTTTCAGAGGCAATTAATTAGAAAACCTTTTATACGTCGCATGAACTCGGCAAGGAAGAAGAATTAATTCTGTGCAAGTCAAAGGGGACAAGTTATATATATATATATATATATATATATATATATATATATATATATATAGATAGATAGATAGATAGATAGATAGATAGATAGATAGATAGATAGATAGATATTCTACTTTAAGAACGTCAAAATTTCAAAATGTGCACAGCCTCAAAAAAATGTATATGCATTTTATATAATGAAGAGTGAAATGCTCAGTACGGTACACCTCTGTGTCATAGACATGCACTTGTTTCCTCTCTATGTTCCAGTATTGTTTCCTCTCTATGTTCCAGTAAGATGATGACTGTATCTATTGTTGAAATACGACGGGACTTCTCCATTGAATGAAATAATTTCTTAGACTTCTCAACGGAGTTGAACCGCTGACAATATTCAGGAGGGCAAGGCAGTTATTATACAAATTAGAAAGAAATATATATATATATATATATATATATATATATAAATATATATATATATATATATATATATATATATATATATAGAGAGAGAGAGAGAGAGAGAGAGAGAGAGAGAGAGAGAGAGAGAGAGAGAGAGAGTGTGAGAGAGAGAGAGAGATTTAAAAACAACAAATACAATAATATAACTGGATAAGTGATTTAAATTTTCTTTCCAAGGTGTCGTTGATATCCTTAAACAATATGAATGAATTTGTTCTACTTTATGCACTAGCCAAAGTTGCAAGTTCAAATTTATAAGAAAACACGCACCATCCTTCTTTTGGGGCATTTAATACGCATTTTCTCAACAACATTGAAAGAAAGATATATTAATGACAAATTACTTTGAGAGAGAGAGAGAGAGAGAGAGAGAGAGAGAGAGAGAGAGAGAGAGAGAGAGAGAGAGAGAGAGACAGGCTCAAATTTAAAATTTATGAGCATACGCCCACGACACAGGAAATTTGAACAGGCTATAATACCGCTTTAAGCACGTGCAAAGCAATCTGTGACTGGCAAAAGCACGCCTTGCACGTGGAACTATATAACGTAGCGACATGTCAGATATAAACAGTCTATAGCAAAAGGATAATCTCACCAAAAGAGGTGGTCAGCAGGTGGAGAAAACTAAGTAAGTTTGTATATAATGATCACAATGAAAATTTGTGATTGATTTGGTTTAGTGCAAATGGGTCAGACCACAAGTTCCCACAACTTACTTACATTCCTCCTCCAGCAGACAAATATTTTCTTACAAGATTAAATGTGTCACGTAAACAATCACTGTATAAAAATATACAAAAAAATCAAATAGAAAGAGTAAAAAAGCAGATCTACTCATGTTTCCAGTACAAAAAAGGAAAATACATAATAACATTGATAATTTTTACCACATATTTGCATTATGAAAGTATATTATTATCGGCACTACAATATAAATTCTTGACATCACGGGATCATATAACTGTGTAATAACAAATAATTGACAAATTTGGTTGGAATGATATCACGGGATCATATAACTGTGTAATAACAAATAATTGACAAATTTGGTTGGAATGACATCACGGGATCATATAACTGTGTAATAACAAATAATTGACAAATTTGGTTGGAATGACATCACGGGATCATATAACTGTGTAATAACAAATAATTGACAAATTTGGTTGGAATGATATCACGGGATCATATAACTGTGTAATAACAAATAATTGACAAATTTGGTTGGAATGACATCACGGGATCATATAACTGTGTAATAACAAATAATTGACAAATTTGGTTGGAATGACATCACGGGATCATATAACTGTGTAATAACAAATAATTGACAAATTTGGTTGGAATGACATCACAATTAATTTACAAGTTAATTGTTTTGTGCGGCTAAACGTCATTATTCAGCACAAGATATCCCATACATGGCAGCCAGTATATTTGGTGGAAGAAGAACCCAAGAAGACCCGGAAAGAACCATCGACCCACGAAAAAATACTTGCAAACTTTCTCACATACTCATGTTGGTTCAGCCGAGACTCACACCCACGCGGACAGATTTGAGATGTGAGGGATCTGTAAAGGCGAGCGCCTTAGTTTGGTTTGGTTTTATGGGTATAACATGATAGGCTATACATGGCGGCCAGTATATCTGGTGGAGGAAGAACACGGAAAAATCCCGGGAAGAACCACCGACCCACGGGAAGCTACTGGCAAGCTTTCTCATATAACCACATTGGCCGAGCCCAAGATTCGAACCCAAGCAGACAGAGGTGAGATGGCAGTGATCGGTAAAGGCGAGCGCCTTAGACAACTCGGCCACCCAATAATAAAAAAGTACTTAAAGTTAGCTTAATACCAATATTTTGTTTTCGCAGATTCGATGTTAATCTTTAATAATTCTTTGTATATATTAAAAGAACAAAGAAGTGCCCTAACGACCTTTCCGCAGGCTTAAATTAATATTAATGAAAGCTACATCTGTTATAACAAATGAAGAATAAAGTCTGGTTTTAGATACGGTTTACCACCACCACCACCACCACCACCGTCATCATAATCATTAAGACAAGTAGTATCAGCATTATGCACCTGCTGCTGCTGTTGATGGTGTAGTAGATTTGGAGTTAAGAAAATGCAAACACTAACATTATTTGGATACCGAAATTGTGATATATTCATCCAAACAGTCAGGAACAATGCACATAGACATAATTATCTGTAATAACATTTATTTCATTTGTATGCAAATTCTCAAAACGTTTAAACCACTGTTTTGTTATGTACACCATCCTTTCATACAATGAGGTATACACTGAAACTGAAAATAGTATATTTTTTTTCATCAATATAGAACAGTTTTATACACTATTGGCATTCATCAATATAGAACAGTTTTATACACTATTGGCATTCATCAATATAGAACAGTTTTAAACACTATGGGCATTCATCAATATAGAACAGTTTTATACACTATTTGGCATTCATCAATATAGAACAGTTTTATACACTATTTGGCATTCATCAATATAGAACAGTTTTTTACACTATTGGCATTCATCAATATAGAACAGTTTTATACACTATTGGCATTCATCAATATAGAACAGTTTTAAACACTATTGGCATTCATCAATATAGAACAGTTTTAAACACTATTGGCATTCATCAATATAGAACAGTTTTATACACTATTGGCATTCATCAATATAGAACAGTTTTAAACACTGGGCATTCATCAATATAGAACAGTTTTATACACTATTTGGCATTCATCAATATAGAACAGTTTTATACACTATTGGCATTCATCAATATAGAACAGTTTTATACACTATTGGCATTCATCAATATAGAACAGTTTTAAACACTATTGGCATTCATCAATATAGAACAGTTTTATACACTATTGGCATTTATCAATATAGAACAGTTTTATACACTATTGGCATTTATCAATATAGAACAGTTTTATACACTATTGGCATTCATCAATATAGAACAGTTTTATACACTATTTGGCATTCATCAATATAGAACAGTTTTATACACTATTTGGCATTCATCAATATAGAACCGTTTTATACACTATTGGCATTATTATTATTATTATTATTATTATTATTATTATTATTATTATTATTATTAAATTTTTTTAAAAATTAAATTTTAGTTTATCAGCCACCATGCTTGAAGTAAAGCTACGATAATTTTCCTATGCAGAATGTGAATGCAAGTATTCAGAACGCAACAAAGGCACCAGGATGCAGATCGCAATATCATGTTTAATATAGCCAGGTGCAAGTCATCCGATAAGTACTTTAGTTGAAAATAATTCGGTTTAGTGAGCAAATTTAGAAATTGCATCAATCTGATCGCGTAGCGCCAACTTTCGGTGTCAAAGGGTCATGTTACTCTGAAAGAAACGGCCGTGTTCTACCATTTTATCGTATGTCGTAAAATTACTTAATTTAAAATCAAGTTTAATGAGGTAAATATACAATTTATAAATCTGACTCCTCATTGAATTAATTTCTGTCAACAGCTTAGAGATAGAAATACATTTGTATTTATGTTATTGCTGCAGTAAAACCTGCCGTAAAGTTGGTATGTGTGTGTGTGTGTGCATATATATATATATATATATATATATATATATATATATATATATATATATATATATATATATATATATATATATATATATATATATATATATATATATATATATATATATATATACATATATTGCTTCTGTGACTAACAACAGTATTGTAATACCTTTTTTCAATCGTAATTAGTTTTTCGTCCTTCGTAAAAATGTAAGAAAAATATTCAGCACCAAAGTTGAAATTATGGGTACAATAAAAATCTGAAGCAGTCATAATATCGAAGCTCAGACAGGGCAATTGATATCCCAGTCACGATGCTCCATATTTACAATACTCCTCAAACTGAGTACGCACTCAAACTCAAATATTGTTTCCTTATAGTTTATTATTTTCACTACGTTTTCATACAATAACCGTCTATATTTAGCAACTTTCTTGAGGTAAATAAATGTAAACTTTCATGTCATGTATATAAACTAATTTGCTCACTACGATTATTCAGAACTGAGTTCAAGTGTGTACTCAAGGTGAGGAACTTTGTGAATGCACGGCCAGTATGGTTCAAACACGATACCGGTCCAACACCGAGCAAACACCTGATCAATATATGTCAAGCCTGCGCTTCGATGTTTGAGCTGCGTTAGACATTGATTTTATTTGCACCATTTCGACTTTAGCTGTACTGCTCACTTGAAAATACGAGTATAAAGAACAGCGTGTACTCTGATCTGTCGGTTTACAATGTGTCAGACTGATTGATCGAATGATGATTTTTAAAGGCAAATGAACACATGTAAGGTTATATTCATCAGAGGTAATTGGAGTAAAGTGCCTTGTCCAGAGGCACACCACGGCCGACGACCCTGCCTGCTCTGTGCGGGATTCATATCAAACCCGCACCCTGTCGTAAACTAACCACTGATCACCGCCACACAAACAATGCCAAAAACCTTTCTAGATGACGTTGTCAACAACGCCACTGCCTGCACAAATCGTTCGACCCGGAGTCAGCCTCATTTTGAATTGTTATTTCAGTCCTTTTGCGCTGAATTTTGGAGATAATCAATGATAAGTTATCAATAACAGTGCTAGATCTGTTCACTCAACGCTTAACATTTCTATATTTTCCGTTCGAGTTTGCGAATTTCTTAAAACAAAAGCTTAAAAAAGAAGAAGAAGAAGAAGGGGGGGGGGCCAATAAAAGCATTGCCAGGCGTTGCAGCAAAGAGAATTGCAGATATGTCGTGGTAGTGGCCTTTAGAGAGAAGTGAGAACACCACCTGGGGCGCAGTTTGAAAAAAGGCGCCTGAAGATGCAAGTCTACGCATCTCGCGGTTTGGAGCGCGTTATACGTGAGGGAAGGTTGTACTTATTGTTAGCAGTCCGCACTTCCCACAACGTGATCTGCATGTGATCTTCAGAATGAATTCTATTGAGTGCATTGATCACTTGAAAAAATTATGAAGGCTGTGGAGCACTGTATGCTGCAAAGATCCATCATCCGGATAAGGTTTGAATACATCCAATATTTTCACCTTTCGAAACCTTGTGTCTTTAACTTCTACCCCTTTTTCTCTTTTTCGTTCTTCTAAGCAGTAGTAGGAACAGTGCAGAATATGGTCTTCGAATTTTGAAACCACTTTTAAATTTTTGTTGGGCGCAACCCCATTTATAAGGTCGCCAAGTGCGGAGCTTCACACCCGACCCTCACCGTGAACATACACACTCACACACACACACACACTATATATATATATATATATATATATATATATATATATATATATATATATATATATATATATATCTATATATATATATATATCGGAATGGATCCGATAAGCCTGGGTTACCCTGCACGCTTCGGCTTTCATCGCTATGCACTGGAAAACCACTACAGTCCCTGGGGAAAAATTGAAGTAACACGTAAAATACTAATAATGAAAACAACGGATGTCAATTCACATCTTGAATATAAACTCAACTAACATGTATGTCAGTCATGAAGAATGCTGCAAGATCAATTTAGTGGTCTATTTGCCTGGCGTCGTTTTGACGTCACGCACATTATGACGTCATAATCTCGATTATGTCGATACTTAATAAAGGGCAATTGGAACATCAATGTCTCTTTTCCAATGCGTGTCAAATAACGTCAATTTACTGAAATAGACTCGGAGGTAATCGTAGTGATACTTTTCTAATAGATAAGTTTTTAGTGCACAAACATCCGGATAGACATGCAAATAAGAGCCTTATAAAATAATAGGCGATGAAAATAACTCTCGACGACATTTCAACCATCAATGAAATACATGCACTTTGAATTTTTAATGTTATTCCTGAAACTTAACGATGAAAATATTGACGAAATCATTCAGTTTCCATAGCTTCAAACTATTAATTACGTTGCTATTAGTGATGACACGTCATTGAGTCGTTACGACATCAATTAAATTGTTATGACGTAATAGTAGCTACGGGCTTAAGGGAGGTTCACAATGGCCACTATCTACATCCGAGGTCTTTTTCCAGCATGCGACCGAAAAGGCCGACTATGTTCCTATTGACTCAAAGGATGAGATCAAAACGGTTAAGCTTGACGTCAGCAATCCGCAAGTGGGCGCAGTGTTTTCATTTCTTTTCCCCAAACTGATACCTGCAATTCTTTATCAGATACAGTCTGTGCAGATCGAGACTAGGAACCGATACGCAGTCTGAAACAATCTGAACATCTCAGATTTCTCGGCAGGAAAGCACAAAATGTTTCATATGCCGCTTCACAGTGACATTAGGGAGCAGCGAGCACAGTTCCTGACATAATTAGACGTCCACATTCGCTGCTTTCTCTTCTTGCTGATGAGATTCCTTCATCTCATTCTGTCTCTGCATTAGCTTGTTGATGAACCAGACTCTTCGTGCCATTCCGGCTAAAGACTCGGAGTCGGCCTTACTGGGTTGTATCAGTTTTTCTTCTGCCAATGCGAAGGTCCATTTCTTAGGCTGATGTGTTTTCTTGATCTTAGAGCCTGGTGAAAAATAGAAATCGAGACTTTAAAAAATCAAAAAATCGTTTAAAAATCATCGATGATTTGAAGTAAAGGGGAAGAAATCAGGCATCACCCCATCCAGGAACATTACAATCAAAGAGATGTTGGGCAAATATAAACTTCTTAAAAAAAAAAAAAAAAAAAATATTGGCGTATCTGAGGATTCTACTTAAACCAAATAATGGACTTCGATCCGGTACGAAATGAACTTCCTCCCTGATAAAATTAGTAGAGATGCCCTGAGCACCTTCCACCAGCATGGAATTTCTTAAACAACTCTTTCACCTGAGAAATGTGAAACTCTGTGTGTGTGTCTGTGTGTGTGTGTGTGTGTGGTTACTGCACATACATTTATCTTTATCTGCAAAGTTCTATTAATCGTCATGGCTTTATAATTTTCTGTTACTTGAATTCTATATTTTCTCTATGCTTTATTTGACTATCGTCCCATTAGCCTTGTTTCCATTCGCTTGTGTCGTTTAAAGTATAAGTTGTTTCACTGGACAGAGTAATCCCGATTTTTTCCCTTGGCTAGATGAATATAACCCATTATATGCACAGATGTTGAATAGGGAATTCCCACCCGAGGGTCAGAATTTGTGGCAGGAACGAAACTTTGCCGAGTTCCTGCCAACTAATTCTGATCCTTAGGGTGGGATTTCCATATCCCACATCAACGCATATGATGGATTAATTTTCTTTCATTTTTCACTCGGAAAAAGTGTGAAAAATAAATGATTGTGTATCATCAGTATTGATATAGCTTTAGAAAAACAGTATTTTCTAAAAGGATTTATGTCATTAAAAAGGGCATAGAAGTTTAGTTTATAACAAAAAAAAATCAACAACAAAAAAATCGCTGTAAGCAAGAAATACTATATATGGGCAGGCAAACTTTGTCCTTTGTTAAACATAAGAAACGTTGCTGCCGTTCGTGACGTCATAAGCATAATGACGTCGCTATGCAACGGAAACCAAAACCAGGACCTAGGGAAAAAAATGGAGTGAGAAGAAAAAAAAATACGATGCGCCCCAAATTTTAAGGCGCTTGTGTTGACTAAGATTAAACAAAAATAATCAAAGGGTGGCGGGATCGATACCCCCCCATGTCAGCCCGGGTCGGCTGCCCCAGTGCGTTCCTGGGAAAGGCACTTAGTTTCCATTTCCTCGGTATGATATAGTCAATACTTTGTTAAATGTGCCGTTAAAGCTAACAAAATAAAACAAAAAATAAATGTAATGATGAAAGTAAAGTATGCCAATTTAAGGCAAAGAAAAATATAAATGTATATAAGTCAGGAAGAATGTTGTTAAAACAATTGAACTGTAAACAAGCCTAATGTCTTTTTGGCGTAATTTATATTATGACGTCATAATATACAATAATGTCATCACTTTCTGTAGGGATGAGATGAAAACATATCCACTTGATGTAAACAACCCGCAATGGGCGTAGTTTTTGCTGTCATCATCCCCCACCCCACCCCGCAGGCTGAGATTATGTCGATAAGTGCACAAATGAGGGATATGCATGTCCCACGTGACTTTCTCAAATAAGCAAGCTGTATCACACATATGTAGGACACTCGAAATGTCCTCTGTCTTTTCTGTCGCATGCTAGAAATAAAACCTCGAATGTAACTAATGTCCATTTTGATGTTGGTGGTTTTGTGGGGTTTAACGCCATTTTTCAGCACGTGATAGGCTATACATGGCGTCCAGTATATTTGGTGGAGGAAGAACCCGGGTAGACCCCGGGAAGAACCACCGACCCACGGGAAGCTACAGGCAAGCTTTCTTACATACCCACGTTGGCTGAGCCTAGACTCAAACCTACGCGGACAGAGGTGAGATGTCAGTGATCTGCAAAGGCGAGCGCCTTAGACCACTCTGCCACCCGGGGCCACGTCCATTTTGAACTGCCCTCAAGCCCGTGGTTGTTATTACGTCATAATAATTTCATTGACGTCGCAATGACTCGATTAAGTGTCATCACTAATAATAACGAAAGCAGTAGTTTGAGGCTACTGAAACCGAATGACTTCTTCAATTCTTTCATTAGGAAGTTGCAGGAATGACACAAAAAGGACTAAAAGTGCAGGTATTTTCATTCATGTTTGAAATTTCGTTTCAACACCTATCATTTTTAAAGATTCTGTTCTTTGTACATACAGCCGGATGCTTTACCAATTTGGGAAATAGCACTACGATCCACTCCGAGTCTCTTTCAAAGAGTCATAGTTATTGGACTCGTTATTCGACTCGCATCGGAAAGAAACTAGGATCTTTCGAATTATATATAGGAATGAGAGAATAATTAATCTTATTTTGTCATCGATGCACATATTTTACTACACAAATCCTACACAGGTTTTTTATATTCTGCAATGCTTTGACAAGAAATTTTTCCTTTGGCAGGTGCGAAAAAACTCTTCGCCACCTATGTGGGCAGGATTGAATAATCTAACCCTCGGGGAGTACGATTTGTACCAGGGACACAAATCTTATCCCCACCGGTTATAGAGGGCCCGGAGTGGCCGAATGGCCTAAGGCGTACGCCTAAACAGATCACACATCTCACCTCTCTCCGCGTGAGTTCGAGTCCCGGCTCGACCAACGTGATTATGTGAGAAAGCTTGCCTGTAGCTTCCCGTGGATCGGTGATTCTTCCCGGGTTCTTCCTCCACCAAACATACTGGCCGCCATGTATTGTCTATCTTGTGCTGACAAATGGCGTTAAAACTCGCAGAACCAAAACCCACGTGGAAATGATTATATTAATCTAGTATGAGTAATGCTCGTTGTATTAGGACAAAATGTTCTATACGTTTGAGAATGAAAATAGCACACACACACACACACACACACACACACACACACACACACACACACATATATATATATATATATATATATATATATATATATATATATATATATATATGTTCAAGAAGAAAAAGAGCACACACACTGTTATGTATATTGAATTTATAATATATGTATATGACGAAAGCTGTACTTTAGTCATTTTGTAAACAACATATTTACTGCATTTGAGTTCAAGATCAGTCTTGTTTACATAGCATTTAACAATTAGATTGGAGTTTTCCATATCTTGATGTGAGAAAAGTCAGGTACGCACAGTAAATTTCCATTAGAGTTACTCATATTCTAGAATATTCTGTCAGGTGACTTATCCTTATACGTATACAGGTTTGGTAAACAAGATTTCATTCCTATATTAAACTTCATATTATTAAGATCAGTCTATTAAGGAATCTATTTTAGTAATCAGATGTTACAGTTGTGAAAATCAGAGCAAATTCAGAGGGAGGAATTATTTATTAGAAATATTCATTGGAATTACTAAAAGTACTCATTCCCATATTGGATAAATACTTGACTTTGGTATTTATGTGAATTTATTCGAAGATATTCTGGATTACATCATTCGGGCATTTCAGAACATTCAAGACTACTTAGACATCAGGACATTCAAGGCTACTGGAATTCATTCGGAACACTCTATATTTAGGACTTGTCATTAGGACACTTAGGATTATTGGATTATTTGGATTTTAATTCACGTTGTAAGTGTCTTTGGAATTTTCACTTTAATTGTCTAGAAATAAATTGCTAGTTGATGTTACTTACATTGTTAGTTTCACTTTCTCTCTGTTACATTATTTTAAGACCTAGAGTCGTAACACACACACACACACACACACATTCTATATGTTCAAGAGGGAAAATAATAATAATAATGACTTAATAGAGCGCTTATTCTTTTAAAAAGCTCTAAGCGCTTTACAACATAACGTTAACACATAAAGGCATAAAAAAAACAGTTTGCATAGAGACAACATATAAAAACATGAAAATATCTCACAAACAATATCAAAGACAAATGAATTATTACGCACAAAACAACATGAAACATGAATTTACAATACAGTTTCAATCTAACACTAATGGCCAATAGTTGAATGACAAATGTGTTCTTGCTGACGGAAAAGATGTGTCTTGAGAGTACTCTTGAATGTGATCGTGGTCTCTTTGTGTCTGAGATCAAGAGGCAGTTCATTCCAAGTAGCTGGGCCCTGATATGCAAATGAACGTTGTCCATATGACTTAGTTTTAGCCTTGGGAATACTAAGTTTACGAGTGTCCGATGATGAGCGCAAGCTTCTAGCAGGAGTGTACACGTGGGTGAGATCGGAGAGGTATTTCAGACCAGAGGCAGTCAACGAAGTATAACAGAGAGAAGAGATTTTGTGCTTGATTCTACTGCGAACAGGTAGCCAGTGAAGTTTGTGAAGAAGTGGGGTTGTATGATCCATTCTTGGTGCTCTAAGAATGATCCTTGCTAGAGTGTTTTGGGCCTTTTGAAGTTTCTGCAGAAGACACGGTGGCAGACCAGAAAGAAGAGCGTTACAATAGTCAAGCCTAGAGAGTACTAATGAATACACAAGGGTTTTTGTCGCATCAACTGTGGGAAGGTTGCGAATGGTGCTGATGCGTCTCAGCTCCAGGTATGCTACTCTGCAAGTGTTCAGGACATGCTGGTGTAGTGGGAGGGAGTTATCAAAAAGTAACACCTAGATTTCTAAGTGATTGTCTAAATTTAACGGGGGTGTCACTGATACTAATTGATTCTGGTAACAGGAGGGCTCGAGAAGTTCTTTGCGGGGTAACAAGCATGGCACACAAGCAATAGCACACACACCCATAAATATTCTATATGTTAAAGAGGGAAAATAACACACACACACATAAATATTCTATATCTTCAAGAGGGAAAATAACACACACACATAAATATTCTGTATGTTCAAGAGGGAAAATAACACACACAAACACACATCATTTATGATAAAAATGTGGGACGATCAAGGTCTGAAGCTTCGTTATATATATATATATATATATATATATATATATATATATATATATATATATATATATATATATATAATTGATACGAGGGTACTAAAGATATTCGTTTCTATAGGTATTCTAGGAGTAATATCATTGTAACTGATGCATTTAAGCATTGCGTCACACTTACACACACACACACACACACACACACACACACACACACACACACACATATATATATATATATATATATATATATATATATATATATATATATATATATATATATATATATATATACACATTTATTATATACTCTAAGTTTTATGTCCTATTATCTTACATAGGAGGTAACTGAACACTATTTTACCCGTATACGTCGTCGTGAACCGGGATCCGTCGTTGATAAGGAGGCTCGTCATGACATTACGACGTCATAGAACCTGTTACATCAAGAAGTCATTAAACTAAACTCGCCTGATGTAATCAAGTGCGTTAGGATTGAAATTATGAATAAATCTGATTACAGAATAAAAAGAGTATATTTATGTCATCATTATTATCAAAATATGAAAATATGCCATTCATGTTGCAGAGTATAATAAAAAAAAGTTACTGTTTGTTTGGATACTGTATGATATCTATGGTAATCTCGTCGTTTTTGGCGTAAGGCCGACTAAGGCCGACTAGGCCTTGCGCCAAAACGACTCGTCCACCCCGAAGTATCATACAATATCCAAGGAATATATATATGATATGAAGAAACATAATATCATGTTATACGCTTAGTCTTTCAGTATCAACTATAATTTCGTGTAATAAAAATACCATGTTGTACGAGTGTCACATGACAATTGTTACTTTTAACTCAGAACACTTAAGTTCAGATTACATCAATTCCATGTAATACATCTGAGAATTATATCACATGCTTTTCGCTTTTTGTTGTTGTTGCTGTTGTTGTTGTTTTTAATGCGAGTTTGCGATTAGATTCATACTGTTATTGTATCATTAACATGCCTTTTTGTTTGATGGAGTTTCATCTGAAACTGTTCAATGATATTCTCTAGTGGCACAAAACCCACGCGATACATAACTTATGTGGCATAAATTTTCATGAAATGTAGTATATGTTCCAAAAAAGTAGGACAGATCATAATGCCTTTAAACACCTTGTGATTCTTATTTCCCTAAACTACAATCGCATGCAATTCTCAGGTGACACTATAAATATTAGGTATGGTCAGCACGCTAAGTGCGTGTAGATAGATAAAACATGGAATCCACTGCCTTAGGACATGTACAGTGTACAAGGTCGTTCACATCGCAAGATTTATCTGTACGTACGCCATTGTTTAGCAAAATGAATGACTGGTTTTGCTTGATGCTTCTCCACTTGTTCAGGTGCCACCCTTCTTTTGCGATATTTGCGATACCTCACGACACAGCAGCACACGCAAAGACCCATGACCGTGCATGATATGGCCGTGATCAGTATCCCCGCGATTACCTTAAAGTAGAAGTACACTAAAGAGTTTAGAGTGGTAAGGACATAGAAAAATAAGCATCACTCCTATTTTTGGTTATAACCATCTCCTGTAGTTATACAAAAACGTTAAAAAATCAACATTGAAAATCAATAGACCAGACCTACTTTCGGGGTGAGTTTTAAAATCATTCAAAAATTCCTTGGTCACTCAGACTAAAGTACAGGTAAATGTGATGTCATCTGTTTCCAAGCAATTAAGTGTTATATTCCCTTTAGTTTTTTCTAACTTATGAATGACAGATAAATTGTTTTGAGCTGCAGCAAGGCATTGTCTCACTAAATACTTTACTGCAGAGTTTGGTCTGAAACATTAGGCAGTCTGTAAAATTTTTTAACGTTATGAAGACACAACTACAGTTTTACATTACCTGTTAATCTTTTTCTTAACTGGTTCAAAATATAATGCACAGAGTTAAAAAAAAAACAAAAAAACAAAAAAAAAAAAAAAAACAAACATTCTTTTGGCAAGTCGTTATGTGGGGCAACTGTTTTGAAGTCTTACAAAATTAAATGGTAGAGGTGTAGTTTTGAAAATCATCAAATCTGATTAAGAGAATGTGTACAGGAGCCTACTATTGTTCTATTTAAATGTCACTGTCCTTTCATATCAAGCCTTGTAGTCTGCTGGGGCCCCAGGTGGCTGAGTGGTCTAAGGCGCTCGCCTTTACAGATCACTGACATCTCACCTCTGTCCGCGTGGGTTCAAGTCTCTGGCTCGGCCAACGTGGGTATGTAAGAAAGCTTGCCAGTAGCTTCCCGTGGGTCGGTGGTTCTTCCCGGGGTTTTCTCGGGTTCCTCCTCCACCAAATATACTGGCCGCCATGTATAGCCTATCATGTACTGAAAAAGGGCGTTAAACCAATAACAACCATAACCATAATCGTAGTCTGCTACTATCAAGGTAACTACAGTGTTGGTAAGTAAGCTCTGTAGCGCAAACGTACAGCGCAGTATTAATGTACAAGAAGTCCTCGGTTCGACTGTTCAATACAGACAAAATATTTTCTAACGCATAAGAGCCGCCTGGCACAGTCACTATGTGTACACAGTATGAGGAGAATAAATCTCAGTCAAAGACAGTAGATAAATATCTGCTATAGAAATATGGCTTGCCCATTAGGGTGAGAAGTGGTGCAGTTCCAATATAACTACCACCAGGAGATGAAATCTATCTACAGTGAGGTCATCATTTTGAAAAACTATATGATAATGTATTAAAAAGCAACTAGGAATGATAATTTCAAAACCACAATTGTACCATTTATTTTAAGAAAATTTCAATTCAATTGTCATACATAACCAGTTGCCGACATGTTGTTTCTTATTCCTAACTCCGAGACTTAGAAGAAAGATTAACACATACAGGAAACGTTTAGCCGTGTCTTCAGCTACATTGGAATCTGCAACACTTGACTCTACTAAAATATTTAGTGAGCTAATGCTTTGCTGCAGCCCAAAGTAATTAGTCTTTCATTCATAAGTGGCATGAATGAAATTTATCGCCGGCTAGTCTGGCGAGCAGCCAAAAAGTTAAAGGAAATATATATAAAAATTTACCTGGATAATTTTTGCAGACGATACTGTATTTAATTGTATTTCAGTCTAAATTGTCTAAAACAATAATGATTCACAAAATGCGCACTAGTAGTGCTGGTCTGGTTAATTTCATCTTCGATTTTTATGTTCTCGTTACACGAGATTGTTATAAACAAAACATAAGTAGTCTCGCTTTCTCTATTTCATTACTACTGTTTAGAGGTGTATTATCATTAAAGCTTCATTCCCTCGCTAGAAATCGTACACGGAGATAATGACATAACAAGACTGTTTGGCTCTTCAGATGAAGAATAGTGATTTTATTTTATTTATTTTTTTGCGCCGGGTGGGGGTGGGGGGAAGGGGGCGGCAGTGAACGTCATGGTCAAGAAAAAGGGGAAATCCGAGGTGACCCATCCCGTTTTGAAGACAAGATAGCGTGTATATAAACCGAATTGATTTCCCGTACGTTATTCGCAAACTAACGGGCGAAAAGTTCAGCGTAGCACAATTAACTGGACACAACGCACCCATAATTAACCCGAGGGTTCGCAAGGCAAAGTGTGTAGCACTTGTTTTCACTTTCCCAGAGTCGCTATCAGGCGCTTTTGTATCTGATTTAAAACCAATTCTACCTGAATAAATATAATAGACCCAACCAAAAACAAAAAAGAATATTCTGAACACAGTGCATGGTTGTAATATAAGGAAAACGAGTCTCCTTTTCAAAGTCTTCGTGTCACTGAATGTAATCAACACAATTTTTATTCCGCAACACCTGTGTTTCACCCAAAAAAACAAGCTGCACTGCCTGATCTGGACGGATTATGGTCATAAGACAACCATTTTAAGGAGTTTATTATTTTTAAAATGGTTTTGGGAGGGAATACAGCTGTGAATTATACTGGCAACACTGTCCAATACTTTTTACACATCTTTTTCTTAGATAAGTTTTTAGGTTTATCTAAGGACTACAGGATGTCGTCTTTATTATACTTCGTTTATTGGATATGGGTATTTTTTTCGTCTTTAGTATACTTCGTTTATTGGATATGGGTATTTTTGTCGTCTTTATTATACTTCGTTTATTGGATATGGGTATTTTTGTCGTCTTTATTATACTTCGTTTATTGGATATGGGTATTTATGTCGTCTTTATTATGCTTCGTTTATTGGATATGGGTATTTTTGTCGTCTTTATTATGCTTCGTTTATTGGATATGGGTATTTATGTCGTCTTTATTATGCTTCGTTTATTGGATATGGGTATTTTTGTCGTCTTTATTATACTTCGTTTATTGGATATGGGTATTTTTGTCATCTTTATTATACTTCGTTTATTGGATATGGGTATTTTTGTCGTCTTTATTATACTTCGTTTATTGGATATGTGTATTTTTGTCGTCTTTATTATACTTCGTTTATTGGATATGGGTATTTTTGTCGTCTTTATTATACTTCGTTTATTGGATATGGGTATTTTTGTCGTCTTTATTATACTTCGTTTATTGGATATGGGTATTTATGTCGTCTTTATTATACTTCGTTTATTCGATATGGGTATTTTTGTCGTCTTTATTTTACTTCGTTTATTGGATATGGGTATTTTTGCACTGCTTTTATTTCTTGAAGTAAAGAGTACTTCCTTATTGCACTGTATTTCTTTTGCTTAATGCAAGATTAACTAAGGAAGCACTAAAAAGTTTCGTAGTTTTGGGACATGGGGTAATTTCTTTTATTGTTGAAACATCCGTTTTCTTTTTATCGTGCAACTGCACAGAAATTGTGTTTTTAACAGCACTCCTATATGTGGCAAAGCTAAATGTTATAACAGTGTTTTATAACATAGTGTGCTAAGCGATGTTTATAGGATTAATCTATGGCACTTATAATTAGGAACGAATATATACAGGCACAAATCATAATCTAGATATATCGAAAATCCCTTTCATAACATTTTGCAAACTATTAAACTTTTTTGAACTTAGTCGTCCTTTATTATTATTATTATTATTATTATTATTACTTTCGTACGTGATAAATGCATCTCATGTGTTTTTGAATGCATTTTCTATGTTATGAAAGTAAAAAGTTATCAATGTGTGGCAGTATGAGTAGAGGGCATAGAAAATTATTGGACTGGTACCTTTATGGTCGTTTCCAAGACCGTACAGCAGTAAATAATACTTCTGCCGCCAACCGCTTCTGTACAGCAACCCGTCTTACATTCATTTCCATTTTCATCCACACACCACGTGCCCAACAGTACCATGTCAACTGCAAATTTATAATAATAATAATAATAATAATAATAATAATAATAATAATAATAATAATAATAATAATAGTAATAATTATAATAATTATAATAATAATAATAATTATAATTATTATTATTATTATTATTATTATTATTATTATTATTATTATTATTATTGCTGTTGTACTCGTTGCTCTGAAAGATGATGGTATAATCATGATCGCCGTCATCGTTGTCTTTGCCACCACCACCATCATTATCGTCATCATCATCATCATCCCTTTCATAATTTAGGCCTTGTTTTGGGATGCACAAAGACCTTCCTTCAAAAAATGTTGAAATCCACCCCCCACCCCCCCACCCCATTCAATCTAAAAATAGGCTGGGTTTATCGGTTTTGAGTACGTTATCTCTCATACTTCACATGCTATAGTGTACAAACCTTAAAAGTCTACTGTCTTCATCACTATAGGGTGGGTCAGATTTCACTTTCAATTTGCCAGAATAGGAGTATTTCGGGTATTGAGTTAAATCGCACACTGGTGCAATCGATCTCACTGCTTCATTTTCTGATTTAAAAATACTCTAATGTTACCCCAAACTCTCCCCGTAAGGAAACCGTTTTTAAATGGCTACTTTATAGTTCTTCAACCTCTAACCGTTATATTTTGTTCTGTCTTTCAATTCAATTCAATTCGATTGAGCCATTTGATTAGAACGATATTAACAACGCATTAGAATGACACGAATATATAAATTACTTTAAAATTCTCCCCGCGGGCGACAATCAACATTTCTTTCTTGATAATTTTGTTTCGCCACCGGCAACATTTTTTCATTTTATCAATAATTATAGAAAATCTACCCATGTGGTGTAACATGTATTTGTAACTGAAGAAAATGAGACGTCGTGATCACCGTTTAAAATTTGTGACAGTTTTACAAATCATGTTTGGAAAAGAAGTCCGAACTTAACAAGAATGTAGGTAATACATCATGTAGATGGAATACAAGTGTGTACAATAGCAGTGAGCTTCGGAAAAATGATGTAACCAATTTTGAAATGGCCAAGTGTATAACTGAGAAATGGGGTACTTACGCGAATATCGTTCACGTGAATAAATACATATTTATTTTAAATTTTAATTTGTGGGGGTGGGGGAAATGCACACATTGCTAATGTATATACTTTAGCAGACACAATTTTAAAACGCACAAGATTTCGCCATTGTTGATTCTGCAATGCCAATATGCCTTCACATTGTCTTCTTCCTTTTATTAGACCGATACCCGATACGCATAGGCATCATTCAAGCTTGGCAGATATAATAATGGCGTAATCTCGTTCTAGATGTTCGTCTGCTGTACTAATTTCATAGATATTGTTTTTAAAAATCTGATAAGTGAACCTGATAAATATTACATTTCTGAAGAATAGTATTGATTTCATCAATTGCAATCTGTAAACTGACTTTTGCGGTAAAATCTGGAAATACATACTCTAAGCACGTTTACAAAACCGATTACGGTTCGAAAGAAACGCAGACGACAAACTTTCTCGCACTGGCAGTTATTTACGATTGGTTATATTATGTAAAATGTTGCATTATAAGCATCTTACCTTCTTTTAGAGTGAACACAATCGCAAGGAAGATTGAAACCCATAACTTAGAGCACATCTCTGGCGAGCTTGTTTGTTTAGCCTAGAGGCGTTGTCGGCTATCGGCGAAGTAAATGACGTCATTCTGGTGAATGTCTTCATTATGACGTCATATGTATTAGCCTTATGGTTTTTGCCCTTCCCTTCATAGATGTTGCTCATGGACTAGGGATGTCAGCGGTTCAACTGTCGCAGGAAAGGACAGAGAGACACAACACATGTTGTACAATCAAGAGACTAAAGGTCATTTTCCACTCTCCTGCGGGCTAGGGGATGTAGAATAGGCCCGTTGCACTCTCCTGCGACTAATGGAGGCAGGAACTGTAGTAGCCTAGTGGACAGCATACTGGACTCGCAACCGAACGGGTGCGGATTCTAATCCTACGATCGGATCAGCTCAGGTCGGCTACCGTGGCATGTCCTTGTGCAGTGCACTGACTCCAATTGCCGCGACACTAAATAATCTACTTGTGTTGCTGTACAGTAAAACATAAAACCAAACCAAACCCAGCAATGGAGCAATTTGAATTTTTTCTTGTCCCTTACAAATATTTTACATTTGTGTCGTAATTAAAAAATATCAGATTCAAGTTTCTATTATTCGATTTACATCTAGAATCAGAGCCAGATTCCGAGAGCATACAGGCTAAATAGGACAATGTATGTATATATGTATGTATGTATGTATGTATGTATGTATGTATGTATGTATGTATGTATGTATGTATGTATGTATGTATGTATGTATGTATGTATGTATGTATGTATGTATGTATGTATGTATGTATGTATGTATGTATGTATGTATGTATGTATGTATGTATGTATGTATTAGGGTGTAATGGCACAAAAATGGCTTTATGGTGTCAATTAAAAGTAAAGTTCTACAAATGTAAAAATGAAGAATTGCACAAAAACGTTAGGAAGACAAACCCTTCCAAATAAATGTATACATAAATAGAACAAGATAAAAGGTAAAGATGTTAGTATTCTGTAAAATGTATAAAAACAATAACATATAAAGGCAACAAATATTAAATCCTTAAAATATATGGTTAAAACCAGATAAGACATACAGTACCCAAGCGAAAGATACTTCCGATTACTTTTTTATATTTTTTTCAAGCCATTTGAGATTCAGAAATGAATCTTAATGTACTTATATATCATCATTAAAAGGTGTGAATCGTGTACCGCACAGGGCGTCCTATCTTCAAGGTCAAGGTCGCCGTTCAGTATTTTACGTTTCTCTCACACCTTTCGTTTCACTCAATAACTTCAGAGCTGTTTGAGAGTAATGGGTAAAACTTTGTATACTTATACATCATCATTAGATGGTGGGTGGCGTATCACACTGATGATCATGTTTTTAAGATAAAGGTCAAGGTTCTATATCATAAGTTTTCTATTACACTTTGCATACCGCCCTATAGCATTAGAACTGTTTGAGATTCAGGGGATGAAACATATAATATATGTACATCATCATTAGAAAGTGCGTTGCCTACCACTTTCGGGATGATATCTTCAATGTCAAGGTCCCGACTTAATATTTTAAGTTTTCTGTCACACTTTAAATTCCGATCTCTTTTGAAATTTAGGGATATAACTTGGTATTCTTGTATATCATCATTAGAAGGTGTGTTGCATACTGTGGTTCTATCTTCAAGGTCAAGGTAACAGGTCACAATATCCCTTCCGCCATATAACTTTGGAGCCATTTCAGTCGTGTGTACCACGGGGTGGGGTTGGGGTGGGGCGTGTATCTTCAAGGTCATGATCATGGATCTGTATTTTAAGTTTTCCATCACACTTTCCTTTCCTCTTCATGATTTGAGATTAAGCGATAAAACTGTGTATACTTATACATCATCAATAGCAGTTGTGCGGTATATCACACAAGGGGTCCTAACTTCAAGGTCAAGGTCATGGGTCATTATTTTAAATTTCAATTAATATTTTCCTTTCCTTTCTATAACATTAGAGCCATTTTAGACTAAGGAATTAAACTTGCTTTATTTGGCATGTACTAGATTGGGGGGGGGGGGCGGGGTCCCATCTTGAAGATCACAGTCACATGCTAATATTTTAGGTTTCAGTAGCATTCGCCATTCCGCTCTATAACTTATAAGCTGTTATTTGATAAATTAATGAAATTTGGTACACTTGTTTATTGTCACTAGACGATGTGTTCCATTCCACATTTATGATCCTATCTTTAAGGTCAAGGTCACGGGTATATATTTCATAGTTGCTTTTGTTTCTGTTTCATATTTTGGAAATTTTTGAGGCTCAGAGATGAACGTAGGTACACTTATGTTTATATATTTTATGTCATCTCATGCATCGCACTCAATGTTTTATCTTCAAGGTCAAGGTCACTGATCAATGTATTTACCTTTTCTGCACATTTACTATAATGTCCTCTGAGACAGAGACATGAAACTTTGTTATTTTCCATGTCTGCCTAGTAACTCGACAGCTCTATCACAAGGGTCACAGCCAGATTACATCACTGTATACTTTTGTTGACCTCACCCAGAGTAGGCGGTGGACAAACACGATACTGAATTTACTTGTTTGTTCGCTGTCTACGTAATAAACTAGATAGAAATTACTGTCGCTTTTCCTCTTTATTTTAAAAATAAAAACAACTGACTGCATGGCTCTTGTGAAAAAATACAGATCACTTTGTTTTATGCACGTCATATACGTTGAATCAGATATTTTAATGCTGTATATACACTCTGCTAAAAGAAAAAATAAACACAGGGACTTGATTAATAGCGCATGTGCACGCATACTAAACTCGTAACTTCCTAATGAAGCGCCAGTTTTGACAAAAATCAGAGATTTTCACTTCAATGCTTTTTTCTTTCATTGTACTTGATGATAGGATCATAATCCCCGTATAATTATTGTTCAACAAGTGTTGATATTTTGAATAAGAGCGTATTTACGTACATGCTTATATGCATACACACTTATATGGAGGTATGAAAATATGATACAGAATAAGAATAAATTACATATTAATTTGTTGCCTATAAAATATATACCAGAATATATTTGTCCAAGCACATGACTGCATTTAAATTCATAGTTGTGTGACAATTATAATCATTATTCAAAATGCTATTCTAAGCAGTATAATAAAAAATAATATAGAGAACAGATATTAATGTATGTATTAAACAACGAAATGGAGATGCTGCGGGAAAGTAAGTAAGAGCAAACGTAGGATGAAAAAAACAAATTATTTTAAGTAGTCTTCATTATATTATTACATTCAATTAGTGCCCAATGAATATACTTTCACGAACATCTAACCTCAGAAGATTTCATGGAATTTAGCAATTTAATAAATTTGAACATACTCGGACCTTTCCAGAAATAAGAGCTTATATACTTCTTTCCAATCTGATTAAAATCAGATCTCCACAGTCCTACGTGAAGATCTGATAGACACCAATAATAGGTCATGTTCTGTTTACCTTGTGGTTCACCAATCAAATCACAGCTTTCAAATTCCTGAATGTGACATAGGTCATTCAGAACATATCATTACTAACGATACCTCTCCGTAACACGAATTTGCAATGTTTTATCTGATAGGCTACTAAAAATAAGCGGACTGGGAACTCCAAAGGTCACCAAAACATCAACTTTTATCGGTGTCCAGATTTCCATGTAGGACTGTGGAGATGTTATTTTAATCAGATTGACTTCTATCTGAATGGCAAACAACACAGGCATTCTAATACACGGTGATGTTCGTCTTATTATTTATCTCACGATTGGCCAAAACATTCATAACAATATGAAATGGAGTGAAATATTTTTATAGCCCCTCGTAAAACGTAGTTTTTTTTTATATTATATATTTGAATGCGGAAATTTTGTGCACTCTGTCCCAAAGCGGTTTACATTATAGATATATAAAGTTCCAGTATAGAGGTAGCGTCACAGCGCGTTCGAATGGAAGCTTTCGGTATTCTGATATGTTACATATATTACCTAAACTAGAGATGTAAATGATTGCGAGTTTGCCTGTTTGATTTTTGCGTATTTATTTTATTATTTCTTCATCCAAACGTGAATCCAGTAATGCCAGAGCGACAAGTCTGAGTCGGTAGGAAACGCTTCACGTTAATCCAGTAATGCCAGAGCGACAAGTCTGAGTCGGTACGAAACGCTTCACGTGAATCCAGTAATGCCAGAGCGACAAGTCTGAGTCGGTACGAAACGCTTCACGTGAATCCAGTAATGCCAGAGCGACAAGTCTGAGTCGGTACGAAACGCTTCACGTGAATCCAGTAATGCCAGAGCGACAAGTATGAGTCGGTACGAAACGCTTCACGTGAATCCAGTAATGCCAGAGCGACAAGTCTGAGTCGGTACGAAACGCTTCACCCAAATTTTTATAATCACTAAATAGTAGATACATAATTTTAGTTTGCAGTCAATACTCATCCGTACCCGCTTTCTTCATTATTTTCAAACGCAGGTGTGTGTGTGTGTGTGTTTGTGTGTGTGTGTGTGTGTGTGTGTGTGTGTGTGTGTGTGTGTGTGTGTGTAATGCGAGTTAAAATATCTAAATAACCAAGTTTTAATATTATATTTAATCAATATTTAAGATCCAAAACTATTTACCGTCAGTACTCGCGTATAAATTGATATCAACTGCAAACTGCATAGACCCAGATCTGCCGTCGCATTATGCGCCGGCAGATCTGGGTCTATGCAGTTTGTAAGGACTAATCAGTAACAACAAACAACATGGACCCTGATCAGCAGGCGCATTATGCGACGGCAGATCAGGGTCTATGTTGTTTGCATTTGGACTAGAATTATACGCGAGTACATACGATATAATTTGTCTTAGATTCAGTGTATGACGTTATTTGACCATAGATTCCATCTAATATTAAATAGTAACAGGTCATGTTAAGTTCAGCCAATTGGCTTAGAGTATACGTATGCCTCATGTATGTGTACTAAAAACAATGGCGGACTATCATGGCTGAAGAAGGTATGTTAATATTATTTGTGGCGCGATACACATCTGCAAGTACTTTTTGTAGCTAGAGTGGCAACTTACCACAAAAGTGTTATTACTTTCTTGATGTTTGAATTTGTAGGCCTAACTCTTGTTGAAATTGTGGCTCAATTTCAACCTTTCAGACCAATTAATTTATATAAGAGAGTTTTGCTCCACATCGGTTAGATCGGTGATTAATTGAATGTTATGCGTATTGAGGTCACGAAGGCAGTAGCTCACTTGCAACTGTACAATGAATGGAAATTGCACGTGAACTGCTCCGTTCGTCACCTCATTCAAGATTGTTCAAAAAGTAATATTCGGTCCTCAAATGATTTCTACAATATTTAGGAATTGTGAATACAATTAATATTCCTATTTTGTGGTCCAATAATTAGACTCAACGTAGATGATTTCTGCTTGTCAATGCTGTTGTGTTTTTCTCAGGGTTGGGGAGGGGGTGGGGGAGAGGGTCGTGAGTTGCTGTAATGGGTCCTAAAAAGGAGTCGCATTGTAGGAGTCAGAATCAATATCTAGATTGTTACTTAAGTTTTTGGATTGCCGTGTGGAAGTTTAGTTTGATATCTCGGCCAAACGATACGTACGTATATAGATGTATTGTATTATAACCATCTATCATTGCGTATATTGTTCTTACAAAATGCTTGAATTCAAAGGTCAAATTGTATCCATCCATCATCGGACTGAAAACAAATGTAAAGTGTAAAGTACTTTTTTCAGGAAATATCTCAACTGTCACAATATATGTCGGGTTTTTATACAATCGGTGTAACAGTTTAACGATCCCACATTCTAATCACGTGGATTTCACATTGACATGGACCATAAGCTAAGAAAGTGTTCGATTAGGAAATAAACTTAGGAACTAATAAAATGAAAAAATATTGCAAAAATTATTTGCTGTATGAATCTAAACAACCAAGACATAATGCAAATATTTTTAATTCCTTGCATTGATTGTTTTTGTTTTGTTTGTTTGCTTTTTTTTGTAGAATACGCTCAAATTACGCACGGAATACTTCGCCCATTTTCTCCTTTAAGTTGTATATTTTCAAGAAAAGTTGTAGGACACAGAACACTATGGTCAGTCAAGTCGAAAAGTCGTTTACTTTCTGATAAGTATGTTGTGTATTTTACAATGACTTCAACACTTTGTGACTAGGGTGTGAACACTTTGTGACTAGGATGTGAAAACTTTGTGACTAGGGTGTGAACACTTTGTGACTAGGGTGTGAACACTTTGTGACTAGGGTGCTCAACAATGAAGCTCATTTGATAAATAATATCTCCTTTAATATACGTCAAAAGCTGGCTGCCTTGACTAGTTAAAGGTATGTCAGAATGTACACAATATTTTCATAGTTTCCTAATAGTTTGGTTCTTGTTTACTAATGATATCATTACATTTTTCAAATTACGCTGGGAATATGTCCCATTTTTTATTTGTTGGGAATACGCTCAAATATCGATCTCCGGGATTTATTGTATTTTAGACTGACTATATCTTTAAAAATTACAGGCAAACTCCTGCAAGCATCTTTATTCAAATAAGTGATATATATATATATATATATATATATATATATATATATATATATATATATATATATATATATATATATATATATATATATATATATATGCGAAGAAACACTTATAATGACTGCATGCGCCAAAATGGGGAAAAAGTCCAAAGTTCCCCAGCAAAACAGATAAAAGAAATATAACATATAATATTTCCGGCGATGAGAACTCCAAAGGGATATAAAATTGAATGACAAAACAGTGATTTAAAAAATAAGCACCAAGTACGATATAAGAACGTCTAGGGCAATAAGAGAATGTGTTCAAATCTTATCCAAAAGCAAACGGACAAACGGAATCAATTATCATTTTTAAAAAAATTATCAAAGGAAGACTCCCTTCTTTGACATGTTTTGGAAATATTGTATAGAGAACAACTGTCCTCTGATCGGGAGGGGGATTGATGGGAAGGGGGCATATTTCCTTTGGTCTCTTTCTAGAGACTGCTCAAAAAACACAAGCATCATGTATTGTAATGCAGCTAAGAAACTAACAACTTTTGGGGAAAAATAGGCTCTAAATTATCGTAAGTTTCAATTTTTCATGAGTGGACCCAAAAATATGTTCCAGAAAGTAAAAGTGGAAACAGTAAACCGTTATTTTGTTTCACCGCTGACCAAAATTAACATTGCCGTTCAAAGTAATTTAGTATTAACCAAATTTTTAACTGGAGGTATCAAAATTGGAAAAGATGTGAAACCTGGTTTACTGGAAACAGTTTGGGATTTGTTGTCAAAAGATGAAACTTGCATGGTGTGCTGATGGAAAGGATGTAACTGCTGGCTCTGACAAAATTATATGTAACTTACACAACATCGACATCGACAGAAATAATGATAATAGGGGACTTCAGAGCAATGTGGTAACGCGTTCGCTTTTCACCTCTGCAGTCATGGGTTCTATTCCCGGTTTCAGCTTATGCGTACATCGAAGTACGATGCTTCTCACGATTCCTGGAACTGAAAACAGACTACAATCATATAGCGATTTCTGGATTGTATAGTATTACAAATCAAGGAGACTTTAGATTCATGAAAATTTTATTACGTTCGCCACATTGTTATATATGCCAACATAAATCACATCCCACAAAAATTCCTTGTGGAAGCAATAACAACACAAAGCAAACGAGTTTCTATTACATCTAATGGATATCATTAACCAGGAGTCGATATAGTCTATATCAATGAACGTATATTCAGTGAAGGTTACCTACGATTCGGGAAGAATCTATTCTTCTATTTTATTCGTTACATTTGGGAAATTTCTTTCTAAAACAGGTTAAATCGAGGAAAAGCCATTCTGCAAGTTTCTATCACATTTCAGCTTGTGATAGCACTGGCCTTGTCCGAGCTGTAAGGGGAGGTAACCCACTGTGAAGCGTATGGGGCAAATTTCTCTCCGTTGACGTAGGTTAACGACACCACTGCCTGCACAGGTCGTGTGATCCAGGGGTCAGCTTCCTTTTGAGTTGTTTTACAGTCATTTTGTTTTCTGTTGAATTGTGTCTCCCCCCCCCCCCCCAAAAAAAAAAAAAAAAAAAAAAAAGATGACAAGTTAACAATAAGAGTGCTGGGTCAAGGCTTAAATTTTTTATTTTCTGTTATTTTTACGAATCACTCGGGCGTTTCTGCAAAAATGTAGCAGATATCAGCTTTTGGTGGCAGTGGCGTTTCGAGAGAATCGAGAGAGCCACGATGGGCTTTTTCTGTGGCGCAATTTAAACGGGAGATAACTGAGAAACGAAAGTCGCTGTGATTTGAGTCGGTTTTTTTGTCGTCCTGCAATTACAAGCTGGGATTCCTTTTATGGACCATTATATCTAAATGATTATACAGTGACATTCATCTTGATGAACTTCTTCTGACATTTCGATGATGATGAATTACAAAGCTGTCTCACGATTATCTTACAAGCAACTTTTTCCCAACCACAAACAAGTGCATTACATCCACTGACGTTGGCGGAATAAAATTGAAATAGTGCTGTGTATGAGTGATACAGCAGGGTCAGAATGTCAGACTATGTTCTTATGAATATATTTCTTGCAAAATGGGATTTCTTTTTCTTACAAATCCATCCATAATTAAAATGGTGGAAATTGCCGCATGGTATCGGTTTCTTTACGTATATGCTAGAAATTCAGTAATATCCAAAGACTCAAACGTTAAATAGATCTAATTTTTATTATTTGTAGAGTTTCCAATCTGATTTTCCTAGTTTGCTCCATTAGTAGAATCAGTATATGAAACTGTTATTCGAAGGGCCTGTGTAAAGTCAAAAAGTGTTGCTTGGAGACAAAACTGTCACTCATCATAAACTGTTATTCGAAGGGTCTGTGTAAAGTCAAAAGTGTTGCTTGGAGACAAAACTGTCACTCATCATAAACAGTTATTCGAAGGGCCCGTGTAAAGTCAAAAAGTGTTACTTGGAGACAAAACTGTCACTCATCATAAACTGTTATTCGAAGGGCCTGTGTAAAGTCAAAAAGTGTTGCTTGGAGACAAAACTGTCACTCATCATAAACTGTTATTCGAAGGGCCTGTGTAAAGTCAAAAAGTGTTGCTTGGAGACAAAACTGTCACTCATCATAAACTGTTATTCGAAGGGCCTGTGTAAAGTTAAAAAGTGTTGCTTGGAGACAAAACTGTCACTCATCATAAACTGTTATTCGAAGGGCCTGTGTAAAGTCAAAAAGTGTTGCTTGGAGACAAAACTGACACGCATTATAAACTTGACTTTGTTTATTCCTCGACCGGAAGTTAACTTATAATCATATTCTCTCTCTCTCTCTCTCTCTCTCTCTCTCTCTCTCTCTCTCTCTCTCTCTCTCTCTCTCTCCAATTTTTAAAATCTAAATATCTGATAGCTTATGGGTCAGAAATAATTTTGTGCTACAAGAAATAAATGCAACAATGGTCCTTGGTTTCACACACACACACACACACACACACACACACACTCTCTCTCTCTCACTTTATGTACGCATGTATATATGCATATAAGTACGTAAGTCTGTCGACACAGCTTCCCTACTCATTAAACTCTCTGAATATCTATTTGCCTTCCTTTCGATATATAATATTTATAGTTTATATTCGTACACATGCACGAGTATCACTGTTCAATGTTGTCAGTGAACTAAAATGTTACTGATCGGAACGTAATACAAAGTAAGACAACAAATACTAGAAAAATGAATGTGATATTTTAATGTTTTTCTATCGATACACGTTTATTTATTTATTAATCATTTATTTAACATGAATTTATTCTGATCATTTATTTTGCAGAGTACATGATTCATTCAACTTTGAAACATAAGTAAAATGATGTTTAAAGCAACAACATCTACAAAATGCTATAAATTCTAAAGTTGTTACATAGCTCAGACTTGTGCATTATTATGCAATTTGAATAAGCATGACATATGCACACCGATGATCACCCGTAATAGACCAAATATACCGTATATACAGGCGTATAAGTCGGGTTCAAATGCAAACAACATAGACTAATAAGTAGAACAAACAACATAGACCCTGATCTGCCGTCGCATAATGCGCCGGCAGATCAGGGTCTATGTTGTTTGTTCTACTTATTAGTCCTTACAAACTGCATAGACCTAGATCTGCCGGCGCATTATGCGACGGCAGATCTGGGTCTATGCCGTTTGCAGTTGGTATCGGTTAATACGCGAGTATATATGGTCATAAAGAAAACTGTATGTGCAATGACTAACATATTTCTCTCTATATAGGCATGACTTTTTAATGTTCATTTATAAACTTTCTTGAGTTTAATCTTAAAAATAATTGCGGGAACACTGAGGGTAACTGTAAAATAGTCTGTCACACTGTATTGAAGTCATTTTGGGAGTGGGGGTAGGGTGGTGGTGAAAGGATCTAGGCAGAGTTTCTTCTGTTTTAAAGTTCGCCGTTTATTACTAGTATTTGGTTATTTATGGAATTTTAAAAAAAATCACAAAAATGATCAAATAATAAACTCGAAGGAAACTCTGTCTAGGGAGAACCGGAATCGCATCTTTCTAATCGGACACGATATGATTTCGTTTGTATCAAATCAATCTTACATTCGTCCCATTATATGGTCTGTTATTTTACCGTTACATTAGTATTTGCATTATGATAAAACAATATCTGAGAGCATATGAATGGTGGCTCTAATTGTTTTTAAAAATGTATAAATTATACAAACACTGTTTAGCACCCGAGGCTACTTCAAGAATGACAAATTCTTGCACTGTGTAATGTGTGAGCGCTCGTAGCTGAGTGGTCAGGAGGGTTAATCTCTAAAACCAGAAACCGTTGGGTTCCAATAAAAACTGGTGTGTGTGTGTGTTTGTGTGTGTGTGTGTGTTTTTTTTTTTTCATTGTCTGACAAAACTTGTGTCTAGAGCACAGGGGCTACCATAATGGTGGGTATGGGCAACCATTTACTGAACTCCGGTAACCTACAGACTACTATACAAAGATTCATAATGTTCATTACACTTAAAAAAGTAAAAGGATAGTTCTGAAGCTAACATCTCCATTTTCAAGTGCCTTTTTGTCTTCTTTGTGCTACTGCATTTGGGCGGCTGGGCTACCATTTTTCTTTTTTGTGTAGCTCCTTGGGCTTTCACCTGATTTGAATTTTGTCTGACCATGGTTTTTCCTATCGAAAAATCTCTTTTCAAAATCCACAAAAATGAAAAAAAAAAAAAAAAAAAAAGAAAAAAAGAAGAACCCTTTGTTCTCAAATATCTTCATGGCCCCATTTAATAATAACCTATTAATCCCGGTCTGCCTAAAATATTTGGCATTGTTTATCTTCGTGTTCGACATGAATATGTCATACTAGATATGAAAACTAGTTTTTACTTTATCATGTATAGAGGATTAAATGAAATGTACAATATTAAACGTGATCAATTTTTGTTCTATCTCTAAGTATCAACATAAATGTCAGAGAGAGAGAGAGAGAGAGAGAGAGATTTACGATGTTTGCACAGATGGACTAATACTGAATAGACAGTTGATTTTCACTTTTTACTTCACGGTCTCGTAGGCTGAAATTGCCTTTCGCAGAGAATGATAAATGGTGACGTATCACCACGTCCCCTCGAGGGTTGTCAGCATTTAATTTATCATAATTCATGTATATAAGAGTTGAATCGAGAAAACCCACACAGTTCGATATAAAATAAACAGCTTCCATTCATAAATCATATTGTTTGTCCCATGTAATACGGGTCATTCACCACTTTTGTCCGTACCATAACCTCATTTACTCCCTATCAGCACGAAATCACGAGTTTTTAACATTTTTAAATTTTTTCCATCATGAATGATTGAACAATTAAGTATCTCAGGTCACCGATAGAATCTATACTCAGATCACTATTATACACACGTGGATTTTGTTGTATGTGCTGACTTTTGATTTGAGTAATATTGACGAACCCCAAAACCCCACCTATCTACCACCAGCTGTCAGTCAATTGTTATTTATTCGAAGCTCCAATGGGACGCTAGCCAAACTTGTCCCGAGCGAATGTGTGGTAAGTTGTCTGATTAGGAGGACATCTGTCGCCCTAATGGTTAGACATCTGGACAGTTTGCACTATATAATATGTATGAATTAAATGTTTTATAATGTCTTTATGTCTCGTCCGAAATACGGGAAATATTCACTATGAACTGAAAATAAACCTCTAATAATGAGATAAAAGGACAAGTTACGCTTTGATGAGAAAACGTTCTCGACAAAGCACTTCGCTTGAATGCTCACGTAAACTTTCGCATGTATCAGCTATTTATATAGCTCTGCTTTCTGAGCACGGGATCACCTGCGAACCTATTATAAACCTTTAAAAGTACTATATAATCAGACGGCAAAGCAAAAATTATGCTATATTTTAACTATATTTTATGTATATTTTTTAAGCAATATACAGAAAAAAACAAAAGCGATAGGATTATCCAGAAATAAAGTAGAATGCCGCCCCCCCCCCAAAAAAAAAAAAATGACACAAAATGTATTTTTCAAATTCTTTCTGTAAGCTGAACAAAAATCAGAAATGTCATTTTCATGGTATTTTCTATAAAATTTGGAGTCGATTTATGCTAATTTTGTTGTTGTTGACAACTAACCTGTTAAGGGACGAGATCCCCAAAATATTGGCCTTGTCCTTTTCAATAGAAAAGCCTCGCTCAAAAGGAAATTGTATGTTAATGAGTAGGCGTTGTCTATATCAATTATGTTAATACGTAGGCGTGTCTATATCGATTATGTTAATGAGTAGGCGTGTCTATATCGATTATGTTAATGAATAGGCGTGTCTATATCGATTATGTTAATGAGTAATCGTTGCTATATCGATTCTGGCGATTTGTAAGTTATTACAAATATATTATGTGTGTAGTCATGACGAATGATATGTATTTTTTTTTTTTCTCACTTCTCTTGTTTTTACTGCTGGTACTTTAGATAAGACTGACGACGATAAAGACGACGTTGATGCCATTGCTGTTGTCGTTACAGTGCAGATAATTTGTTAAGAAAGCTTTTATTCAGGGCTAATATAAATATCAAACGAAGTGGTGTATCAAGTATGATAGTATATAAGCACCACCATTACCACCACAACCACCACCATCATCATCATCATCCGAACAAAGTAGACTCATAATTTATAAGCAGAATAAGGAAGAAAATTTGCAACAGTTTCGTTTCTTTGGAAATGCCCTTTGGATAAGATATACATTATTGCTTGTTACTTTTTTTGTTTTAATTTTGTTTCCGATATATTTTCGCGTGTCATAAAAATGTATAGATTTAACTTCAAACAAGACATGAACAAAGACGTTATTATTTTTCATAAGCAATACAAATATATACACAAAAGGTTCTATCCTGTACGTAATCATATATTTACAAGAAACTAATATTAAAATGTACATGTCAGAACAAAATGCTTTACAATAAATATGCAAATATAAATTACATTTTTTGCTTTTTTATCGTATAGTAGCAATTCATACTGGAATAACCCACCTATGAATTCATAAAAAAATACAGGGTTAATATCATAGATCTGGACACCACTCATATGACGTGAAATAAACCATTTCATATATTTAATAATAGACACTTGTCATGTCATGACATACAACTGGATTTAGGAGTAAATTCCGAGACGTCCAAACGTGATTCTTGTCAACTCCTTTAACTTCTTCTAAATAGTTTATTGGATAAAACGGCAGCATATTTTACAAAGTTAGAAACATAATTTTACATTTGTGTTTATTTTATATTAAATTTATGAAACTGATTAAAGAATTAAATGAATTATGAGCTATTACGGCTTTTTCAACTATTTTCATAAACTTGATATCTAATCATCGGACATTAAAAATCATCTGTCTATAATAGTTTCATAACATGCCAAATAGGATGGTGCTCATGTCAAGCCTTTAATCTATATTTAATCCCACATTAATGAATCAAACTACATACTATAAATCTGTTTTAGAAACGCCGAAAATTTCCAGGTTTCATGAAATTTGTTTGAAATATCATCTTGATGTTTCATCATGCAAGTTTAATTTAAGATTAGTGGATAAAATTTCTACCCAAACGACGGGTTTCGAAATGCCTCTGAAAAGTTAAAGAGAATTCGTCTGTATATGTATGGAATTCTAAAAAATATAGGTGATGTGTCAGTTTTGTTTTATATAAATATTCCTTTTGCAAAGTGATTCTTGATGTAAAATTTTACAATTGAGGGCACTGCATTGATTACAGTAGCTTAACATTGAGTCAAATTAAGGTACGTGTACGCCATTATCATTCTTCTAAGGTCAGCCGAAAAACATGAATTCCAAACCCCAAACCAACACCCCATCCCACCATTCTATTTACCAATGCCTATCATATCACACTCAAAAGTGATTTTAAATTCTACATTCTTCATCATGGCTATATCGTTAACATAACAATATGGACGATCTAGGTTCAGGGACTACAACTGCTTGCAATATTGCTAGTTTCGTAATAGATCCTTCCTTTTCTCCCGGATTTCATTTGATATCAGCTGAAGCGTACTAACGGGGGGGGGGGGGGTGGACGGGGCGCTTGTCCCGGGCGCCAGAGGTCTTGGGGCGCCAAAACAGCTGATAAAAATATAAAAATTCGGACCTCGTAATCTGGCCCTATGGGCCATCATCGTCGCCCCGGGCGCCATTTGCCCTTAGTACGCCACTGGATATCAGCACAATTAATTGGCGCAAAGTCACTTTTCAAAGAAGCATTCGACAGATTATGGAAACATTTATCTCTTTTGTCATCTGTAATACACCCTAAGTTTTGTTTATTCGCCAAAGCCACACGTCTCTTCTGTATTCATGGTGTCATGAAAGGTCTGTATCGTGATCCCCATGCTCCGTTTGTCCGTCCGTCCGTCCGCCTGTCCGTAAGTCCATCTCCTACCAAACTGCTTAGTAGAAATTCATCAAACTTTGTACACGGGTTGTGGTAACCATCTGCGTGAGGAGTATAATTTGGGAGTCCTTTCTCTGTTGTCCCTGAGAGGTAGGGTGTCAAATGTCAGTTATACAAAAATTGCAATTACAATAACATTTTTGAATATTTTTGGACCAAACTCAATACACGCAGTCACAGCGGAAGGACACATAATATACGAAACGGATGTTCGGTTACAACCCCTGGGTCATGATCCGTAGGAGGGATTGGTGTAAAAGGGAAGGGGGAATATGTAATAAAAAGCGCCAGACTTTGCCATGGCGACCCATGGAAGTCACTCAAGTTAGTAATGGGATTTATACGCTTTTGCGTACAAGATATCATAAATATCAACTATTTGTGTATATTCTGTTTTCAACAAATTTGAGATTCCGTCACATTTTGCCAAGAGAAAAATTTACAAACGCTGGAAAAGGCACAGACACCGTTGCCATTGCTTCTGTTCCATTAAGGACTGCAGTCAGAAAATCATGTATTCCGCAGGATTCATTATTCAATATGCATAAGTAAAACTGTCAGTTTTGCAACCTTTACATGTCTGCTGTTGTCTGTTTGAGTACACTGTCGTCAACTACTTGAGTACACTGTTTGAGTATACTGTCGTCAACTATCATCTTATTTGTTGTCCTTGAACATGTGCTGGTTATAATTCAAAGAATATTTTGGTTGAAGAGACAAGCTGCAAATTTTCATCCTCATCATACACCAAATATGGTTGGTGCGCAAAGCCTTCCACTAATCTCCACCCCCACCCCCACCAGGGCTTTTTGTTATTAAATATATATGGCCTTTTAATTGTGCAGGAAAGCCATTCTCAACATAGAGCCTCGATAGCACGATATATCAATGTCGTCTACTATATATTACATTAGAAATTTAAGGAACATTAATTTTGTCCTTGTCTGTGTATTCGTAACAATGAAGGATAACTACCGACCAACGTCCACACATCTTCGCGGCATTCATCACGAACGAATTTGAAAAATAGTTGTTGTAAAATTTGTATTGCGACACCTCCATTAGACGAATTGTATCATGTGACAACGATGAATCGCCTGAAACACTGTTTCTTATTTTCAGACTACTGTAGAGAGTGAAGCTCGAGGAACAATATTGTCTTTCCAACTACATGTATTTACTCATCGCTTGTAGTGAGGGGCATTTCTTCCAAGTTCTTCTTTCAAGCATTTAATATCACATACGCCTACGTCATAGAATGCAACTTATTTACAAGTATGTTTGTCTATCATGGTTTCACAAGTTTTGCATTCGACAAAGCAACACCATACAAATTTACAGTGGCATCTCTCCACATAGCGCACAACCTGAGTATTATATCCCCTACCACAACACAGCAGTTCACAGCTGTCAGGTCCAGTGGACGTTTTATTGCATAAGCGCCCTGAAGTTCCGAGAATCCCCTTGTTTGGGTTTGATTGGCAGTAATTTGGAGACCTATGCACATACACTAAATCCTCTTCCTTGATTGGCTGCCTTCGTTTAGTCTTTTCACGCCTGCGCAGCTCTTTTATTGACTTTCGTGCAATAGGAATGGAACGTTCGTATTTTGTTTTCAAGACACTCCCTATCTCTCGGAACGTTGGCAAGCTTCTCCAGCATGTCTTTACTGCGCATGAGCCGGAAACACCATGACAACGACACTTCAGCGCCATCATTCCTTCCGTTACCTGGAAAAAGAAAACAAATACTTAATATATTTGTTAGAGAAAGGTGATAGGAGTGATAAATCCAGAAAACAGTAGTATGATTTTGTCTGAGCGAACTGGGTTGCATTGTTCCCATTTCAAAAAAGGAGGGAAAAAAATAAAAAATAAAATCAACAACAAAACAATATTATCACAATGCCATAGTATCACGGATGATTCTGACTCAGGCAGTGCTCAGCTATCATCATGTCATGTCTCATTTATGATACTGTAATGCAACTCCATATCAGATTTTATATAATCGCTGAGTGTCAGAAAAGTCTAAGCTAAGACTGAAGTATGCACAAAATCCACGTTATGACAATTTTCATCCCCGGTTCACGATCTGCCATTAATCACGATACCATCTAAGTTGGCATAAACTGTTTTCTGTCCTTCAGACCTGACAGAGACAAGAACCAGACTTGCAGTAACACAAGGTGGGAAATCGGATACTTCATTCAAAGCTATATTTTTTGTTAAAAAATTTGTGTGAATACAGCACACTTTGAATTTTAATCAAAAGAACAAATATATTTTGCTACAAGAAACATTATTTCATTCAAACGTGTGCCACAAAATAATCCGAAAATACAAGGTTCTTATTTTGTCTGCTAAAAGTTCATGATCGACTATGGCCTAGAAATGGCGGTTTTCTTCATTTATCATTTCATTTGCGGGGGGGGGGGGGGGGGGGGGGGGTGTTCTGGGTTGATTTCATGTGTTCCTATAAGGACCTTTCAGTATAAATCCCTTTGTTCCCCACATCTATCATTCCTCCTTTCAATGTATGGAGTGATTTCGATCCAACTGCCATTATATATATATAATGTGTACATTTTTATGCAAAGATACAAGAAAATGTTTCAGGAGTGAAATGGAAAAATTATTTTGCTATGAGTATCGAGTCCACGAGTGAAAACACAAAATGCTTCCAGTACTCTTGTGAAATATTTTTTTTATAGCTACTAAAAAAAACAACAGCTTTTCTTTTACTTATATATTTGAAGGTGAAAAGCGTCGATTTCTCCATTCTGTCTGTGCCAAACCGCTTAATAATGTAGACGAGTAAACCGTATTAGTACATCGCTAAAAAGAAAATCTGAAATTTTATAATAATTTAGGACCGTAACGTTTTACAAATTCTTATCCTGCATCTAATGTTTGAAATAATGTCTTTTGTTTGCTTAATTACTGTTTTGTGAGAAAAATGAAGCGAATTGATACAGTCAACAATGTTTTCGTGGGTATATGATCCACTGAGTGATCGATTCTGGCAGCCTTTCGAACGTAACAGCTTCAAAATAAAAATTTTAATATTTACGAATTTAAATGTTTTTGTTTGCTTATTTATTTTGTTCGTTCTACACTGAAACGTAAATTCTGTCGTTATTTAAACTGGAAATCTACTTCGATAACACACTTCACCCCAACTTTCGATACTTACTTGCTTTCGGTTTGCAATCAACACTCATCCATGCCCGATCTCTCTAATTTTTACACACATCGGTATGAGCGTGGCGAGATGTAAAATCGCTCGTCAACAGTGCTGGATTACCCAATAGGCAAAGAAAGCACGTGCTTATGGCACCAGCAAAGCAGGGGCAAAAAAAAAAAATTAGAAATTACGGGGGTGGGGTGGGGAGGGGGTAATTACATATGGAGGGCACTCTAATCTTTTCAGTGCTTAGGACCTCTAAAGGTCTTAATCCGGCCCTGCTCGTCAACCAAGTTGTAATATTACATCTAATGGAGAGTTTTGATTTTAAAGTTTATGTCGTTTGCTTAAGATGTTGGGAGGTATTTTTTGACAATTATGCTACACTGAATATTGAATAGAAACAGGTCATAGCAAGTTCAGTCGTCCACATGATCAGAAGATACATGTAGAAAATTATTTTAAATAAGCCTCAGGTGGCCGAGTGGTCTAGGGGCCCCGGGTGGCCGAGTGGTCAAAGGCGCTCGCCTTTACAGATCACTAACATCTCACCTCTGTCCGTGTGGGTTCGAGTCTCGGGCTCGCCCAACGTGGGTATGTGAGAAAGCTTGCCAGTAGCTTTCCGTGGGTCGGTGGTTCTTCCCGGGGTTTTATCGGGTTCTTCCTCCACCAAATATACTGGCCACCATGTATAGCTATCATGTGCTGAAAAATGGCGTTAAACCCATAACAACCAACCAACCAACCAACCGAGTGGTCTAAGGCGATCGCCTTTAATGATCACTCACACCTCACCTCTTTCAGCGTGGATTCGAGTCGAGTCTGTCCGACATGGATAATAATTTATTATTTTAAATCTAATTGATGTGGTTTGGAGGGTTTTTTTTAGGCAATTGTGTGGCACCTCCTCATAGCTGATCATAAATATATATTGTAGACTTATCTTATTTATGATCTGTTCAGAGAGAGACAGAGAGACAGAGACGGAGACAGAGAGACAGACAGAGATAGAGAGAGAAAGATGAGAGAGAAAGAAGAAGAAGAAAAAAGTAGAAAATGAAAGAAAAATGAATTAAATATGGAAAATGCATCTTATATAAGAACAACTGATATATTTCCTAAATGGGAAACGAAAGTAGTTCCAGAGGTGATATCGCCATAGTGACGATACCGCTTTTATCCCCACACTGGCGATATAAATTTTCCTCACACTGATAAATTTCAATATCCCGTAATAAAATATATAACAAATTTGAATAATAAAACATATGGTCTGAACATATTACATGTATGTTGCCTGGAAACAAGTCTGATCACGTTTGTGTACCGTATATACTCGCCTATAATCCGGGTCCAAATCCAAACAACATAGACCCTGATCTGCCGTCGCATAATGTGCCGGCAGATCAGGGTCTATGTTGTTTGTTCTACTGATTAGTCCTTACAAACTGCATAGACCCAGATCTGCCGGCGCATTATGCGACGGCAGATCTGGGTCTATACTGTTTGCAGTTGGTATTAGCTCATACGAGAGTATATACGGTATGTAAGGAAAATACAAAAATATTACAATCCTAACATTCAGAACATTATACCAAAAACCAAAGAAAACAAAAAATGGCATGGGAAATGCAACATTTTCGGCACATGCAGATAGTAATGATCTTTTCTTTGAACCAAAATATTTTGTTTACAAGAAATGGGCATGCAAAACATGGAAAGAAAACAAAATCAAAATATAGTTATTTAACAGAAAGAGAGAAAGTTAGACTATGTGAGGAGAATTCTTATAAATAATATGCATACAGGGGCACATCTTTTCTCACTGTGTGCAAAAGCAAATGTTTATTAAACAAATCAAGATGATGGAAACTCGCATCTTTCTAATACATTCTCGAACTGTGTTGCGTCATAGAACAATATATTAGGTCTGATTCACAAATTATTCACTCATATCTACATAGATGTTCATTATTTATGCCCATCTGGACATAGATTTTGATGATTAGTTTTTGAATCCACAACCAAATCTTCCGTACTTTAACCTGCACGTAAAGTTTTATTCCTCGAAAATTTACTGGAAATCTTAATCTATCTGAACTTCAATAAAAATGTCTGGCACCGATTCCGTTGTCAGGTTGATCTTTAATTTATTTTATCTTTGATTAAGATCCTTCTTCAAAACGGATTTTAAATCATAACATCCCTTCCGAAAAGAAAAGTTAAAGACAGACATAGAAAATGAAGTCTTTGTGTAAAATTTGCACACGTAAAAAAAACAAGAAAAGATATATCTGATATAGTTATAATGTTCTTTGATTCATCGCAATCAAAGCTAAGTTGTAAGAACTTGATTCCAATCCTTTTGCGTTGTAGATTTGTGGCAATAAATTATATTTAAAACGATTCACTACCATTTAAAATCTCAACTAACATCTAAGAGGTTGCAGGCTTATTTTATCGAGTTGTGAAAATAATTAACAATCATTACATAATCCGGTTGTGTTTCTAATCACATCTTAAAGGAAAATTTGATCCCTTGCACCTGTTCCCGTTCTGATAAACATCTCTCCAACATAGCTGATAATCCTCATTGGTAAACATAATCTAATAAGATGTGAAAGCACTTGTTCATTAACGTCTCATTTTAGGGCATCAATCTTTTTTTCATTATTTCTAATTCAGTTTAATTTCAGTTTTCCGGTTCAGCCGAACTCGCTGCACAGTTGCTCTTCAAGAAACAGTGAGGCACTGTGCTTAGGGACTTCAACAGAGTAGCAATTAGCGATACTTGTAGCTTTAATAAGGATTTTCATTCATTTTTCTTGTATGTTTATATTGATCTTCTGGAAACCCGCAGTAGCTCAGCAGGAAAAGCGTCGGCTTCGTAATCCAAGGGTCGCGGGTTCAATATCCGCCCATATCAGCTTGGGTCGGATGCCACAGTGTGTTCCTTGGATTAGACTCGAAAACAAGGTCCTTTCCCAGAGTTGAATGTTCTTGTGGTTCTTCTCGCCCTAACGTCAAGAACCTTGTTTGAGAACCATCAACAACCTCGTTCGCAGGTTTAAAAACCCACACCACATCGGAGGCGTGAGTAGACAAGAACAAAGATGGCGGAACAAGCCGAGCGTTGATCCACCGTATTTTTGTTCCAAGATCAACTGAGTTGTTAGAGCGATCACACTCAGGAATAAGTGAGAACATATGAGAACGTATTATTGGTGTTTGGGCGAAATTACATAACAGGTCGCCCAAAGACGACCGGTGTGTCCTTGGGAAAGTCACTTAACTCCTATTTCCTTTACATCATAAAGCCAATAATACATTTAAAGTGTCGTTAAAAACTAACCAACAGACCACAATATTCATTTTCTTATTAACGCTACTCGACATGATCAATACATGTAAATATTTTGAGCACATATTTTTATTTTTTATTTTTAGTGTAACGGGAGTTTAAATGTTGATCGACTCTTTCCGAAAAGTTCACTTTCACTAAACAAACCTTATTTGCCGTGAATAATATCATACGGGAAAAATAAAGAAAACGAAAGCCTTTGCTGATGTTTTAAAGTGGTGATCCCAGGATATTTTACATCAATGTTGTATTTATATATTATATTTATTTTATAAAGAAAGATGGCGTTGGTAATTTTATATAAAGTCACGACAGGATGATGTAGGGCAGACAGTACTAGTACTCCAGCTGACTAAGCTTCAAAAACTTAAATTCTAGCAATTAATTTTTAACAAAATATGCCAATACGCCTTAAAAACTTAACACTAAATGTTTTATTAGAAACACGTATAATATATTCGTATTATTTTATGATTTGGTAATGTGTGCAAGGGCTATCACCATTATAGAAACTAAAAAAATTCAGCTAATATTATGACAAATCATAATGTTGTTAAACGACTATTGTTTTACATTTTAAATTATGATCAAATACGAAGTTTTTATATTTCGGAAAATATGTATACAATGCAGAACAACATAGAGATTTAATAACACTAAAAAAAACAATGATCATTATTAATACTAATAATATTATTATAATAATTTCTAAGTACCTAGAAGGTCTCTCGAAGCCGAACACGCTCTTTCATGTTTGTTTGACCAAAAATCTCGCATACAACTGGAAATCTTTTCTCACATTCCACTTTCCATTATAACTCTCGTTCTCTGTAGATAAATCTGAGGTAATCATAGACTAGAAAAAAAAAAAGGAAAAAAAAGTAACGTGACTTTCTGTGTGAATTCTCACTGCAACAGATCACAGAAGTGTGGAATCTTTTTCCTCTTTCCACCAACGAAGTCATGCTGAGGTGTAACGGTATATCATTTTCCACATGTGAGGTGTTGAAACACGTATCATTTAATTTGAGGACATCAAAGAGTCGATGTACTCGTTCCTAGCCTGCAGTCTGGCCAATACCGTAAATAACTTCATAAACTTCTGTTCAGAACATCTTTGGCACATTCCGCGAACCTTCATTTGACCTTGGACGTCAATCGTGTGCCCGGTTGGGAACTACTTTCAAGAAAGAGAACTCGAAATCGATACTTCAGTAACCATGGTTAATACCCTGGTTACTTTAGCGAAAAAGCTTACTGTGTGATCAGGGCTATATCTCACAGTTTGGAAATTATGTTTGAACTTTAAAAGAAGACTCTTTACATTTTAATAAAGATTTTCATTACGAAGAGAAGCGGAATTTCTTCAAGACTGCCAAAGTGTAGATGACTTACCCTATTTACTCGCGTATAATGCAAATCCAAATGCAAACAACATAGACCCTGATCTGCCGTCGTATAATGCGCCGGCTGATCAGGGTCTATGTTGTTTGTTCTACTGATTAGTCTTTACAAACTGCATAGACCCAGATCTGCCGGCGCATTATGTGACGGCAGATCTGGGTCTATGCAGTTTGCAGTTGGTATCAAGTATAAACGGTATATCCATGGACGGCGTACTTAGGTATACATACTTCCAGCTAAGAATTTACATATATTTTTTATGTAACCAACACTGGCTACCTCATCGTTTGATAGGTATACATATACAAATTAATAAAAATGACATGCGGACTAAATTGAGATCAGGCTGCTCACTAAGTACATGAGTGTGGTACTCCCACTCGTGGATTCCCTAATCTCAAATTAGGTTGGGTTTTTTGTTTGTTTTTGTTTTTTACAAAGAAACTCCGATTTTGCTATAATACATTTATTTCCAAATGATTTCTTTTCATTTGAACCACATTACTTTCCTCATCACTATACCCCAACCAGGGCCGTCGTAATGGGTGGGCGATACGGGCGACCGCCCGGGGGACGCCGTTTCGCGGAGTAAGCTGTATTTTTCTTCCGAATTGGGGGGGGGGGGGCTCATGGGGGGGGGGAGGGGCTCAAAAAGGCGACGCTCGTCCGAGGCGCCGTTTGGTCTAGCGGAAACTTGCGACGGCCCTGACCCTAACTCCAGTTTCCAGATCAATTATTAATCTGAAAACTTCACATTCGTCGTTCCTCGCACGAAGTACACGTACAGGAATGCGAAAGCGTATGTGTGGTCAAATATAAAGATTTAAAATAAAATAGAATTAATAGTAATGATGATGATAAATTCGTTAATAAATGAATTTAAGATCTCTGACTTCGAGATGTGACAAAGCGAAAAAATAGTTACATTTTAAGGTCTACATATTTGATTGCACATGAGCTCCTGTACATCGTGCGAGGATAGAGGTGTTTTCAGATTAATCGATCTGGAAACTGGGTTTTAGGTTATAATGACGAGGTAGGGAATGTTGTGCAGTTGAAGATAAATTATTGGTGAATAAATGTATTATAGTAAAATCGGAGTTTATTCGTTAAACTTGGTGTGAGACTGGTGAATCCCTTGGTAGGGGTACGGCTCTCGTGTACTTAGTAAGCAGCCTGATCTCGATCTCTCTCTTTCTCTCTCTCTCTCTCTTTGACATATGAGTATTTTTTTCGAGACGATGATGTTCTGAGCGCACAAATGATCTAAAACCCACCCCTCCATTTTCGATATTGTTCATACAGCAAATACACACCCTCTAGCCCCTAATCGGAACACGCTCGGGTCTTTCCGTCAATGATCGGAAAAACATATTGGAAATACTACAGTAGCCTCCATTGCATCTACATATACCGTGTTTACTAAAATAATGACGTTATGTGCACATGTTCATTACGCGAGACTAGACTGAAATGACTTATTCTTGTCCGAAACATTCCCAAGTTTCTTTTTTCAAGCTGAACTCACTAGTAAACTTTCTTTTACTGTACTTGCGCAAATAATACCGTATAGGTATCATAATGCATTTGACATGGTTCTATTTTGCCCCTAGAGTACTTTCGGGTGTGACTGAGTTCTCCGCCATTTCCCGGTAATTTCCACCTTTTACTCCGTATCACTCTATCGAATTATTTCCGAAGTGTGATGATTGTCTCTCCCCTTCAGTTTCATTCGGAACTTCCTCTTCTATTTCTGCGAGACAGAATTATGCCTCCGGAAATTTCTCCGCAAAAAAATAAACCTAAACTATTTGGATCACCTCAGATACTCAGCTATTTCTATGATTGGAATGACCGCGAAGTTGCGAATTCTTCAGTTTATAACAGCGTATAAATTTCGACTGTTTATTCATCTTTTTTTTTTAAATGGTGGAGTTGCAGGGTATTGCTAGCACGAGATCATACCCAGGTGTACTTATTTAATTTGTACTTTTTGTGAAGGATCACTCAAATATACAAATAACGCTAAAGACGATGTCAAAGATACACATGAGATACACATGGAACAATGTATCCGGAGAGTGTTTTGGAAATATAACATGATTTTTCTAAACCAGTGTCAGTCGTTTATTTATAATCTATGTTTGTAGTACACCGGCTTAAAACAAACATAAAAACCCCACATACAATATATGAATTGACATAAATAATAATAGGATGTTTTTCACCTTCATTTAATAGTCTGATCATTAAAAGGAGAAAAAGAATGAGAAGAAAAGATAGGAGGAGCAGGGGGAGGAGAAGGAGAAGGAGGAGGAGGAGGAGGAGAGAGAGAGAGAGAGAGAGAGAGAGAGAGAGAGAGAGAGAGAGAGAGAGAATGAGAGTATACTAGTGCGGAAAACCCAAAGTCATTATGCCGACATCCTATTAACCTCAGTACTTAGGCTGGCAATAAAGTAGAGGTGTGAATTAGTCTGGGGCAATTAAATTTGATTGAAAAACCTGATGGGTTTGGCAAAGATGTAAACAGTCACAGAACATTTGAACGTTTGTGTATCTATGATGGGAACTGATATATTTCTCTGACTACATTGTATGTTCTTTATGTACCAGTCTCCAATCCCTCTGCATACTTTATGGTCTGCTTCCAACATGTATTTATGACTTGGTGTAAAGGATAGGATAAAACGATTTAACCAGTCAACTTGAAAAAAGAAAAAGACAGAAAAGACAACAAACAAACGTTTTCAATATCACTCCTCTTCCTACAAAAAACAGTAAAATTTGCATAATAAAACTGGGTGGGAAATCTTGTTTCTTTTCTTCACGTTTTAGGCACATTTTAAAAAAAAAAATGTGTTAATGACACAAAATATGACAGTGCAAAATATTTATTTATTTTTTTATTTATTTTAAATTACTCTCCAGGAAAACATTTTAAAAAAAATAAGACAAGTATGAGTATTTTCCCCCAAATGTGAACTGATCGAACCCAAAGTATCATACTTGTTGCTACTGTTAATACAGTATGAAAAATACCAGTAATGTCATATAAATATTTACGGCAAAAACCATCCATAATACAGTATGAAAAATACCAGTAATGTCACATAAATATTTACGGTAAAAACCATCCATAATACAGTATGAAAAATACCAGTAATGTCAAATAAATATTTACGGCAAAACTATAAATAATACAGTATAAAAAAACACCAGTAATGTCATATAAATATTTACGGCAAAAACCCATCCATAATACAGTATGAAAAATACCAGTAATGTCATATAAATATTTACGGCAAAAACCATCCATAAAGGGCACATGTTTAAAGCAATCACCCGTCTTAGACAGCTACTTTTTCAAGATCAAGTGAACTAAATTATTTAGTAATGAACCACATATAAGTAACAATTTATCTTTCAAAACTAATTTTCTCTTTTCCCTAAGGTGGCTTACGAATTAGGCGGATGTGACGCTACAGGTCTAAAAATAGCCCGCCTTGACTGTGTCTTAAACCCTACGGAGAGACATTAAAACATGGCGGCCAAGTTTTAATATGTAGAGTTAACCGAAGACGATGTTTCCGGTGCGAAATTACCTCATCATGTTTTTCATTCTGTTACTCTTCATGTGTAGCTTACTCATGGAAATATATGTTTGCCACATATTCTTTCTGAGTATGACACTTGTTTCAAAGAATATGTTCTGTACTCAACTTCTTTCAAGACAACGGGACATTCAAATATACATAACCTTGCCTGTCGAATTATGGGGCAGTATTGGTAAAAATCATTGTTCAAATGTATGATTGAGTCAACTGTTACCTCTTTCTATCAGGAAGATACGGAAAAATACAGTACATCCTCTCCTGAACGTCCAACCTTAAAGTAAGACCACTCTCAAACTGCAACCACATTCAGCAATTCAGAATTACTTTGTTAAGAAAAAAGAATCAGTTTTGTTAGTGGCCTTAGTTTAGAGGTTTTCCAGTAGTTAATGGTAGCCATATTGAATTCTGTATGGAGTTTCAACCCTTTCAAATACCTTTACCCTCCTTGTGCAGCATAAATATCTTCACAAAAGAAATAGGAAAAAGAAAAATGAAAAGAAGTCCCCCCCCCCCACACACACACACAAAAGCTCGGAGCTTCGGAATAGAGACATTCCGATCGGTTCGAGCTGATACCGCAACAGTGAGTTGGATATTTTTTAGATGGATAAATGGTGTTAGGTTCAGTCTGGTTCTGGAATGTTTTATACCTTTGAATCGTAAATTTACGTCACGCTGTCTCAGACGTCGCAGGAAGCCCAACAACTCACACGCTGAGGAATTACATATCGGATCAGCATATATTAGTTTGGCAGATTTACGCCGTTTGGTAGAAATCACTCCGCATTATCTTGTCATATTCATAGATATCAGAAAGATATACACTAACGATAAACCTATAATTGAATGCTTGATAACCAGGAAACGCTCGAATTCGGTAAGTTTATTTGCTAAATGTCATCTAGCTGGCCATTAAAAACATCAAGTGACGATATTGATTTCTTTCGTCTTGTCTTATGTATGCTGGTCTATATGAAAATCTTACTTGGAACTGATCTATATTTCACAAATGATCATAAGTAATACATAATGATAACGTGACGTTTTTTGCCGTTCTTTGCCAAACTCACTTCCGGCCAATCAATCAGGAAAAACTAAACAACCGAGAATCGACAGTATATACATGAAATTCCTGATATCTTCGTGATACACGGACTCTGCATCCATCTTGGAGGCAATACAAATAAATTTTCTTTTTCTCTAACGCTTCCGTTTTCTGACTTTATACCAAACTCTAGCGCTGCGTGAATGACGGCGCCGATTATGATGGTACGAAATCGCCTAGCTTACTGCACAGAGCACCAGGCCACAATATATACACTTCGGTCATCCATATAAGAGGAATGAAGAGCTACAAACAACAAATAGATCGATCCACATTCGAATTACGTCCCTTTACAATCCGGGGTCAGAGCCATTCAGTGGTCCAGCAAGGAATTTCTTACAAAGGGAAGCAAGAGTAATATTGTTAGCAATATGGACTCTTTTGTTGAAAGAAGGGACACTTTTTGGACTCTTTTGTTAAAAGAAGGGACACTTTTTGGACTCATTTGTTGAAAGAATGGACACTTTTTGGACTCATTTGTTGAAAGAAGGTACACTTTTTGGAAAAAAAAATAGGCTTCTTTTTGCAATAAATAATTTCATCTTTAGGTGTAGAACACAAACATATATTTATCCTATATTAAACGAACATAGAAATAAGAAGAAAAAAGAAATATAACCGTCATAAAAAGAGTTGTTTTTTTTTTATTTGGAGAGAGGCTGAGTTGGGGTTGTTGGCACTGAAATGCCATATGGAAAGGGCTAGGAGGGCACTGAGGGCAGAGGAGAGGGCTTTGAGAGCAGAAGAGGGTTGGATGGGACTCCCCTCTATTTCTGTTTAGCTTGACCACTGATACTTTACACCTAACTGGTGTTTTTCGATCTGGTTCGAAAAAGTGCATACGCACAACATATGCAAGATTTTGGTTTTAACTTAAAGAAAACATAACTTTATGTATAACAAAGTCTGCTTTGTTTTGGCGTATGATCGTTTAAATAGCTTCTGAACTGATACTGTTGCACCATGTAATAACTCTGACCTTTAGCTCTTTAATGTCTAAAAAATAACAAAAATTGGTCGATTCACTTATAAAGTCCATAACCACAATAGAAAATTTGTTCCTGTACTTTATACAAGAATGAATTCAATTTAGTTCCTACCAAATATTTTCCTGGGCGGATAGTATGCACTATTAGACAACGATTTTATGACGAGACCATGTGTTACTTTGAACATTTAATTCGTATGTGTAGAATTTACAAGGAAATCAACGGTGCATGGTTCAGTGATGAAGAAATACGTATGCAACAAACAGGGCCGTCGTAACGGGCGGGCGATACGGTAGACCGATCAGCGCGCCCAGTCGGGGGGGGGGGGGGGCGCACCATTTCGCGGACCATGTTCTTTTATTCTGTATTTCACTTAAATATACACAGATTTTTCATTACAATACCTACGTTTAGTTTTTATTCTTATGACTTTTAATACATGTAAAAAATAAACAGTTTGCGGTGGGTTTTATTCGGGGGGGGGGGGGTGCCGAAGGAGACTCTCGCCTGGGGCGCCGTTTCGTCCAGCGGAAACTTGCGACGGCCCTGACAACAAACTTACATGACAACTGGCAGAAACAAGGCTATAAAATTGTTCAACACACGTGTGAAATACATTCAGATCATCTCTACAGTTTGTATCTCAATTTTCTTTCTACTAGTATTACAAAAGGCGCACAGCGTACGTAACTTGTACCTTTGAAAGGGTTTATAAGCGATGCTTTGTAATGTTTAAATACACACATACGATGCTTTGTAATGTTTAAATACACACACACGATGCTTTGTAATGTTTAAATACACACATACGATTGTTTAGCATCTTGGAGAACAAATAATGTTTACACCCGAGTTTTGTAATTTGCCGCATTTTGCTGAGAGAGAATTAAGAAGCTAAAACAAAGAATCCCCTTTACAAAAGTTAATGTTCACTCACTGAATTAACATAAGATTTACTGTTTATTCAAGACGGATAACTCTAGTCAACGCCCAGATATGGTAAAGTCTATTTTAAACAACAACCTGTACTACCCCCATGCTTGACCATATGTTTTAAGGATTGTACATGTCTTACCTTTATCTTTAATTATGTGTACCTTTTACAGAATTTAAACATCTTTACCTTTACATTTTATTTTCTTGGACTTATTTATTTGGAAGGGTTTGTCTTCCTAAAGTTTTGTGCAATTCTTCATTTTTACATTTTCAGAACTTTACTTTTAATTGGCACAATAGAGCCATTCTTGTGCTCATGTGCTGTTAAACGCTAATACATACATACATACATACATACATACATACATACATACATACATACATACATACATACATACATACATACATACATACATACATACATACATACATACATACATACATACATACATACATACATACATACATACATACATACATACATACATACATACATACATTTGAAAAAGGCTTTAACTGAACTTTTACCTTGAATCAACTCCATTTCTTCATAATAGGGTCCAAAAATTAGCAAAAACTACAAGAAATAGTTTTGAAAACATTAAGCAGGTTCTTTTTCATTAAATGATTGTTCTGTAATGAATTTCAAGCACGTTACTGCTTATTTTTGTGTTATTTATACAGTACACACAGAGTGTATTGTTAATTTCCCACTCAAATCTGTGTAGTATCTACTGAAGTACACCCCTTACCACAGTTAAATCTCTAGGATTAAATGGGGAGTCAGGCCTGAGCTGCACTGTGCTGTTGGGTAACAGACCTAACTGATTTACGATCCACGATGTTACCGCCTGCAGTATATCCTTTAGGGGTATAGAGATAATCCACAAACTGGTCAGGCAGATTCTACTCATGAAGTGGAGCTGAGTGAAAGTTGCACCTGACGAGAGAAGTACAGATTAAGACAGGAAATTGCACAGGCATAGTTTACTGAACTACCCCCTCCAATACCCTCCACCTGCATGAATGAAATATGGTCAATACACTCTGTGTGCACTGTATGTCAAAGCCGTTATCTTATGAATAGTATCGATCACCAATATCGTTTACTATTTGTATACAACTTAACGTATATTCGCGCGTATATGCTAATACCAACTGCGAACTGCATAGACCCATATCTCCCGTCGCATAATGCGCCGGCAGATATGGGTCATTACAGTTTGTAAGGACTAATTAGTAGAATAAACAACATAGACCTGCCGGCGCATTATGCGACGGCTGATCAGGGTCTATGTTGTTTGCATTTGGACCGGAATTATACGCGAGTATATACGGTACGGTGTTTCATGAGCGATTCAGAAAATCAAATCAAGGTCTGTATACATCCAAAATGCCAATAGTAGCCTCAGCCTGTTGAACTTTGACCTCGCATTCAAATCGTGTTGATAGTAGTCGGTCGATGGGAATTCTGGTCATTAACTATGCGTTAACATGGATATTTCTCCCTTTTGCATAAGTGATCTATATTTAAAAATATATGGCCAGCAATGCATTTATTTATAGAGGATGTTATTTCACCAAGATCTCAGAATGCTTTTAATACTGAATACGCGTCAAGCATTCTTTTGTATAGTTTCGCCTCTTTTTTTCTTAAAGGAAAAATCTCTACGAGTATTTACTAAAAGCATGTTATCAGTAGAGATGGTTTGATATAATCGATGCATCGCTAGATTGCAATGTTTTCTATGCAATGTTTTCTATGCAATAGTGACTAACGATACTGACTTAAACTATCGATACATGACGACAGTAGAATGAAACGTGAAATAAATAAAAAACTGTCCGAAAATGAACAATTTCTTGTCATCTTTCTATCCCTTTCAATGAAGTAAACTATAAGGCCGATTAAACAATGTATGAAAACGGTTTCTTTATACCTATTATGGCGGCGATCTACAGATATTGTGTACTTCTGAGAGAGTGACAGGTGTAAGGTGAAGTGTTTGAATTTGCAACATGCACAGTGAAGAGAATGTTGGCATACCTAAATCCTATTTTCATGTACTGTGGCTGAAATTTCTTTACATATTGTACTTGTGGAAATTGTACATGATCTAAGCACACAGCTGACAAAAATGGCCTCTCCGATGTGCTCGAAAAATCAGCCTGAAGTAGTTCATAGTAAACTATTTTTAGCAGTTATTAAAATGTGGAAAACGAATTTTGCCAGAGTAGGCAATACCAGCTTCTGAAAGTACAATGAATGAATGACAAAATATATAAAAAGTACAAAAAGTTATCGGCTCTTTTTTTACAATTTACCTTTGAAGTCCAGGAAGTGAAAATGACCAAGCGGCGCTAGTTTTTGATAGGTGCAGATCTGAAGTAAGACCAAGCTGTATACTTTATAACCCAAATTACACCCATCAATTATACATCAATATAAAAAAGAGAATTAAAAGTTCTTTTAACGATATCTAAGAAATACAAGGTCTTTCTTAAATAGCCAGGATAACCAGTGAGGAAAAACTGGGAAATTATTTTTTCTTTAAAAATCTAACCCTGTGCAAAATATCTACCTCAACAACTGATATACATATTAATTGTAAATTCAAAGAATATTTAGCCTATCACCAATTAATAGCTCATATTCCTCTACACGTTTGACAGTATATTTTAAATAATACCGTATGTACACTTTGATTCGTTCCGGTAAATATTTTTTCCACTTAAGTATTATTTGCGTTTGTAAGCTCGCCCATATATTTATTATTAATCTAATTCCCATAAAAGAAAATAATAAGTTGCTTTTTAAAGGTCACTTTAGTGTTTTTGAACAATGTTCGATGAAAATTTAAAAGAAAGACAGAAAGAAAATTTTAAAAAATCTTAGTTTCAGTTTCTTCAGGGAATTCAGTCTATCCTATAATAAATATATGGAATGATACAAGCGATGTTTGTTTTCCAAAACATGAACTCACTTGTATATTTTAGAGTTTACTTATGTATGTGATGTTATCGTGATATATATAGTATTAAAGAAAATTATAGGAATTGATGGTGGGTTGTAAATATGCATGATCAAGGTCGTGGAGTGTCAGATTGATCACTGTACCTCACAAATTGAGAGCGTTCTGATAAATTACCGGATGGATCTACAAGACATACATACATACGTACGTACGTACATACGTACGTACATACATACATACATACATACATACATACATACATACATACATACATACATACATACATACATACATACATACGTGACTGGCGATATAAAACTCTGATTGGTGCATCACATATTTTCAAATAGATTTTATTTCGTGAGTAAAGTGTTGTAGAAATTGTAGGTGATAAATCGTTGAGACAACCCCATGCTGGCATCCATCACCGCCTCGTTTGAATGGTAATTTGATTCTTTAATGTACAGGATTTTATCCTTTTACGCAACTGATTGGTTTCAAGATATTGTAACATGCCAGGGGTATAAATGCAGCTAGTCCATAAGGTGATGTAAAGACCGAGCGGAAGAAAACAATGTCAAACATACTGTGTGTGTTTGGCTTAAAGTCGTTGTTTTTCCTATATTTCCAAGGAACTTAAACTATCAGTAGCTGTCGTTGAAATTTTCTAAAACGTGCTAATACCACATATAATTTTGCTTTAATCAAACTAAGGACCACACATTCACCAGACTCTAATTTCACACGTGTATGTTTTTTCTTGCTTCACATTAGTATGATTTATCAGTACGAAATTCTAAACCATAGATCGGTATTTCATGTCACCCATGACAAAACAGGCCCCAAACAAAATAATACACAGAGTTACTCCTATCACTAATTACTAAACACTTAAAGGTGAGAATATCCAAAGAAATCCTTATATTAAGAAATGTGACATGGGCCATTTTATAAAACTAATCCATGCTTCCATAAAGTCACGAGAATACGATTCAATATGACACCTGAATATACTGATTGGCTAATTACTCGATGTAGGAAATATCTTTCCAACACATATCTCCATAATCAAACAAATAATCACTAATATCTATCAAAGCAATAAATGGAGACATTAATACAAATAGAACATACCCTAGGTTTGTTACTGTATCAAAACAGAACATGGACGTTTATCTGTCACAATAGAACGAAAATACAAGTACATTTTCCTTATTTTCATTGATGTTAGAACACAAAAGAAAGATCAACTCAGGAAGAAATCGTAAACTGATAAATATTAAAACCCTGAAGATCACAGATGTTGCATCACGCAAGTCTTAAATACATTCTCAGCAAGAAAAGAAATCTATAATTTTGGAAAATAATGAATTTGCTGTATGTATGTATGTATGTATGTATGTATGTATGTATGTATGTATGTGCTGGCATGGGAAAGTTTCAAAATGATCTTTGAGAAAAACTTGCAAATTGCAACAAATTTCTTAACCAATGAACTTTGAATCAAATATAAAGTATCAATTCAAAGCTCAGATTTTAAAAAGAGTGATGCGGTTCTTTTTTAATGGGTGCCGTACGCGGGACAGTTTAGACCCTTCCTACATGATGTCATCGACATATTGGTACTATGCTGACAGATTTAGAGAGTAGATACGATTTTTCTTATTTTATCTAGAAAAAAAAAAAAAGAAGAAGAAAAAAAAAAAACAACAACCTCTCGCAAACATATCCATAGGATCTCAGTCTGGATGACGATGTGCAAAGAATTGTGCATGATAACGCAGGAACGGACACATATGAAAGATGATGTGGTATTTGCGTTTTCTTTGAAATGTACATGAACACAATATTTGTTAATATGTCGACATAAAGCGTAAGGAAGGTCTGCGTAGATATTTCAAATTGTCGATCGGTATTTTGAAAGGTAGCTTCAGTACGAGATCATTGTATCTTTTTATTCATCAGACACTAAAATCGCTGGATGAATTTTGAATTTGACATGGCACAGAGCTTGTAAGGAGGGTGACAGTGCTTTTCCGAAACAATCCGTAGCTGGTACAGAAGCCATAAACAAAATGCAGATGTCTCATTTTGATATTGAATTAAGTTTGTTGATTTGAAAGTCGATTCAAATGCAGTTATATATCAGATCTATTCGTTTCACCTAATTAAGTAGTTGTGCTTCCTCTGTGCGTTCGTCAGTAAACCGCCAGGTGTTAAGCTGATATATCAAACTAATGTTGGTATACAAATGATGTTTGTTTATTCTAAAAGATAATTCACAGGTGCGATCGTCATTTTGAATAATCTTTGTTTCTCATCAGAATAAAATTATTTTTCCGATATGATTGAATACGAGCAATTTTCTATGTCATTCTCGGGTGATGTGGTTTTGAAATATCGCTCGTCAGAGGACTTTCATCTAAAAAATACGTTATTCGTTTAATTTGGAAGTTTAATTTTTCTGGTCATTACTGTATCGAGTAACCTTAAAAATTTAAGATCTCTCGTACTAAAATAAAATTTGGGAAAAGTAAAATAAAACTCATTGTTGTTGTTGTTATTATTATTATTATTATTATTTTATATATATATTATTGTTGTTGTTACTGTTTATATATATATATATATATATATATAGCAACAATACCTCTGCATAAGAAATATTATTTTTTATTTTGTGCAAGTCATTGGAATTCACTCACTTTTTTCCTCAAAACATTTGAATTAGTGAATATAAAAAGTCATTCACCACAGAGAGAGAGAGAGAGAGAGAGAGAGAGAGAGAGAGAGAGAGAGAGAGAGAGAGAGAGAATTAACAATTCATACAACCCCCGAACTTCGTCTATCAGCAATCTATACAACCCGGAACTTGGTAATAACACATCTGCAAGCCAAAAACAAATATCTAACAGAAACTATTTATTTTTTAATCGAATACTTTGTTTCTAACAACTAGCTTTTCTTTTTAATTTATCTGGCGAGAAATTTATTTGTTTTTTCGTCATTTAAATAGCACTTGAAAAGGTTCAGGGAATCTAGCACTTTAAATTCAACGAGAGACACTGCACCTATTGGCCCACTCTTTTAGTGTAGAGTGTGCTGTGCCCTAGGCATGTCCTGTCGCATGAAGCTTCAAATACATTAACTCTTTTCTCACCGACAATTCCTGGATTCTTGGTAAAAAAAAAGTTTGAAAGGCATTTCAGTTTATGGGAAGAACTTCTTATGTAAATAAAGTTAAAAATATGTATGCCTTGAACCTGAATAATCAAAACCACTTCGGAGCGAGAAAGACGCCATTAACTCATACAAACTCTAATTTGAAATTGGTATCGTATGATCAAAGCCAAAAGTCCCTTTTACACATTTGAAAAAAAAAATGTTGGATCTTTCTCTAACATTGGCATGTCGCAGGAATGTAGTCTCTATAAAACATTGTGAAATCTCCCTTGCTATTTCTCTCAAAGAAAAGATCAATCATTGCCGCCGTGGCCCATTAAACTCAGCTAAATGTATCAAGTGATTGTAAGCTGTGTGCTTTTTAGACCTCAGTATAGAGGTGTTAGCCACTCCAGCAGTAATGAACTGAGAGTCGATCTTGGTACGGTTAAACTACAAAGGCTTTGTTATTGGCGGGTTGGCTTTACGACCCGATTTGCGACATCTGTCATAAAAGGTGACTAATCTACGAGAAGTGTCTTCCCATATTGTTTTCCTGGGTAGGCTGGTATGGCGGGGTAGGACAGCATTGTCCTGGGTACGCCATCCTCAACTGATGGGGCTATTTTAACCCTTAATTATGCTATCACTTTTCGGAACGTCAAATGATGTACGGTCGACACTTGAGTTGACTTGGTGTAGAGATTAAGAAGAAAGAGAGATGATATCCGACTGAACTCTTCTTATATTCATTTGGTACTTATGGTCTTGGGCTGTTAAAAGTCATGGAATAGTTAAAGTTAATAAACTTTTGATAAGTTTGGGAGTTTCAAAAATTTATTTGGTGAAATTTAATTTCTTCTGTGAAATTCCAAGCAAGAAGACTACGCATTAATGATATTTGATTTTAGTGAAATAAATTGTGCATGAAAATTTCATATGCTAAATTCCCTTGCTTAACTACTGGTAGCACACTGCAATATACTGTGGCTTAACAACTGGTAACACACTGCAATATAGTGTAGAGCCGATTTTTTTGTGCACTTTTCCAAAATTCAGTTATAAAAAAAATATATATATAATTAGCAGACAGAATCGGCGAAAAATATAAATTCGATGCTTCTCCTGAAAATGCATGGGCGGATTCAGGGGTCCCAAAGACCTATCGCCTATTTGTTTACGCCTACCCTACTCCCCAACAATACTAAATGATATTTATGGATCCACCCCAGGAATGTGTAATGGGTGTGTCATTGTTCTGTATTGGAAAACCGTTTCAACTCTCTGGTTTCCTCATGAACTGATGGAACTATGTCGATGCACATAAACCCAGCCAAGTGTATGCGACATTTTCTGGTAATGCAAGACATCCTTTACCCGTCATCTATATGAAATCAATGTCTTTAACTGAAACACGTCATATACTTAAACTTCAATATCTTGCCAATAACATCTTTTAATTTGTCAAATATTCATACATTTAGCAAAAAATTAATAAAATTGTATGGGCCTATAATGAACTGACTTTGCAACCCACTTCATGAACATGCTAGAAACAGTCAGTACTTACATCAGAAGTAAGTAATCATTATTATATTCCATATACATATATATATATATATATATATATATATATATATATATATATATATGAGTGCATATATATATGAATGTATATATATGAGTGTATATATATATATATATATATATATATATATATATATATATATATATTGGCATTTTTTAGCTAATTTATATAAAAAAAAGTGTTGTTTATCACTAATCTACAGTGACTTTAAGCGATCTGATGAGCGAATATAAAAGAGTTCTCCCGAATTGATCCGACAGAATGCTTTTCATTTCTTCATGCGTGTCATCATTATGGCAACAGCATACTTTAAATATCCAATTGTATAGGACAGTAAGAAAGATAACATGAATAATCGTGTACAAGCATTGTTGCAGAGGATATACTCCGATTTTTAAGTTCAACACCAAAAACCACTCTAACTAAATAAAGGGAAAATAAATTGAATACATAATTTCTTTAACAAAAATTAATTCTATTGGATTATTTTCTGTATGGAGTCACGGTGACTCAGTGGTTAGCATCCCAGTCTCACAATCTGTAGGTTGCGGGGCTCGTATCCTGCTTAGACGAGGATGGATCGGCTAATGCGCTGTGTCTCTAGGTAAGATTCTTTGGTACAATTGTCTCGTAATAAATAGTTTTTCATGTGTGGATGTGCAAATCAATCTATAGATTTTACAGATCATCTAAGTCAGAAATACATGGTATCTCATAAATGGTTTATCTTCTCAATAAGAAGACATGAACTCGCAAATTGAATGAGAAGGTAAAGTCCTGACAGCATGAAAGAATCTCTGATATATGGAATAAATTGTAGTGTCCCAACCTTTTACAGTTATGAAAAAGGAAAAAAAAAAATCTTTACTGTTATATTACCTGCAGTAATTTCCTCCTATAGTGGTGAATCCAGATATATTGTTTATAGGGGCGTAAACTAGTAGGCGAGGGGTCTGTGGGACGGAACCCCCAGCGGGGGGGGGGGGGGGGGTATATACGAATAGATGAATAGATTATACATTACATTTGTATATCTAACCAGACGTATGTAAAATTGCCATATTATTAGTGCAAATGAACAGTTAACCTCCCCCACATTGGTTTTCATGAAAATGTCGCTTTCGACGTCTCAGATTTGAATATTCACGGCACTCCCCCGACTTTGCACAGAAAAATAACCACTTCGGCTAGTAAGCCATTACGTTTTAGTGTATTCATGCGCGCATATTACATATTAAATTCAGATCTTTATTTCTAAAATATTTCTGTCGATTAGGTTGTTTGTACCAAATTTGGAATCTAACAAATATTTATTAAAAGGACTTCAGTGCATACATCAGGTTCGTTTTTTTTTTTGGAGAGAAATATATATGAAAGACTGTAGGAAGCAACCAGCGTTTTATTTAAAGAGGTGGTGCAACTGATTTCAGGCAATATGTCTGGTTCCATTTACTACTTACTATCTGTACTCGCTAATAGGTTGAGTCCAAGTACCAACAACATTGACCCTGATCTGCTGTGGCACAATGTGCCAACAGATCAGGGTCTATGTTGTTTGTTCTACTGATTACTCCTAACAAACTGCATAGACCCAGATCTGCTGGCGCATTATGCGCTGACAGATCTGGGTCTGTGCAGTTTGTAGTTGGATTTGGATTATAAGCGAGTTCATACGGTAACTATTGTCAATACAAATAAGTCAAGGGAACTAATCAACATAGTAAAACGTGTTCTTTTTGTCATCTTTATTAGTCAAAATTAATTCCAATCATAAGTTTTGTCTTTGGTGCTTGAATTAAGCTATAATGTTATTTCAATTTTGTTTCTCTATGTTTGAGACATTCATCCAATTTTTTTAAAAATTGTGATGAATGTAGAAATTAATACAATACTCTCGACAAACATTTTGTATTATATCCATCTACATGCATATTTGAGTTTTTCAATGAAGGGGGAAGGTAAAAATAAGCGCGTATGTAGGAAAAAAAAGGTATAAATAAGTTTTAAATCAAGATGTAGCGACAATTATTCATGTAATAGGTGTAGGAGATGATTATAAGTTGACAGTTTTTATGATGCGGTACAAATAGTTCATTTGACTTAGATATCCTACTAAGATTATACAAATTGTTATATATATAAAGACTGCTTCTGAGCTTCAGTGACCAAAACTTGTAGAAGTTTTGTAAAAATTTAATTACTTTGCGGGAAAAAAAAGGAAAAAAAATTTACATACTCTCGATCCTAACTTTTCAAGGACAATAGTAAAATTATGTTCAAATATTTTGCTAAATTATAGAAAGATAGATGTGTTTGAAGAATTTTTGTTTTCAATAAAATGGAATGCTGTTTTATAATTGGTGTCCTTCTGATTTTAATTGTAATTCTAATCCCTGCTGTATTTGTCATCGCCCTTTATTTATGAACGCAGGTCAGAAAGAGAGAGCAAAATGACAATGCCGTCTTGGGGTGCAAATGATCTAAGCTGTCATCGCTTTAACGCCTCGACAGAGTGGATCGAATTTACATCTACGTCTTGCGAAATTATCGAAGCTTTGTTAACATGGAATAAAAACTAGAAAACATACATTAAAGCTTATTTCATACCGAAACACCCTTGATTCATTTTGTTTAAGGATCGTAAAACACACTTTTACCTGTTACAAGTTTAATCTCGTGATAGGTGTGTAATGTTTCACATTATTGAGGGTTATAAAACACCTCGATTTTGCATTATCATTGCGGAAAAAAAAAAAAACAAAGTAAAGGAAAAGAAAAGACATACCACAGCTCTTATGTAAAATGGATTGTAAATATTTCGATGATCAGTAAGTGTATATACATATATACTTTCCATTCTGCCACCCACGATGTGTTGAGAGAGACATGTTACTTTAATGTTTATTCAATCAAATCAATCTATGTCATGTAGAGAAAAATTAACAGGATAGAACATGTCTTTGATATTTTTTAATATTAATATATGGTCAAATTAATGGAATTTTTTTATAAAACCACTCCGAGTGTAACACAAAAGATATACGGTGATATCTTTTGAAACGGATCTTAACTTTACACTTTTTTTTATATTCATTTAGTTGCCAAAAAAAGTAAGTAATCCATTTAGTTACCGAGATAAATTTGTCATTTCTGTTTATTTCATAATGTTTTAAATGAATAAAAACCACGCATATAACTTTAACATATATAGGGATCTTTCATATAGTAAAAAGAGAGAGAGAGAGTGAGAGAGAGAGATTCTCCAAATTCGATAAAATCTCTATGTTTTCTATTGAGGATCAATAGGACATTTCTGTTTAGAGTTAGTGACTGTGTTTTCATCTGAAGAGTCAATTTGGCGGAAATTTCACCGATGCGTACAAAACAAATGCGGTATCTAAAACTACTATTTAAGGAAGAAAGTGTTTTGCTGAAACGTTAGCCTCGTCAGGACTCATAATAATACGCCAGGAACCTCCCTTCACTAAAATTTAATATTAAACCTTTTATTACAATTGTTACATCCATTATAACAAGAGAAAACTCTCGGAGTGATTACCATTTTGGTTTTGGTTGGGCTCAGCCAGCTTTTTGTTAGGCAATTTTATTAAAATATGCACTGTCTAAGGACGCGAAGTAGTATGGTACGTATTGTTTCAATGTGGTCATATTTTGGGGTAAAAAAAAGTTCGTGAAAGTGACAAAATATAAAAGAAAAACAACAAGAAATGAAAAGTGGAATTCTTAAACGGTGATCCAACTTAGAGACGATTGTGGTTTACATTTCCACTCACGACTGATGATTTTATACTTTAAATTTGTTGTTGATTTATATATATATATATATATATATATATATATATATATATATATATATATATATATATATATATATATATATATATATATATAAAATCATGGTAATATATTTTTATTTTATTTATAAAAAAAAGGCATATCCGAGAAGCAATTTTTTTTTCTTCAGGAAAATGTACATGAAATTCTAAAATTAAGGAAAGCGGATACCTTATGGGTCCATAAAGGCTTAGACAATAGAATGACGGACTCGCGTCCGAAAGGGTGCGTGTTCGAATCCATCCGTCTCATTAGCCTGGGTCGACTATTGTGGTGTGTCCTTGGGACTAAATAACTTTTATGTCTTGTTGTGCCGTAAAACACCGAACCAAACCAAATTCCGTGGGAGTTAAATCTTACTGGATCTTAAAACTATGAATACCATGACGATGACATTTTATGAGTATTTTTTTTTTCTTCTTCTGATTCATAGCAGGAATATGTGAAACTCTGAATATATATTAGCAATTTAGAATGGGAAATTTGCTCGTTTGACTTTTAGCTGCCCTTCAAATTAAAATAAAACATGCCCGCGGGGCAATTGTCACTCAGTTAAGACGGTGACCTTTTGTGTTCAGCCGACGGTCAACGAATTTTCAGTTTTTTTTATTGCACGTCTCGATTTTCACGACGTTGAAGCGTTGCCATTCTTGACCCCACATATGCTTTGATTCCTTGCCATATTAACTTTGCTTAATGGCGAGCCACTTCAATACCGCCTTGTTTCACAGCAATTTGCAAGGCTAGGAAAAAGGATCTAAATAATGAGGAGTGTAAATCGGACCAATTCGCTACATTAAATTTTATTGGCCCCACCATAAATTGTAGTTAGACGGGTTATCCATTGTTCGAAATGCCCATAACTCTGGTATCCAGAAAAATCAGACCCCTACTAAATCTTTTTGTCGCCACAAATATTTGAAGAACGTAATGCGCTCGGGCATGATCAATCTCACCATCATACGTCACGGACATTTGGATCACTTCGGACTTGTCTATATTGGCATTAAATCTCAGCCAATTGAAACAATCGGTTGATATGTTTGGGAAAACAAAAACAAAAAACCGGGGCGCTCAGTTAAGAAAACCACATTAGATAAATAGCTGCTACGCTCGTGTCTTTGTCATTAATTTTACTATAGACAACGTTTCGCGAAAACAATAAAGCGTACCAACAACTGAAGTAGTAGCTACTTATCTCGCTGGTTTTCTTGTCTGAGTGGCTCTGGTTTCTTAAAAAACGTGGATCAATTGTCGCGCAATATATAAATCCATAGGGTGGCCAAGTGGTCTAAGGCGCTCGCCTTTACCAATCACTATCATTTCAACTCTGTCTGCGTGGGTTCGAGTCTTGGGCTCGGCAATGTTGTTATGTGAGAAAGCTTGCCAGTAGCTTCCCGTGGGTCGGTGGTTTTTCCCGACATTTCCCCGGGTGCTTCCGCCACCAGATATACTGGCCGCCATGTATGGCCTATCATGTGCCGAAAAATGGCGTTAAACTCATAAAACCAAACCAAACCATAAATCCACTGCCAGAATGTCCGAAGTATTCCAAATGGGATGGCTATTGACATCTTTAAAATTAATAATCGAACTGAGAGTTTTGAATCTGCTCGAGAGTACTGCTTGGTATCTAGGGTGACCACAAGAAATAGATGAAAATCCACATATTTTATGGATAAAAATCACAAAAATCAACAGAAAAACTTAAAATTTGATGCATGCAAATTCCACTTGTTCGACATCTTGGAGTTGCAAAAACAGTTTATTCTCTTCATCATGCCAAAATACACTTATCTTCACATGCTATCTAATGTAATGTACACGTATTAGACGAACAGAGTGCTATAAATAATTATAACTGATTCTTAATTTTTTTAAATTTTATAGCTACTATTCAATTTTATAACAATTATTGGACGTGTAATTTTATCATGATCATCATCCTTGTCGTCGTCAACGTCGTCGTCGTCGTCATCGTCATCATCATCATCATCAAATACTGCTGCTGACGACGATGATGATGACGATTGTTGTTGTTGCTAATTGATGATGAGAAAATTTACTAATCCAGATTATTACTGCAAAACATTTCATCAAATTACATGAGAGTTATGAAAACAAAACAGTATTCATGGTATAGTGGGCGAGCTTTTCTCAGAGGTCAAATTAATTCATTTAGTGGTATTTATATCCAGACTTTTGTCTTTTTTTTTCCTTCACATTAATCTGAAATAGTTTCCCTAACAATTTTTCACTGGTAAGCCACAGTTGAAAGATACTGAATGTGTTTGTTGAACCATTATATTATGTACATAATAATAATAATAATAATAATAATAATAATAATAATAATAATAATAATAATAATAATAATAATAATAATAATAATAATAACAACTATAATAATAATAATAATAATGATAATAATGATAGTAACAATAAAAATTATAATCATGATGATGATACTGATAATAATAATAATAATAATAATAATAAGGAAACTAATGTTGAAGATTATGCCATTGAATTATTGTATCATTACATAATTTTGAGAACAAGACATTTTTATATTAAATATTAGATATCAGTAATTAAAATATAAAAATATAATTTGAAAATTAATGAAAGATTTGAATTTGTGAGATCATAGCATCGTTCGACTGATAAGAAAACTTAATTGTTTTGAAATAAATGTTCATTAATTTATTTAGACATCTTGTTCCTATATAAAATGTGGACCTTCTTCCACTGAAATATAAATTATTGATATGAAACTATTACCATCATCAATCTTTATTTCCTCTCTTCAGTGATATAGGATACAAAAAAAGGAAAAAGAAAAGAATAATACATTAGTTATATACAATTAACAGAAGTGTACATGAGATTAATCTCTTAGAAGCGCAGCTTCCCATTGAGGATTCTCATATGAGAACACCATACTTATTAAAGAGTAATACGCACTCCTGCACAATCCTCCAATACTTAATTGTTGTACACATCATTATTATTTTTTCACAATAAATAACATTTTATTTGTATTGTCAACGTAGCAAGAAAGAGCACACGACTGTGAAGATTTGTACCATCACATGTCTTCCAAACCTTGATAATTTGAAAATCGATCTTATTACTAAGAAAAGATACCACGCATTACTGATGCAGAGAACACTGAAGCAGACCTTGGAAAATTTATTAGTATTTCGGGCTCGTCTAAGCCGATACGGTTGGGAAATTCCCTACCCAGAAGATGTTGAATAAATTCCTCATTGATATATTGTGAAGGAACACACCAAGATGAATGCACTTTACTCCAATTGCCTCGGCACTAAATAACCTGCTTGTGTTGCTGTGCCATAAAGCACCAAACCAAACCAAACCAAACCAAACCAAAACCAAGACGAATGTCAAAGTTATTTATAATATATGTCCAAAATATTTCTCTTTGTCGCTCAGTGCTTTGACAGCAAATAAATGCATGGATTATTACATCTGTGTAAGAATAACTGCAATGTTTACAAACTGAAGATAACGGGAAGATACTGACGATTACTGTTTGTAAAATATATGGACCTTGTCTTGATTATCAAAAGATATTGACGATTACTGTTTCCAAACTACATGGACCTTGTCTTGATTATCAAAAGATATTGACGATTACTGTTTCCAAACTACATGGACCTTGTTTTGATTATCAAAAGATATTGACGATTACTGTTTCCAAACTACATGGACCTTGTCTTGATTATCAGAAGATACTGACGATTACTGTTTGTAAAATACATAGACCTTGTCTTGATTATCAGAAAATACTGACAAATACTGTTTGTAAACTACACAGACCTTGTCTTGATTATCAAAAGATATTGACGATTACTGTTTCCAAACTACATGGACCTTGTCTTGATTATCAAAAGATATTGACGATTACTGTTTCCAAACTACATGGACCTTGTCTTGATTATCAGAAGATACTGACAAATACTGTTTGTAAACTACATGGACCTTGTCTTGATTATCAGAAGATATTGACGATTACTGTTTGTAAAATAAATAGACCTTGTCTTGATTATCAGAAGATACTGACAAATACTGTTTGTAAACTACACAGAACTTGTCTTGATTATCAGAAGATACTGACGATTACTATTTGTAAACTACATGGACCTTGTCTTGATTATCAGAAGATATTGACGATTACTGTTTGTAAAATACAGAGACCTTGTCTTGATTATCAGAAGATATTGACGATTACTGTTTGTTAACTACATAGACCTTGTCTTGATTATCAGAAGATATTGACGATTACTGTTTCCAAACTACATGGACCTTGTCTTGATTATCAAAAGATATTGACGATTACTGTTTCCAAACTACATGGACCTTGTCTTGATTATCAGAAGATACTGACAAATACTGTTTGTAAACTACATGGACCTTGTCTTGATTATCAGAAGATATTGACGATTACTGTTTGTAAACTACATAGACCTTGTCCTGATTATCAGAAGATATTGACGATTACTGTTTGTAAAATAAATAGACCTTGTCTTGATTATCAGAAGATACTGACAAATACTGTTTGTAAACTACACAGACCTTGTCTTGATTATCAGAAGATACAGACGATTACTATTTGTAAACTACATGGACCTTGTCTTGATTATCAGAAGATATTGACGATTACTGTTTGTAAAATACAGAGACCTTGTCTTGATTATCAGAAGATATTGACGATTACTGTTTGTTAACTACATAGACCTTGTCTTGATTATCAGAAGATATTGACGATTACTGTTTCCAAACTACATGGACCTTGTCTTGATTATCAAAAGATATTGACGATTACTGTTTCCAAACTACATGGACCTTGTCTTGATTATCAGAAGATACTGACAAATACTGTTTGTAAACTACATGGACCTTGTCTTGATTATCAGAAGATATTGACGATTACTGTTTGTAAACTACATAGACCTTGTCCTGATTATCAGAAGATATTGACGATTACTGTTTGTAAAATAAATAGACCTTGTCTTGATTATCAGAAGATACTGACAAATACTGTTAGTAAACTACACAGACCTTGTCTTGATTATCAGAAGATACAGACGATTACTATTTGTAAACTACATGGACCTTGTCTTGATTATCAGAAGATATTGACGATTACTGTTTGTAAAATACAGAGACCTTGTCTTGATTATCAGAAGATATTGACGATCACTGTTTGTTAAGTACATAGACCTTGTCTTGATTATCAGAAGATATTGACGATTACTGTTTGTAAACTACACAGACCTTGTCTTGATTATCAGAAGATATTGACGATTACTGTTTGTAAAATAAATAGACCTTGTCTTGATTATCAGAAGATATTGACGATTACTGTTTATAAAATACATAGCCCTTGTCTTGATTATCAGAAGATATTGATGATTACTTGATTATCAGAAGATATTGACGATTAGTGTTTGTAAAATACACATACAATGCCTTGAATATCAGAAAAATTCTTTGTAAATTATATTGTTATGCAGTAATATAAAATTCAAAGGAGCGCATTTTAAAAAAGCAGAAGGAAAGGAAACGAATTTCAAGAAGAAAAATTTGACAGCAAAATTAAACTGTCACCGAAAAATGGAAGAAAAAAAAGAAGACTTTCCAATTACTGGCAAAATTATGAAAGTAAAAGCGCTGTTTGGTATTTCAAAATTGCATTGGGGTAGGATTAGAGTTAATCTGAATGATACAGACCGGCTTTTCCTGTGGCGCCATCTAATAGAGAGATAACTGACAAATGAAGGCCCTATTCTAACTACGAGAAATCTGTATGGTGAAAAGAAACTTCACAAATAACTAGAAAATCCTTAAAATGCCATGTCCTCCACAAATCCACAAAATCAGTGATAAATCCGCAGTTTGTGGAATAATCCACAAAATCCTACGGGCATCCTTTTTACTTGTTGTCAATTTGCCCTCAATAAATTTCTGATTTGTTGGAGTTTTTTTGCCGTCAACTTAACGTAGTTGCGTGTTAATCTTCTTCCTCTGAAACTTCAGAATTTTACGACATACGTCTTAGGAATGCATTAGAACAAATTTTATAACGATTACAATGAGAAACTTATCTCCAATTAAAATTAGTAGCACTGTTTTAAGATTTTATCGACCACTCAAGTTAATGGAACAAAAGGATAATCAAATCACCTCTTCCTAACAGCATGATTTCTTTCAATAAATCTCTTTTACCCGTAAAGTAAATCAAATTTCTTAGCTCCCAACAATAGGAACATCATCGACATTTTCCGTCAAGACGAGAAAGAAACCTCGGCTGTAATTCGTCGCCATTGAGAACTATATTCTGAACTACTTTCGTTCACATGAAACAATATGCGGCCGAAGGATACAATACACAATCGGAACATCATCGGCCTTTGCTGTCGTATCATATGTTGTGCACTCCGCCAGAGGCGAATCACCAGACACATCAAATTGATGTGTATTCCTACAACCACTTTTGATGTTATTTCGCGACCTGACGGAAATTGCCGAGCGTGTTCCGATCGTGCTCCCAAGTTCCCATTGCTTTTCGTGTATATCTAGACTTACAACGCCATTGTATGATTACCGTAAACCTACATCCGTTAAAAGACGTTCTAATTTTGTATTTCTAAAATTAGCCACGAACAAGTAACAACATAAAAAAAAAATCAGGTAATTGTACGGACAATATCAGACGTCTTCGTCACACCCACCCCGAGTTATATTTCTGAGCGCAAAATAAACTATAAATGTATTAATGGAGCATTAATTCCCAGTTACAGTGACGTCCATTTGGTGGTATGTTTTGGGTTCACCAAAACGCATCCACTCAAAATGCTTGCATGACTTTTGCGATCAACTATGCCTGAAAAACTGACTTAAATACAAGCCATAACTGGGAGTGTGGACGGATGGATGAACAAGCATAACACTAAATGTCCCGTCCATATTCACGGTGAGACATAAAAAAAAGTTCACAAATATGCACGAATTGCGTCATGGAATGCATTTGCAACCTCTCCTCACCCAGGACAAATGTATACAATTTCTACTCTCACCTGAATTGCAATTAAGAATGCAAAGATACGCACAGGTATTCTAATTTATTTTTATTTTCTGAGCAGGTGACGAGAGATAGAAGAAATGTCTGGACATTTTCTTTTATTCATTGAGTCATTCAGACTGCTCTACTTACGTGATTGTTTCTAGGTTAGCTGACATTGGCTTTAAATAACTATCATTTGAGTTTTTTTTTTTTTTTTTAATAAGTTGGATCATGGTTTTGTCATGTGAAACAAGGGAATTTTAATATGGAAAGTGGATTTAAGTGTTTTTTTTTAAAAAAAACAGTTTTTCATTTCTTATCAGATAAGCTTTACAGTTGCGTAACAAGAAATTTTGCCCCCCCCCCCCCCCCAACCCCCCTGCAATACTTAATTCTGGGACTCCCCGGCCATTAAAAAAAAATTGTTTAATGGAAAGATGGAAAGTTTGCTCCCTCACCCACCCACCCCCAATCCCCGGTTGCGGGGATTGCTTGGGCGGTTGCTACGCTACTGGAGTTTTGACATACTTTTGGAAGGTCTTACTAGAATTTTTTTTTTTAGCCAGGGTTGGCTGCCATGGTACCGTGTATACCCGCGTATAACCCGATACCAACTTCAAACTGCATAGACCCATAGTGCGCCGGCAGATCTGGGTCTATGCAGTTTGTAAGGACTAATCAGTAGAACAAATAACATAGACCCTGATCTGCTGGCGCATTATGCGACGGCAGATCAGGGTCTATGTTGTTGTCATTTGGATGTGGATTATACGCGAGTATAGACGGTATGTTTCTCTGGGCAAGGCACTTTGCTCGAATTGCTCTGACCTTAAATATTCTTTCATGTATTTATGCGATATTAACACAAATCATCAATCAATCAATCAACAACTGGATTTTTTCCATTACTAGTAACAGAAATGTGGACGCGCAGATAGATGACATTTTGTTTTACAGAACTACTGTTTAGTGTAACTCGACGAAACTTTAATCCCATAAATATTTGGGCTCTTCTTCTAGCCATAGACTGCCTCAGCTTCCTTGCTAGTTAATTTTTATTAGATTTTATAGAATTTTTTTATTTTGAATAATAGATGAATTTAATTTTATTTACTACAAAATTTATGTAAATATATCGCAATCTATTAGATTTGCTCATTCGCTGATTCTTTGATAGTTGATAAATTAATAACCTAAACTAATGAATTCAGGTGTTGCAGTTGGAGATATTACTGGATATTTGGCCTTGTTTGTTATTACCTAATTCAGTAACCCTTCAATTGTCTATTTTATCAACAATCTCCATTAACATGCATTAAAGTACATGTGTTTGGTATCAAACACTTCAAATATGATTAGGCTTCTTTATTCGTGCTTTCTTCTATAGAATTTCTTGCCTTTGCATGTTTAATGGACATCAACGAATTAATGATCGGAGTGGCACGAGTTCTAGGTTGATTTACTTGCTGTTTAGAATTCCCTTCAATTATAATCATTGATAATAGAAGAATAACTTCTGACATAAAGATCAACCTTTTTGTTTTATTCTCAAAATAGGAGTAGTTCAAATACATATAACGGGGCCAAGAGTCGACACAAAACGCACTTGTCCCCAGCTACCCCGAAAGAGCGGAAAGTGTGTATCTCATTTCCACATAATGATAAACCACAATGTGCCCATATACTGATAAAATCTGAGAGACAGGTAATAAATTTAAAATTTGAATGTGCATTTGAAAGGGGGACACATTAAAAGGTAGACTTCTTGCCCTCAAAAAGAAATCAATGATCACGTTTACAATATCAGAAATGGTCAGATTTCAAAGATTGTACTGTGTTCACTTAAATGTGTGTACTGTGTTACACGCGCTTTACGTTTTACTGAAAAAGCATAACTTTAAAAGGCTTCACCCCTTTCTCGTTGTTTTTAGAATATACAATCTCACAGACAAACGTATATAACGAAAATTATAATAAAACCATCAAATAAAATGTAGTGAAAAAGCTATGTTGACTGCATGTTTAAAAAACTGAATGTAAAAAGGAATATGAATTACAAATTAATTAAATGAATTAGAGTCTAAAGAAAATCTTATATTTCAAACCCTTCTTTTAGCGCGCACGCTGTTTAATTCTTTGGTGGACATACCCTTAATTACTTGTTGTTTTATGTTGTTGTTGTTGTCTTTTTTTTAAAAAAAACAACGTGATGAAAAAAAAATTCTTTTCATTTGCATTGAGGTACAATTTTTGGACGATTTGTAATTGAAAGTATGCACGTTACCAGAAAGGTTTTCAATGAAGTACCACAATATTCGACCTCTATATTTATAACATAATACGAAATCAACTTTAAAAAAACAAAAAACAACAACAAAAAGCTGTAACGAGGACGCTGACGATTTCTCAGAAGTGATATAGATACCTTCAAAAGAATGTATGATATCAGAACCTTGCATATTTGCTGAAACTACGAAGAATCAAATGCATTGTCTGTCATCAGAACCCATGGCTTTAAGATCACAATATCTAATTTCTCATAGAACTTAGTAGGAGAATGGGGAAGCAAAAAGTGGGAATTTATTCAATTCTCATATGCTTAACCTACAATTTTGTCTTGAGAACGGAACTATTTGACGACAGCAAAGCAGACGACAAAAATGTCAACTGTCGTAAGAAACGGACAAACCTAACTATTACCCGCCTCCCAAAGGCAAACGCGGGAACGGAAGTGCTATTTCGGACTTACACCTGTGCTCTCAAATGAAACTGATTGAATTTGCTATAAATAGTTCAGTGTCTTTTTTGTGTAAATCGAGATTTTGATTATGATCGTGTCGGATTCCTCAATTCAATACGTCCATTATCTTGTAAGTTAAAATGCTGAGGAATGAAACATCTGTAAGTCAGTGTGTTACATAAAGTCAGAAATATCAGCCTGGATTTTGACAAAAATTCCTTTGAAAATGAGAAATTTAGAAGCTGCGTAGTAGGGCGTTGTCAAAATTATATTACCTATTGTACTGGGTACACTTATCTTTTGATAAGTAATAATAATAATATGCTGTGTTACGAAACATTCTGCGTCTGCCCCACCCCACCCCAGTACACACACACGTTTCCTTTTTTTGCGTTCCTTTTTGTTTTGCAAAGAAGCACTGAGCGCCCAATTCACTTGATTGATATTTTCATGTTTCCCAGCAAGACAATCAATATCCGAAATGTCAACAAAAACTAATGCATGGTAAATTTAAAGATGCTTATACGTACATTCGTTTATGCATGGAGGCATTTCTTTTGTACTCTCACAAGCAGCCGAACGGACTGATACAAACAGAAAAATAATTTACATCTATTTATGTTCTCTTCACTTATATTACGTTGATTTCTGTAATCATTGCAAATTATGAGTGACCTAATGACGTATATGCATACATACATACATACGCATGTACATACATACATACATACATACATACATACATACATACATACATACATACATACATACATACATACATACATACATACACACGTACGAACATACATACATACGCACGTACATACATATGCTGTGTGCAGTAAAGTTAAACATCCCAAATGGATCGTTTGATGTGCTGCATTTTCAAAACTTAATATGAAATCTCTTACACAACAAATTCCAACCGATTGTTCATCGCGCTCTTAATGGTTCATGCTGGCGTTTCGGCGTTACATTTAAGTGCACACACACACACACACACACACACACACACACACATATATATATATATATATATATATATATATATATATATATATATATATATATATATATATATATATATATTTCCTTTTCGAACTAATTTGGAATTTACAATCCACAATAGCTTAATTTTTCAATGTTGGAAGCGGATGCGTTTTCAAAGTTTAAACTCTTTTTCGTTGTTCTTTAATATATGCATGTCCCTGTATCAGTCACGACAACTTAACTTCAAAGGGAGGATTTGGTACATTTTTGATAGTCTTTGGTAGTACATAGAAAAAGAAAAGTTTAATGTTTCATTTGAAGAAAATCACTGAGTTTGTTGTTTTGAAACCGAGATGTCTATCTCATCCAAGATGAACAAAAATAAACGCACCGTTGTAAGCATGGATGCGTAAATTAGTTTCCATATTCAAATGAACAATGCTCTTTGATCAAAGGAAAGTTTTAATGTTTTTGAGAAATTCATTCACTTAAGCTTTAACTTTCATTGTCTAGTCTTGGTTCAGTAAAATATCATTTTTCTTTATTTGTTACGCTTAAAGTGTTAGCTTCTTTTGGTCCCTGCGCAAACTTGTTCTTATGTAATTATGTGCTTTAGATGTTCTGTTGGAATGAAAGTCATCGCTATTCCATCTACCGGATTTAAGAAAAACAAACTTTTCTTTGATAATTCTGCACTTTATACCTGTCAAGCCTAAATACCAAATAAGGAGAGATTTGTGAAAACATTTCATAAAAAGATCTCTCAAATGCAGATGGGTGAAAACAATTCTGAGACAAAACCTGCTAAACGCCAAAAGCTAGCTTAAATCTACGATTTAATATCTGTATTACACGATTCACGCCTAGCAATTACATTCTTTATTTTATTTGAAGATCCAGGATGTGGCTTTTAAAAAAGATCTTATCGTACAAATAAAAGGTTCGCACACTTTTTCAAGACATTTCAGGGATTCGCAAATTTCACGGGTAACTCTTTTTATAGGTTCAAGCTATTGTACAGATCTTAATGGGAGTTCTAACTTTTATGATGGTTTTAACTTTGTGAAAAGAGAAGATCGTATCAATGTGTGGTGATATTAAAGCCAAACTATGGGGAAAAATCCATTTTCTTGCTGTCTGGGTGGATTTTGTTTTGCAATGAAATCACTGAATCAAGTTAAAGAAGAATGAGCACAAGGAGTTGAAATGGGCCTGAGATCGCTCACCTGGATGACAGCTACTTAAAGACAAATGAATGGGCAGTTGGCCAATATATCTCAAGGATTATAATGTCTGTTGACATTTAAAGGTTTTTCTATTTTGAGTAACATGGGCCATATTTGACAGTGGATTGGCATCATTTGTACAAACTGCTTTCTGTCGAATTCTATTAAGCGTTTTTTTTTAAAGAAGCCATTGGATCGTTTTTCTACTTTTAGTAACAGCGGCCATATTTGATACGAGATCTGCATCATTTGTATAAATTTGAAAAAGCCTCCACGCCAGGATGTTTTCTGTCAAGATTGGATTAATTCTGTTGAGCAGTTTTTGAGCTGAGGTCATTTCCAGGTATTTCTACTGTTAGTAACAGTCATTTTTGACGACGGACAAGCGTTTACGGCAGGATGCTTTCTGCTAAATTTGGTTGAATTCTATTCAGAGGTGTTCGAGAAGAAAGCGCATAAAGTACTCACGGTACTAATTCAGCTCCCATAGTAAAACTATGGAAACACCATGATATTAAATATTTAATGATTTGTGTAACATTTAGTCAAATTCTGTTAGGCTTTTTTGAGAATAGATCGTTTGAAGGTTTTTCTATTTTGAGTAACGGTGGCCATATTTGATAGCGGATCAGCCTCATTTGTACAAAAGAAAAGTTCTGTATGCCAGAATGCATTCTATCAAATTTGGTCAAATCCTGTTAAGCAATTATGAGAAGAAGTCGTTTGAAGCTTTTTATATTTTAGTAACGGCGGCCATATTTGAAGGAGGATCGGTAGAGTTTGCATACATTTCAAATCTCTTTATGTCAGAGTGTTTTCTGTCAAATGTGGACACATTCTTTTGAGTACTTTTTAATAAGAAGTCATTGAATATATATGTTTCTTCTATTTTTGGCAACGGCGGTCAATTTACTAATCTAGCCTTAGCAGGCAGATGCACAAATATCTACAGAGTTGTAGGTTCTCGTTATTGAATATCTACAAGTAGGCGAGAGGATGTGTTCAGCTTACCCGGATATACGGCCAGGTGAGCTTATGCTATCGACCTGCGTCCGCCGTGCGTCATTTATCCATCGTGCGTCGTCCGTCAACATTTGCTATATTAAACTTCTTCTAAAAAACCACTGGACCAATTTCAACCATTTAGCATACAGCGTCCTGGCATTCAAAGATTTCAAGTTCTGCAAATGATGCCGAACCGCCATCAAAATTGACCGCCGTTGCCAAAAATAGAAGACAAATAAATCTTCAAACTAGTAATGATAATAACACTGGAGATGAAAGTGACTATACGCGCTGAAATCATATCTTTACGTTTCTCAGTCAAAATTTAAGTGTATGAATGTATAATTCACTTTCCTCGCTGTGGATTTTACCGTCTAGCCAGTCATCAGTTTTCTTGCCAAGACGGGCGCAAAATGTTTGGAATTCAGCACGAGATGGCAGTATCGGGCACATGTTGTAGGCAGACAAGTTTTAGCCTCATCATTTAGTGATCTTCGCTCTTTTCAATATTTCGGGAATGATCAACCCTGAAACAGATTGCACGGCCTTTCACCATAATTCTCGTTTAAAAAAAACCCTGTATATTAAAATATAAATCTTTATAGTCGATATTGATCAAAGCATTAATGTCCATACTGTTATCAGATTGATCAAATTGGCAATTTGCTCTAAAATGTTTAAATATCTGATTCCCTGTTGGGCGTATGAAGCTTAATGAAGTGTGAACGAAATCGCAGCGTCTTAAAGCCATGCCAAAAATATGCCGTATATTTTATTTATTTATTTTTTGTTTGTTTTTTGTTTGTTGAAGATAAGTTATTAAGCGGATAGTGCATAGATTCTTGAATCACAGATCTATATCAGTTATATTATAACAACACTGGGTTTCTTAGAATCTAAGTTTGAGTCGGGGAATTTATTTGTGCTCTTAGTTCGAAACACAGATTTGAGCTTTGTAAACCGATAATTGCAAAGATATCATCCAGGTTAAAACTGGCACACCACAGTGATCTGTTCCAACCGTGTATCGTTTTCATTGATTCCCGTGCTTGCATAGCTAGTCAGTAACAAATTAGCTCTCCAGCAGTCCGATTCCAAATTCGATCTATGAAGTGATGTTGGTTGGTTGTTTTGTGTGTGTGTGTGTGTGTGTGTGTGTGTGTGTGTGTGTGTGTGTGGTATTTTCTCTCTCTTTATGACTGCACTTTTGACACAATACTGGCTATATCATGCCAAGTAAATGGGAGCTAAGTACCTTTCCCAAGGACACATTGAAGCAGATGACCCGGGATGGCGATGGCGAACGTCGAATCTGCGACCCTTGGATTTCGAAACCGACGCTCAACCAACTGAGCTACAGCAGCTAGTGAAGCGCTTAATATTTGTCCATTCTAGGGTCATTGATTTCGTTCCAGTTCCTGGGGTGTTCTAAACCTCAAAGACCAACTCACTCCACCACCCGGGGCATAGAGAGAGTACTTGAAATAGTTTATACGAACATTTTGTACAATTGGATGTTCAATGGCTGCTTTTAGCGGCACTTTTAACACATTATTGCCTAAATCACGCCGAGGAAAAGTGAGCCAAGTGCCTTTGCCAATGACACACACAGGCAGCCGACACCGTCTGACCGCTGTGCCGGTATTGAAATCGCGACCCTTGTGCAATTGGCGTTGAAACTATCTGCATACAGTGAGATTTCACTAACCCGACTCCTGTGCAATCGGTCTCCTCTGCAGACTGGCTAAACATTTTGGCCGCAAGAAGACTGCTCTGATACTAGTCCAACTTCTTATCCTGACCACCTCTGTAAAACGGCCAAAACTTCTGATGACATTAATGTCAGTTTTAGAAATGACTCTCAGATCCAGCAAACCGAGTAATCATTCTACAACCTTTTTAATGCGCAGTGGCGGATCCAGGAATGTCGTGGGGTTGGGGTCGTAAACAAGTAGGCGAAGGGTCCGTGGGACGGAACCTCCAGGGCGAAGCATCCAGAAGCTTTTACTTTTTAAGCGTTCCCATGGCATACTCTTAGCCATTTAACTGTAAAGAAAACACACTGTACGAAACCTTCCGATTGTTTCGCGCTTATTTATTGTATTTGGTGGGGTGGTGGGCGCCATCTTCGCCCCCCCCCCCGACACACACACACACACAAACACACACACAGACAGACACACTGATCGGCCCCTGAGGCGTAAACTATACATTGCAAGATGATTTTGACAAGCCTTTATAGCACTGAAACTAAATCGTACAGATATCCTTTGCATTTGGTCTGATATATAAAGCGGATACATAAGGCAAAAAACCCCCAAACAATATGTGTGTTTCCTATTGCACTGGTTTTAAAATTAAGGTAGGTAGGTATTTTTTTTTTTTTATTTTTTTTTTATTTTTTTTTTTAAACATTATTTATAAATCAAATAATATTTCAAGCACTTCAAATTACTGGGCAAAACCGGCTCAATTAGATGCACAAATCAATTTCGACAATGTGTTTTTTTTAATAAAAAAAAAATTTAAAAAAATTGTGGGGGTGGGGACGAAGTGCCAGGGTCGGCAACGAGAAACAGGGACCGGAAATACACATATTTTTTTTTGTTTTTTTGTTTGGCCTAAACATGCTATACTTTAGCAATATATGAATATTTGTAAATATGTAGAGAGTTCATTTATAATTTTTGGACTTACTTTTCTGCCAACTTCGTTGTTATGAAGATTCATCATACTGCGAACGTTTCTGGAATTATGGTGCTGCACTTCCTCAGGGGCGTCCACGAACGTCTTGCTGAACCAGACCCCATATTTGATGTTGTCGCTACACCCACCCCACTTCCATCCCTCGACGCTGTCTTCGCCATAGCGGGACATATCGCACGCACAGTCCGTTAAATTTCCCGCGCTGCAGGACTGGGTGGTAGCGTGTACAACTCCAGCACTGAGAATGGCGTAGACAAAAGCTGTTTCCCTTGTTCCTGGTCAAAAGAGGAAAACAAAGTCAGTAGCTAAGCCAGAAATAAATCAATTAATTATACAAGATTTACATATACGCTGGAAAAGGACCACATTAAGCTTTCTTTAAATATTTATTTATACAAAATAGATACACATCTGTACGAAATACAATTAAACCTGCCCTAGTGGACATCATCGTATAAATGGCGGCACTTGTCCATAAAGGACAGCATTTTGATCATTTTCATTTTAAACCTTTATATAACGTTTACATTTTAAACCCTGATATGACTGAACCTGTACATAAAAGACATCATTTTTATACTTTTAATTTAAACCTTTATATAACGACACATGTTAATAAAGGACAGCGTTTTGCTAATTTTCATTTTAAGCCTCTATATAGCGGTCACCTGTCCATAAAGGACAACATTTGGTGCTCCCTTGAGTGTCCCATATAGATAGGTTTCATTGTAAATGAATTTCAATTGCATCCATCTAACTTGCTCTGAGACTCACGCTTGGAAGAGTTTTAACTGGCACACCGATCATTTCTCAAACTTTACGGATGGAAATGCGTAAAGGAGTATACTCAGTGCCTGTCTACTGCCTGTGCCATTAATACTAGTATTAAAATGCTGACGAAAATGTTCCCGTCTAAACTACAGGCGTTGTAATACAAAACTCACCCCCTGTAAACTGGATAACTCCGGTTGTACATGTATTTAAACCAACCAAACTCGACACATTCTCGCGTATCAATTGACCCAGAGTTAACATATTTTCGTGTATCCAAGTCGATATATTCACGAAAATATGTTGACTCCGGTTAATGAAGAATGGTTTGAGTTCGGCCGGTTTAAATACATGTGCAATTGAAGTCAACTTACATAGCGTATTCAGTTTACATGGGGTTGAAACTTAGCGTTAGCTTCCGATTTATTGTGTGAATGACTAGTTGTAAGACCATAATGTCACCTATTTGTAATTGTGGAAGAAAAATACGACCTTAGTGCATAATCTATCGTCTGCTTCTCTTGTAGCTGAGGTTACCTTTGGTTCTCCGCTAGATGTTGCAGAGGCGTAGCTATGATATTTTGTGCCCGGGGACGAACTATAAAATTGGCGCCCCAGCCCCCTCCCCGTTTAATCACATTTTTCTATTACATTGAATAAGGAAAACAATTTAAATTTTAATAAAACATTGTATTTAAAGAAGCAAATTTATAGAAATTATAGTACATGACCCACTCAGTCACTGTCGTAGACTGGTTTACATAGTCTACAAAAGATTTATTTTTCTTGATTTCACTGTCGCAAACTGGTCAATTACGCAATCAAAATCTGTTTTTTCCAATGTTTACTTATTATAATGTAACGTTGTAAGCCTCATTTTGGCGCCCCTGTACCTTGGCGCCCGGGGACATATGTACCCCCCTGCCCCCCCCCCCCCCTAGCTACGCCTCTGAGATGTTGTAATTCTACGGGTGAAAAAGAGTACTCAGTACGTATATTTGTAAATCGTTGATCTGTTTATACTAGGAAGAAAAATAAATCGCACATTTTGCCTGTAGTGTCCTTGATTACACTCGAACCCCTGCATATACTAGAGAAGAGTGAAATGTCATCGTATTATACGATATCAAAACATACAATGGCTGTATGTTTTGTCTGCTTTTTCTGTGATGAAAGGTCTCGTTTGATATTTGATATAAAAAGAAAGCAGACTGTATCGGGATTTCAATCATCTGCTACAGACGATTTGCTAATCTCGACAGTGGTAAACACGCGATATCCGGTCGTGCAGTTTTTCTTACCTCACCATATGCAAGTAGAAGCGGTTCCCCAGTCATCTGAGAACCAAAAAAATGGTATATAACAGCACCAGTGGCGTAAATACCACCCCCGCAGGCCCAAAATTTGAAGTTACGCCACTGAACAGCACCCCGCATGCTGTTAACGAATTGTTGTTGTATTTTCTTTGAGAAATCTCATCCTTTACCTCGTAATACAGTCTGTTATTTATAACAATTTACCCTAATTGAAATAAAAGTCACGAGGACAAAACAAGAAGTCTTGCCTACTACCACTTTTCAGTATCAAGTATTTGAACAATGATGATGATGCTGATGATGACGATCAATGGAGCTGTTTTTAAGTGCTCATGAAGGTCTTATAAAAAAAATGTTTAGCCGTCCTTCCAGGGCAGGACTGGAGAGAGGCTTTGTAAATACGTCCGGATAAATAATAATGCTGGGATATACATGTTTGCTGCGTAATCCTAGTGGAACTAATGCATTAACCATAGTCAAACTTCTAAGTGCAGTGCATTCTTCAACACATCCACAGATGAAGTGACCTTTTTGGTACAATCTGTGCATAATATGATGGTAGAACATGTACTTGGGTGCAGATACAGACCTTTTTTTCTAGGATGGTTCGATTTTGACATGAAATGGACCGTTTTTCCAGAAATGACCAACTTTCTGTTTTTCACTGAAAAGTGTACTCATTTTAATGAAGAAAAAAAAGAGGAAAAAGGGGGGCTCACAACCCCCTCTAAAAATCCGCCTCTGCCAATCACCACAATAGTGTTAATTTCAGTTTAATCAGTTGCTAGACCCCACTCTATTAACCATCTTAGGCTTAAAAGAAAACGAACAGATGTAAAATGTGTAGAAAGTTCGGTATATACCAAAGTTGTGCTTTTTAGTACTTTTGTTAGGTTAATTTCTCAAGTTCTTTTCAGCAGTCAACGACTTTCCCGATCCAGAGGATCTTGCCATATTTGTAAGCTCTTCACATGTGAGAGCAATAACAGTCTGTAGTATGACGTTGCTTAGGTTTCAATCCACTGTTATGTATTTTCCAGAGCGGTGAATTTCTAAATAAAAAGCGAATCCCGACATTTGAACAATGGGGTCATGTGTTATTTAAAGTTGAATCCATGAATGCTTATGTTGGCGCGAACCAGTTTTGTTTAACATCCAATATGTACCAGATGCAGCGAAAATCTAGCTCCGTATGATTACCACGGGGTTTTAATGCGAAACTTTTGCGCTCACAGTGAATGCACGGTTTTAAAAAAGCAAAAATTTGTATGACATGTTTGAAACGTAATTTATAAAGCTTGTCCGGTCAAATATTCTTTCCAAATTTTGTATAGAGAAGCGTAAGTTCAGGTACTTAAATTTCCATATGAGTGTAGTTGTAGGAAAATGTGTCATTTCAGTAACTGAGCAAAAATACCTCATTTAGGATATTGACGCAAGTTCATAAGCTGGATTTAAACGGGTGCGGAATAATTCTGACTTAAAACTACCTTAAAACCATAAACTTGACATACAAAATAGTTTATTGGGATCGTAAGAGATGAAAAAAGTCCCAGTATCGGGCAGTTTTCACCGCAAAGATTTAACATCATGCAGACGACATACGGTTGAGGAAGTGAAATCTCATGAAAACTATAGAGCGTAACCCTGGTCCATTCTGGTTATGCCACAAGTTGTCAGTCGGTTTTAAGTGACTCATGGTTTTAGTAAGTTTGGAGAAAGTTTGTATATAATATGATTTCATATTAAACAGTAAACGTCTTAGCGTTGTCTTGGTGTATCTTGATATAATGTTGAGTCCACTCTACGAATCGGGGCCCCGGGTGGCCGAGTGGTCTAAGGCGCTCGCCTTTACCGATCACTGCTATCTCACCTCTGTCTGCCTGGGTTCGAGTCTCGCGCTCGGCCAATGTGGATATGTGAGAAAGCTTGCCAGTAGCTTCCCGTGGGTTTGCCCGGGTTCTTCCTCCACCAGATAAAACTGGCTGCCATGTATAGCCTATCATGTGCTGAAAAATGGCGTTAAACCCACAACAACAAAAACTCTACGAATCGGTAAATGATATCGTGCCGTAGTGAAAGTGGAGGGTTTCTGGAGTAGGGTGCAAACATTCCATAGCCTTATAAACTGGTTCGTGTATCCGCACTATCTGAATTCATTTTCATTATTTACTATAAAGTTTAACATTGATGGTCTGTGTGATTGGTTTCTTTTCAACAGTTCCCAAATAAATTTGTTTGAATCACCGAATCGGTAGACCAAGATATAGGGCGATAGACCAGAATATACTTAATGACGTCATAACTATATCGATCATGACGTCCCCTTGAGCTTAGACTATCGAATATTTGAAATTAATTGGCCATATCTTTAAAACTTCTTAGTGGATTACAGATTTTGGTACATATTTATATTCACTTATTATATTCGTTTAAGGTGCATATGATAATTAGAGTTCGTTTTCTTTTAAGTCTCTCTGCTACCAAATATGATTATGCACGAGAAGGAATGCTAATATTAACCGTGCTTATTGTATCAATGTTTTGGTGGGGAATAGGAGGCCACTCCCCATTTTCATTAAGTAAGCCCGTAGCAGAAATTGTGTTAACTTTCCGATGAAATTCTGATCATGTCGCAGACACATCGACCATCTGATCCTTCTCCATGCAGGTGTTAATCCTGTCAATTTCAAGAAGTTGCTGTGTTGCGTGGACCAATCCCCGCCTACGCTCCTCAGCGACATGTCAGTCTAGTCAGATCTGACGCAAGCAATTAACAATGCGTCTTGGACGAGAGCTGCATCGCAAAGTTAGAACTATTTCGGCCAAGACCCCTCCTAAACACTGTGCCATCATTGCGAGAGGGCACTGGACAGATGATCGGATGTAACTTGGTAGATCCTTCGAACAATGCTCAGTGTGAGCGAAACGTTTGGGTTACTGACGTTCTGCTAATCGATGTTTTGCTGTATTGAAAAGGATTACTTCTTTACCTCTTTTTCAGCAATTATACCATAGGCAAGTACACCTATTAGAGGTCGTATTATCAAGGGCGAGAAAGCTACAGACCTGCGATGGCATATAGAAGCTAATTTTATCACATGTTCATTTTTTATTGTGAGAACCTTCTGTTGAGCAAATGTTTACGGGTAGATGCTACCGAAGGGATACTATAATTTCAGCGTATCATTGCAGTCTACCTGAATCACCTGCTTCCTTCGGAAGGCATTTTTTTTCAATGCAGGCAAATCACGTCTTATTGCAGCTGATTGACTGACTGATTGGTATTTAGCGGCACATCAACATATGAAAGGTTATTTAATGCCAATGCAATAGAATTACATTGTTTTGCCAAGATATACACCACGGCTGCCGACCCAGCCCGGTCAGGGCTGGACTTGAACTCGCACCCTTCTGGTCACGAGTCCAGCACGCTAACCACGAAGCAACCGCGGCATCATCTTTTTGCAGACAATGTTGCTCTTGCTGCATATTCGTTCACGCTATGAAAAAACCAATGTAAATGTCTGCAACCACGGTAAAGGTCTGCAAGACTTCACTGCCATAGCAAATAATCATGGGAGGCTGTGCCCAGATTGACTGCACACGACTTTCATGCAACACCAAACCTATATTGATCCAATGGGTGATTCAGGCTCCCTTTTGATAGCAAATGTTGTTTTACTGACGTGGAGAAACTTTCAATCTTCAATAATATTCAATTTTGAAAATATTTTCTATTCTGTACCATAAATACCATAAGTAGTGTGAACACATTTAGGTAATGTGTAAGCGTTTTGCATCTATGGAATTTTGTGACTGGGATATATATATATATATATATATATATATATATATATATATATATATATATATATATATATATATATATATAATGTACACATAAGATAGCCAATCTGTTAGTCTCTTGGTAAGCGTGATTAATAGATTTCCTTGAAGCTTCTTGGCTTTCAATGAAAAAGTTATTTAAAGGCATTTTCTTGCAGTTTAATCACACATTTCCTTATAACTCTCTTGATATGAATGGATACTCGCTTTAGCGCAATGAACGAGGAGTTGGAATACAGAGGAATTAATAAACTTGCAGCTTTAGTCCAAATTAATTTCCAAACAGGCGTAAAAATCCTTTTGAACTTCGTTGAAACATTCATAATGATCGGGCGACCCATTTTACTGCTTTGGCGGGGTAATATCTCTCGTACTATAAGTCGGGTTATGACAAGGAATTTACAAAAGATCAAAAGAATCTCCAATAACACCACTTTCACAGGTGATGAAGTTAACACAGTAAATTTCTAATACAATCCTCTGGTGTCCTGTAATAAACACAGCGAGGTTTCTTGAAAATTGAAAATATATTTTTCAAATATTCCAAATTAAAGTCATAAGTCAATTTAGATCTGTCGAATGCATTCCAAAGCAATCGCAAACTTGATATATCAATTACAGGAATATGATGTATGTTCAGCGATACGGGCTTAATAATAGCATTTTAGCATCGACTGATACGCACATAAAAGAGACCGCAAAATTTGTAAACGTCCGAGGGAAACATGTGAGGCGGTCCAATGAAATGCCGAAGATATGCTCTATGCTCACCCTACCCCCCCCCCCCCCATTCGGTCGTCTTGTACATGTGTACAATGTGTACATTTACCTGAACGTGAGGCAAGGCCGGATTAAAGGAAGAGCAAATGGAACAGTTGCTCAATGGCATCCACCGGACTGGGGTCCCTCAACGCAGTGACATTTTATTTATTTTTAATTTTTTATTTTTATTTTTTTTTTTTTGGGGGGGGGGGGGCGGCAGCTACTTGAAATTGCTCACGGGCTTCCTATCACCTTAATCCGGCCTTGGCATGAGGGAAATGTTTTGACCATATTCGGAGCCTGGAGATGCTTAAACAAACATTTCAACATAGCAAAATCGGATATGGTCCTTATTTGTAGAACCATCAAAATAATTATTTACACTCATTGAAAAAAGGAGTTTTCTATTATGATTGATATCTGGAAAGCATTTTAGAAATTCATCGTTCAGATACATGCATTTTTGTTTCACTACAGCGAAGACTGCTCGCATCTGTAAACAATGTTTTGATGGCATTCGAAAGTTATATTTTTGAAACCGACCGACACCTTAAAATCACATGCCTACAATCAACTAAAATGCCTAATGACAATATAAGACTTAGATCTCGATCTCTCTCTGTCTCTCTTGTGCAGAGAACTCAATCTCACTCTGTCTCTCTTGTGCAGAGTACTCAATCTCTCTCTGTCTCTCTTGTGCAGAGTACTCAATCTCTCTCTGTCTCTCTTGTGCAGAGTACTCAATCTCTCTCTGTCTCTCTTGTGCAGAGTACTCAATGTCTCTCTGTCTCTCTTGTGCAGAGTACTCAATCTCTCTCTGTCTCTCTTGTGCAGAGTACTCAATCTCTCTCTCTCTCTCTTGTGCAGAGTACTCAATCTCGCATATTCATTTAAGTTTTCTGCAAAGTCTCATCAAAGTAAATCACATACTCGCATACATACAGTACGAAAAAAAAAATTGCCAAGTCTAAGAAATATTATAAATAGTATACCTTTTCTTCAGAACCTTTTCCAAAATTATTATTCTACAGGAAAATTTAAAATTTGAATTGAGGAAATTGTCTTTGGGCAATTTTTCTGTAGTAATATTTCACGCTCTTATTTTTGCACATATTTAATAGTACTTTTGTGCATGTTTGCCCATAATAATAAAGTGTTCATTTTGTTGATATGTGTGTGTGCGTATATATATATATATATATATATATATATATATATATATATATATATATATATATATATTGCATTGATCATTCGCAAGTGTATTCTAGTTAATTCTTACTTATTCTTCTAAAACATAACGTGCAATGGCAAGTGTGTTCTAGTTAATTCTTACTTATTCTTATAGAACATAACGTGCAATGGCAAGTGTATTCTAGTTAATTCTTACTTATTCTTCTAGAACATAACGTGCAATGGCAAGTCTGTTCTAGTTAATTCTTACTTATTCTTATAGAACATAACGTGCAATGGGAAAGATGACAGTGGGTGATAACAATTGTTTTCCTGTTGATTGGACCTATTCTCAGTCAAAATTTTATCCAAATATGAATAATATTCAGAACTTTCATTGTCATAGAAATTACCGTAATGCGTTTGAAGCGAATTCATTCTCCCGTTACTGAATTTAAAAAATAAATAAATAATTGAAATAGCATTCTGTGAAAACTACATTTATATTATCAAACAGGAAGTGACAATAGGTACTTGCTTATTGTATGTATCCATACTGAGGTGAAGAAATAGCACCAGATACTCTCGTAGCTTTTTCACCAGTATCGTAGTATCAGTTACCTACTGTGTGGAAATATGTATACTGGAAACAGCGTAAGGGTGAGAGTGGCTTGGGAACAAGAATATGCCATATGGAAAGATTAGAAAACAAGAGGGAGCGTTGTTTATTGCGAGACATCTTTCCATTATCCATAAAAATTGTAGGCCTATTGTTGTGTGATACTTTTGACGTCTCTCCTGAGGACCGGAAGTTATTCCGAAACGAAGACATCCATAACGAGACATCATGTTATTAAATACAATATAACATGACTTTCGCCCTATTCCATCAGTGATTATTTTAAAGTAATCACGCCCGGCATAGCTATTATCGGGAATCAGGATTGCCAAAAATTAGGTATACAACTTTTGCAAGTTTAATGAAAGTCTAACTTTTAAATTATCCTCTAATAATCATACTCTGGCCATCAGCTTTATCTGATGGCAACTTGTAATAAAAAGAGTAAATGTATTTAGTCCTTCATCAATTTTTAATGTATTTACTGAGATGTACTACATAAATCATCCGTGTTATATTATGGTGGCATAAATTAGATGAATGATAATAAACTCAATATAGTTGTAGATTTTAGATAAAACATGGACAATATGGCAATACACCGCGAAAAACTGAGAAAAAGTAAGCCATCACTCACAACTATTTCTACTTGTCAGAAAAAAAAGTTTAAATATTAGCGTTGGAGTAGATGATATCTGTACAAATACAAAATACAGCTCTGATGAGGCGCTATAGTGTAATTGAGTTAGGTTACATTTAGACAACATCAGTTTCGCATAAGATAAGATGGATCGTTGCAACTCGTCAAAATCATAGTGAACTATTTCTAATATAAATTCCATATTAATCTATACGGTTTATAAATGTTAAAAGAATAATAATTATTGTTACAAGAAAGCGGTAATATTGTGGACACAAAGAGTATGGAAATATAAAAGTTACGTTGACATGGTTTGGTT
>JAQPZY010001333.1:1800000-2025000 GCA_029931535.1 Margaritifera margaritifera | reverse complement strand
TACTACTTCTACTACTACTTCTACTACTACTTCTACTACTACTACTTCTACTACTACTACTACTACTACTACTACTACTTCTACTACTACTGCTGCTGCTACTACTACTACTACTACTTCAACTACTACAACTAATAATAATAATAATAATAATAATAATAATAATAATAATAATAATAATAATAATAATAATAACAACAACAACAACAACAACAATAATAATAATAATAATAATAATAATAATAATAATAATAATAATAATAATAATAATAATAATAAATCTCATGAGTAGAAAATAACTCCCGTTTTGTCACAATTTGAGAACTGAAAAAAAAGTAAAGGTTAAAACGATTATTTGAGGAATACAAATTTTGGAATCTCTCTTACAGTCAAGACTTAGATACAACCATTACAAAATATAACCTAGACAATTTGCGTTGGCGGTGTAATGTTAGACTCCTCTTATCGTAGTAACAGAAAAGTTCAATAGGCAAGACATAAAATGATTTCATTATTTCTTAGTTAAACATAATTCTTCCAAGGGATAAGTAAAAGATAGTAATTTAAGCATTAGCTACTGCGCTACCATAAAGTGGTGTCCCGATACCTAGGTCTGCGTCGGCCAACGTTTCGCAATAAAGTGTGTCCAACAGAACTTGTATATCATCACGGAGATAAAACTGTAATATTTAAATCCAAACTTTGGTTCATCGTGTCAGAGCTACAGAACCCGTATGTCGATGGAAAGAGAAGTACGATATAAACGTAGTCATAACCGTAGACACTACTCTTGTCTTCAAAATAAAAAGAACGTAAACACGATTTAAAAAAAAAAAAAAAAAAAAAAAAAAAAAATTAGGTATAGGTTGCATGATTTCGAGTCAGTCATTCTGTCTTAATAATTATTTGAACGTACAGGATTTGAAAGGAACTCGTGTAATCTAAATGAAAGATACTACGGTATTATAAGGGGAAATCGACCGGTAACGTAGTATAATTCGAATAATTGTTAATTATTGTTTGCGAGCACTGCTTTCGACTTAAGAAATACGGGTAAAAAAACTTGGGTTTAAAAAGAATATAGGAAGGCCATGTTACCTGCACTTTTTCATACTTGTTAAAAATGTAAGTGAAGAAACCTACAGTAAACAAGAATCATCAAGAACTGTATTCTCTGTTTCGAAGTTTCCAACATAATAGATAATCTCGATCATGAAGGTGCAACTACAGAGACAACGGTGTTGCACCGGTCCGTATGCCTAGAAATTATTGATGTTTTAAAAAATGTTTAATAGGAACTTTAGACGTAGAAATGAAAATAATTAAACGTTTACCTAAAAAGAAAGATATAATCAGCAATTATAAAAATTCATTCTGCATAGTTTCTTAAATTTTTCAGCAATTTTGTTTTCCCCAAGGTGGGGGGGGGGGGGAGAAGAGAAGGGAGGGGGGAGGGGTTATGAGTCCGCTGGATTTTTGTAAACCTCAGCGTTTCAACGTAGATTTTTTATTTCAACAATTTTTAGTCCATATATCTACTGTGTATTATAAAAACTCAATGTCCTGCCAAAAGAAAATTATAAGATGAAAGTTCATTTGAAGCTTTGAACAACTTAGAGAACAAGTTCTCGAGCATTCGCAACTTCGAGGTCAATCCAACGGATCATACCTCGAATGTATGTGGAGAGTTCCCATCTGGATCACTTTGGCTATTTACGAAACAAGATCGACTGAGAAGTTACGACTGATCGAACTATTTTTTTCATTCGTAACATCTCGCTTAATCCTACAGTCAATCCAAATGCAGAAATAGCCAAGGTGGTCCTAATAGTCTGTGGAGAAATTTCCGGCGAACATAATGTAAGATTTTTCTCTAAATTACTGCGCCGACATACATCCGAGGCATAATTTTGTGCCGCACAAATAGCTGAGGTGGTTCCGAATGGTTCTCGGGGGTCAAAATCAGTGATGAAGAGAGATATGAAGGGGCAACAAAATCGAGCGACCGATTAGGGACCTTTACCCCGTTGCACGTGATCTTTAGGTGGATAAAAAACGCGTTGTCATAGAAATTAAGAAGGAATATCCGTTGACTGAGCTATCGAACACCTCCAGAAGCTAGTTTAATACGTGAATATTTTAAAATGGACTAGATACATTTTAAACAACAGGTAAATTAATGTCTTTTTCACTTATATCATTTAAATAAGATTATTGTATTTTTCTATTATTGTTGAAACCGTGCAACGGCAGATATTATCATTCAGATTAATCTTGTCTTGAACTTAATAACATTTGTAAATCCAATATTTTCTCAAATTTATACATATCTTTAAACTTAATGGAAATGACTGTCGTAAAATTTAGCACTAATTTATAGCATCTACATCAGTGGTAGAATTTTTTATGACTATTAAAATTAATTTATACATTCCATTACAGGGCGTAAAATAATTACAAAATTATTTCCGATTTTACGTATGGATAACAAAATATTTAGGTGTTGATATTCAAAGCCCTTAAAAAAGAAAAAAAAAAAAAAACACTTTGCGATTTTTCACGGACTTATCTGACTTCTACCCCTGACCATGACGTCAACAAGGCTGGAAGCCAAGACCCTAGATATGCAAATAAGGTGTTCAGGTATTCCATTAACGGTTATACTCCAGTAACATTTTGTTGGTGAAATTTCAGACTGTCCACATGTATGGATTTATCATCGTTATACTGATCTTTTTGTCGTAGTTACGGATATACAGACGGTTGATGCATAGGTGCGGATATTTTTTTTTTTCATGATGAAAATTTACATTGTTTTTCGAATTCCTGCATTTTCTGGTAAATTTAAGCCACCTAATTACCCCAAAGTTTTCAATGAAAATGATAGCTTCATTGATATTGTGTGTTACTCCCTCTGATTTCCTCAGTGTGATCCATTATATGCGGATTATATGTCTTAACTGAAAATACATATTAGGGTTTTCCATTAACAGTGGTAATATTCAGCAAAACCTTTTATTCACGCATGTTTACGGTAAATAACTGCTACTTGCTGTCACTGATATTTTTTTATGCATTTTTGAAGAACGACATTGGTAAATCTTTTGAATGGTGATTACATTTTTTTTTTTTTTTGTCAGTGGAAATGCATATTTCATGTAATGTGTCTTTAACGGTATTATCTTTTTATCTTTGAGACTCTAATATTTTGACTGGGAAATTCAAAGCTGAGTTCATGGCTGGACCACCGGTATTGTAACCTAGGTAAAGAACAATTTAATAGCTTCTCTTAGCCTTCCCGCAGAGTTCGCCATGTTTTCATGGCGCAGTGAAGGACAGTCTTGGCATTTATTGGACATAATTTGGACATATCAATGATAGCACGTGTTAACATAGTGTAAAACTTATCTAAATATGCCAATAAGCTGTCAAGACAAGTTATCAGCACAGACCAAAAGCCGAATAGAGCGCAAGAAGTGAGGAGAACATGTCAACAATGTGGTAATAGTGCACCGTTACTGTAGAAAAACAAGGCGTCCGCATTCCAAACATTGTGGGGCATTTAGAGCAAACTACAATTCAAAGACACAATTCAGCATTTATTGTCTGGAACTCTGATATTTCTCAGAAGCGTATAAACTATAGAAGCATATAACTGAAGAATCAGCTTACCGGTCTTTACGTAATAGAAGCTTTAAAAAATAAGGTCATTGTGCAGATTAATGTTTGAACCCCCAAAGAAACAACATTCTGTTTAATAGCATCATCTGACGGTAAACTATTAAATGTCACTTCGAATCGGTTCAAAATTTCTTATTGAAAAAGAAAGTGCGCCATTTTGTGGAAGCAAAGACAGCGGGGAACCACTAAATGTAACAGCTCCAGATTGAATTGCTGTGAGTGTTTTGTGGAAGCAAAGACAGGTGGGGAAACAATAAATGTAACAGCGCTGTGCTGAATTGTTGCGGGTGTTTTGGTATTTCTTTCAAAATAGAACCAGTGTTGTTTTTTTTTCAGGTGAGCTGAGATAAATAAACAAATAAATAAATAAAAAATTTAAAGGCAGCGAGATACGTTTGAGGTTTGTAGGAAAGATTTTTAACGTACTTTCATACCAAAATCATGACGTACTGTATCAACTCCTATACCATAATAGTCTACACAAATACGGGTCATTGTAATGAAAGTGGTGAACAAACATCCTAAAATCGAGAACATAATCCGTACCAGCTAGATTGAAATTTAAGCAAATTTTGCGGCATCAAAGTTGTGGCTATTTCGAAAGAGAATGTGGGCATAAATTGACTTATCACAGGGATCGGTGTTGAATGAGTTACGTACTCAGTGCGTAATTCAATACTTGTTTTCTTTACATCTTTTTAGCGATAGTTGTAAGCATGAGTTATTCGTGCTCTGATCGGGGTAGATACCTTTCAGATGGTGTCAGATAGACAGATCAAGATGTACACTAAGCATATCTCTATCCTAACGTAGCTGTGGGAGTGCTCTAGCCACCTGTCAATCAAATGAAGAAATGTTCTTTTCCAACCATCACTAATTTTCGCAAACGTTTTAAATTGACATGCATTTTATTTTAACAAAGAAACTTTAGTCAGGAATCATACCGGAAAGAAAACAAAACGAAACAAGAAAAACATTCCTGATTCAGAAAGTGTTACAAGTACAATTTAGGCACCCTCTTTTTGACAAATACCCCCCCCCCCCCCCAATTAATGTTTATACAATTTTCACTCAAAGGTTCTTCTTATAACACTTTCATTTTCACATACAAAGGATATAGATATCACAGACAGAGCTAGTAGAAACAGCTGTTTTCTCGCTAGCATGCATGCGCTCAAGACGCGGACTACATGGAAAACATCATTTAGCTTGAAACAGTATATAACACGGACGAGAGAGAGAGAGAGAGAAAGAGAGAGAGAGAGAGAGAAAAAAAAAAAAATAACACGATACTACTGCAGTGTACAAAAAGCAAAACCTGAGAAATGTATTGTTAAAAGGAAAATAATTGCAAGTTAAAGTGCTTCACATAACTTACATTTACCTAATGCACATACCGTTTTATGAATGGTGACATATTATTGAAAGGCTCCTCTTTTTTTCCAAGTGAATCGGAAAGGCTTTCTTTGATCAGTGAATAAAACAAACAAAGTGACGGAAAAACTGCTCGGTATTGCAAAAGCATGCTATCACGCTGTTACTGGTAATTATATAATTCAGGTTGCCTAGAGTAATGTCAGATTGGTATAACACACAATAATTATACATGCAATAAATGCAGTTAAATATAAGAAATCTACACTTTTACTATTAAACTCGTATCATAAAATGGGGAGAATATACAATTACTGACGGTACGTTGGAAGATATCTGCTGTTTCGAGAACTTTATACTCAAATGATAACCAACATGTATGACGTCATGGGTCTTACTGCAGATACTTGATGAGGTTTTATTGCATATTTCTTTCTGCAAAATAAAAATAAAAGAACAAACACACTTAGTATTATTGAGAATTATGATAGAATTAGCCCTTAGAATAGCTGCAGTGTCAGATATAACTTGCATACAGTGGCGGCGCGAGGGTTCGAGGCGCCCGGGGCAATGTTCTTTAGTGGCGCCCCTACTTTGCCACAGAGAACAGTTTTTATCTCGGTTGCCAACTTCCAACCAACCAACCAACCAACCAACCCAAAACTCCCCATCTACGCCACGGTTACAACTAAAAAAGCTCCCGACGGCGCCCCACCCCCACCCGACCGTCGCGCCGCCACTGCTTGCATAACTGATATCCTCCAAATTATAAGAAAAGCAACTGAGAAATACGTTATAATACATGATACAGCAGAGATACGTATAACTGAAATATGGATTCATGCTCTAGTGTATGGAATAAGTGGGGAAGAGGTATTAGAGCAAAATGAAATAAATAAAACGGAGACAATGAAAATACAATGAGTTGGACTTGGTAAAGTGATAACATTTTCCATGAGGAAACAAGTCACTCTTTGCTAAGTGGGAGACAGCTTAAAATATGAAATTCTTGCACTGTCAAAATCATGTACCTGCTATTGATATAATGCCACTGTCAAAATCATGTACCTGCTATTGATATAATGCTATTATCAAAATCATGTATCTGCTATTGATATAATGCCACTGTCAAAATCATGTACCTGCTATTGATATAATGCCACTGTCAAAATCATGTACCTGCTATTGATATAATGCCACTGTCAAAATCATGTACCTGCTATTGATATAATGCCACTGTCAAAATCATGTACCTGCTATTGATATAATGCCACTGTCAAAATCATGTATCTGCTATTGATATAATGCCACTGTCAAAATCATGTACCTGCTATTGATATAATGCCACTGTCAAAATCATGTACCTGCTATTGATATAATGCCACTGTCAAAATCATGTACCTGCTATTGATATAATGCCACTGTCAAAATCATGTACCTGCTATTGATATAATGCCACTGTCAAAATCATGTACCTGCTATTGATATAATGCCACTGTCAAAATCATGTACCTGCTATTGATATAATGCCACTGTCAAAATCATGTACCTGCTATTGATATAATGCCACTGTCAAAATCATGTATCTGCTATTGATATAATGCCACTGTCAAAATCATGTACCTGCTATTGATATAATGCCACTGTCAAAATCATGTACCTGCTATTGATATAATGCCACTGTCAAAATCATGTACCTGCTATTGATATAATGCCACTGTCAAAATCATGTACCTGCTATTGATATAATGCCACTGTCAAAATCATGTACCTGCTATTGATATAATGCCACTGTCAAAATCATGTACCTGCTATTGATATAATGCCACTGTCAAAATCATGTATCTGCTATTGATATAATCCCACTGTCAAAATCATGTACCTGCTATTGATATAATGCCACTGTCAAAATCATGTACCTGCTATTGATATAATGCCACTGTCAAAATCATGTACCTGCTATTGATATAATGCCACTGTCAAAATCATGTACCTGCTATTGATATAATGCCACCGAAGGTATCCTTGTGAAGAAACAACAAAAACACTAGGCTAGTCGGTATGAATCTTGCAGTGTGGTATTTGTTGAGAATATGTCTATTATGTTTTGTTATTAGCTTCATTTCCTATATGCCAAGTTTCACTTTTTCCGCATGCCAAGTTTCACACTTTTTCCGCAGTCACATACCTATAACATAGTCATTCACAACACATAAATATACCTTCCGAAGCCATACATCTTCGCAAAGAAAATTATATTTCTGCAAAAGTCGTCAGCTTTGCTGCGAGTAAAGTTAATGGTCCTTTAAACGTGCTTGGCGAGAAACAGTGTTTACCGAAGAAGGATCAAAGAGAAGCCACGAATCTAGATGAAATCTTAACCTTCATGACGGAGTCTGAAGAAACTCAAATAATTGTAAGACATCTGCTTTTACTTACCTACACATACGCGTACTTGGGACTGATACAATACGTGTGGCCGTTTTTTCCTTAAGTGTATCACATAATGTACTTTTTATAAAAATCGCATTAATTCACAGAAAGTTACTTTTATATTATCCAACATCGTGGATAGGAAATGTGAGTGATTTGCCGTTTCTATACTGTATATGGTTCTCACGTTATGAAGTTGAAATGGCACATAATACCCAAAACCAGTCGGCTATGTATTTATAATAAGGCGCATTCCATCATAGTAACAAATATTAAATTGGTTCACTGTTTGTTCGAAAATAAATACAGTATTCTCGTTTCGAAAACATCTTTCACAGTCTGGAGGAACGTCATATCTTTCTCAAAGCGTCGTTTGAACTTCGTCAAAGTGTTCTCTTTTAAATCATTGAAGAAATTCCCTTTCCTTTCGTCTTAATTTGTTGGGCGGTGGACCGCAGTAATTATAGGTTTGATTTAAATTGTAAAATTACTTGCTTTGATAAAAGATTTCAAGCGCCATTCTTCAATGAGTAAAAGTCGCGCCTCAGCCTTGTGGGATAAAAAAAGCTCAGACAATGGAAGATTTGTGATGTTGTTCAACATTTATGAGTTAATTGATAAAAGTTTCTAATGATTTAAATGCTCTGTGCAAGCTATACATAACCATCTATCATGTGCAATTACGTACATTTTATTTGTCGCGACACACCTGTCATAAGACGAAATATACAATTTTGAAATTGTACTAATAAATTCGTGTTTTTTGTGTGTGTTTCTGATTATAATAAATGTACGTTTGAGGTAATGACTAATTTTATACAAAATTTTTAACGACAGCTACACAAAACATGGGTAATAATGTTATCGAAAGCTTTTATCTAAGTAAGTATATAAATAAGTGTTTCGTTCTTTAATTAAGAGTGAACCAAATTAAATTATCTGTAGGTTACGTTTTAAATAGAAGATCACATGATTTAAGCTGGAACAAAAGTGGTGAAGGAACAAAAGTGATATCACCATTAACAAACAGTTATTGGTCTTTAAATGTCATTAATAAATATCACTTGAAAAATACAACTTTGTCACAAGTCTCGTCTTCGTTCCATAATTAGGCCATTGTTCAAAATTATGATTTAAAAGACCATTTTACTTTTAAAAGTGTGTGGTTTGGTTTTGTGGGGTTTAACGCCATTTTTGAACACATGATAGTCTATACATGGCGGCCAGCATATTTGGTATAGGAAGACTCCGGGAAGAATCACCGACCCACGGGAAGCTGCAGGCAAGCTTTCTGGCAAACTCACGCTGGTCGAGCCGAGACTAGAACTCACGCTGACAGGTGAGATGTGCGAGTGAGCTGTAAACAGGCCCTGTTTAATCGATAGGTAAACTAGGCGGTCGCCTAGAACGGCAAAATTTGGGTTGGGGATGGGGGCGGCAAAAAACTGAATGAATGAAAATGAAAGAGAGATAGCGTAAAATAGAAGATAATAAGCGTGTAAAAATAGAAAGAGAAAAGCAGAAGAAAGAATCAATGTACAATATTCATTTTCGAAATTTAATTGGAGGGTGGTGGGGGCGCAAGGCTGAAGGTTTGCCTAGTGCGCCAAATACCCTTGCGCCGGCCCTGGCTGTAAAGGCGAGCGCTTTAGACCACTCGGTCAGCCGAGGCTCCAATTAAAAGTGTGTGATAATATGTAATTTATCTCATCAATTTTCCGATTTTTTATTTTTAAAACCGTCTTTAATTTCTTAGTCTAAAGTGATGACTGACTTTGAATCTCGTGGAGATAAAGCAGACACATTTGCCATATCACATTTCACAGGTATTGCAACTGTGGCATGTTTATGTGTATTATTTTGTCAGTGTTAAAGAACGATGGAGGCCTTCCTTGCGTCCACGTAGTTTTTCTATTCCAATAAGGCACTAAAATGAGATAATTTCGCTTGCTAGAGAAGTTATGTCCGTCTTTGTTGATGTTTTATGTCCTTCAGAAAGTAACAGCAGTGGGAAGATTTCTTTTGTCAAGCAGTTTCACAGAGATAAGCCATAGATAGAGAAGAAGTACAGTCGGAACTATCAATAAGGCGTTCGTGCGTGTCTGACAAGAAAGACAAAAGGGAGCCAAGTGTATATGTAAAAGTCAGATACATCTGGATGAAATGGGCCAATAGAAACAAAGCAGCTACCTTCAACATTCTAAGGAATGAGGTCTACATATAAGCTACACGAAGTGTTCCATATTTTAAAAAAATTCAGACTTGATAGTTCCGTAGTGGAGAAATCGCTAACTTGTAAAGTATACAGTAGGTGTTCAGATGCTACTTTTGGCAATTGTGCATATCTACACATTCTTATAAGCCAGATAAATCAATCAACCAATCAATCAGTCAGTCAATCAGTCAGTCGATTAATTAATCTATCCATCCATCCATATATGTATGTCAAAGACGTTCAATAATAAATAAACGACATGATGTTTCACATACGTACCGCATGTCGTATGTCACTTACATAACCAGAAGAAATTGCAAAGCGTGAGACTGCTAAGTAAATTTACGTGAAATTTAGAAATATCCAATAAGCAATACAGCTAAAGAACACTTCTGCAATCGTAAACTAAGAATCTTTCTCATTTTGTGAAAGGTTTTCGTACCGCATTTTCTACAAGTCTGGTGACAGATTACATCACTTTAGAAACAACCAAAATATAGCCAACCAAATCTGTAAAGAATTCGCGTTCACTGTATTTACATTCAGAGATTACACAAAAGGGTTCCACAGTGCAAGTATTTGAGAAAATTAATTTCGACGTTTTTTAAGAAAAAAAATCACAAGATTTTGAGGGGCCCCGGGTGGCCGAGTGGTCTAAGGCGCTCGCCTTTACCGATCACTGCCATCTCACCTCTGTCCGCGTGGGTTCGAATCTTGGGCTCGGCCAATGTGGTTATATGAGAAAGTTTGCCAGTAGCTTCCCGTGGGTCGGTGGTTCTTCCCGGGATTTTCCCGGGTTCTTCCTCCACCAGATATACTGGCCGCCATGTATAGCCTGTCATGTGCTGAAAAATGGCGTTAAACCCATCAAACCAAACTAAAACCAAGATTCTGATGTTAATACGAGTGTTCATTCTTACCTACACGTTATTCCTTCTGACTGCACATGCGTACTATCGACTCTCATGTTTTCCGTGTCAGAAGTTTTGCTCATGTGCAAAGGCTTCTGAAACAGATAACCATTCTAGAAATCCCATAGTACACTCGCAGTCTTGTCTGTCGCTATGACAATTCGAACTGATTTCATAAACCCTTTCCCCAAATACGGTAAAAAAGAGAAATAAAATGACATTGAAAGTCAACTCAGACTAAATATACAAAACCGTATTTTGTTTTCTTAACGCGAACATATCTTTTTCACTACAGTCTGGCGTTTATTCATATCAGATGAAGACGGAAGGCACAAGCTGTATTTGAACATATCTGAGCTACAGTTCTGTGTTTGGAGAATTATGCTATATTATACAAACAATTGGAACTTCGCTTGTCCCTTCTGCGTGACTTGGACTGAAATGGGTGAGCGGCGTTCCGGTGGACTGCACAAATATACCTCGTTTTGCCAGAAAGCAGGGTCTAATAGAATCAATAAAGGCAACATTCCAGATGAAATACATACATTTATGTGATGTAACTCTGATTTGAGAATTGCGGAGCCAAATGTCTGTCTAGTTGAAAGTTGTCTTTAAAATTTCAAAATTTGTTCACGTCATGACTAACTTTTTGTGAAATTTTTGATATCGTGCGCAACTCTGATCCGCTAGCGTAACGAAGTGTTTAGATGATACACAGATGTAAACCGAAGTGCACCGTAGATTCTAATATCTACACAAAAATTAAATTGTTCATATTCATTAAAAAAAATACTTCACAAAAACTCTTAGCACAAGCTAAAAACGCGCACGTGCCGACGTTTCTCCATGGAACACATTTTCATAACGGCACGCGATGACATCCAGTATTCGAACGTACACCTGTCACAGCAAGAAAACTGCGCTCTCTTTGGACAAAGGATCGCTACACTACTCAAAATGGCATATATCTTTATATACCTTAAGCCTCACTCCCTGAGATGCAGAGTACGGCCTTGAGATTAAATGAGATAACTCATCATAACCCCAGATTAACTGAGATAACTCATCATAACTCCAGATTAACTGAGATAACTCATCATAACCCCAGATTAACTGAGATAACTCATCATAACCCCAGATGAACTGAGATAACTCATCATAACTCCAGATTAACTGAGATAACTCATCATAACTCCAGATTAACTGAGATAACTCATCATAACCCAAGATTAACTGAGATAACTCATCATAACTCCAGATTAACTGAGATAACTCCAGATTAACTGAGATAAATCATCATAACTCCAGATTAACTGAGATAACTCATCATAACCCCACGTGTTTTAATACCTGTAGAGCTCTATCTGGAACTGTTGAACTGTTAGTGCCTCTACTACATTACTAGGAATGAATTCCAATACTTGATCACTCCTCGCCTGAAGATATTCTAAATCATAAGGGTTTAATATCATAAATTTCGCATTTGTCTCTAATCCGCCATCAGTGAGTCGCAAGTTCGATGATAAAAGTACGGTAGTTGCAGTATTATTTTTTACCACCACCATGGAAGTCTCTTTTTGTTTAGCAGTAAAAAAGTACAATTGAAAGAGTACGATGAAAATAAATGTTATGTTCCGTTACAAATTTATGCCAAATATCAATCATTTCGATTGACGTTATTGTACAAAATATGTACCATAGATGATAGATTACTTAGTGTATACAATGTTTTTTATTTCTTCAAATACTGACACTGACAGAAGTATGCCACAAACTGTTTCACAGATGACGTCGTAAACAACTTCACTTCATACACAAACCGTTTGACCCTGCGGTCAGCCTCGTTTTGAAACGCCATTTCTGTTATTTTAGCGATGAATTTTTGACGAAAAGGTCGTTAAATTTATTCTGACAGCACCAGATCCGGAAGCTGAAACAGGTAATTATTAAACTGTATTTTTATCCTCTAAAGTTTGTTGTGCAATTCTTTATACTTACATGTGTATACCTTTTCCTTTAATCGGTGCCATATAGCATTATTGTGCTGACGTACCGTTAAACCCTAACACAAACATAAATGCATACTATTCTATGCACTACTTTTGTTAAATTCTTTCGAAAGCAGGTTATATCGAGTTAATGCCTTTCAGCACATTTCTAGCAGATTTCAGCTTGTGGTGGCAGTGGCATTATCTGAGCTGTAAGGGGGCGGAGTAACCCACAATGAGTAGCATGAAGTATGCTGAAGCTTCCGAATGCTAAATTCAGTATTCAACTGTATGGGTGGCGCTCTACAGATATTACGTACTTCGGAGAGAGTGACAGGTGTAAGGTTAAGTTGTCTGCATTTGCAATATGCACAGTGGAGAGAATGTTGGCATACCTCTATGCTACTTTCATGTACTGTGACTGAAATTTATGTACATATTGTACTTGTGGAAATTGTACATGATCTAAGCACACAGCTGACCAAAGTGCCTGCTCCCATGTGCTGGAAAAATCAGCCTGAATTAGTCCGAAGTACACTTCAGCAGTTATTAAAATAGGGGGAAAAAATCTAAAATACGAAACTGTAGAATGCCACCTTTGCGATGTTGGTGGCACTCTACAGATATTACGTATTTCTGAGAGAGTGACAAGTGTAAGATGAACCTGCACAATGGAGAGAATGTTGGCATACCTCTATGCTATTTTTATGCAATGTAGCTGAAACTTCTTTACATATTGTACTTGTGGAAACTGTACATGATCTAAGCATGTGCTGGAAAAATCAGCCTGAATTAGTCCAAAGTACACTATATTTAGCAGTTATTAAAATAGGGAAAACGAATTTTGACAGAGTAGGCAATACCAGCTTCTGAAAGTGGAATGAATGAATTACAAAATATATAAAAAGTAAAAAAGTTATCGGCTCTTTTCTTTTTAAAAATTTATCTTCGAAGAAAAATTACCAAGCGGGGCTAGCAGTTTTTTGATAGGTGCACATCTTAAGTAAGACCAAGCTGTATACTCTATAACCCAAATTACACCCATCAATCATACACTAAAATAAAGGGAATTAAAAGTTCTTTTAACAATTCCTAAGATATACAAGGTCTTTTTTTAAACAGCCAGGATAACCAGTGAGTAAATTCTGGGAAATTCTTTTTCTTTAAAAATCTAAAATACGAAACTGTAGAGTGCCACGTTTGCGATTTTGGTGGCGCTCTACAGATATTACGTACTTCTGAGAGAGTGACAGGTGTAAGATGAACATGCACAATGGAGAGAATGTTGGCATACCTCTATGCAATTTTCATGTAATGTGGCTGAAATTTCTTTACATATTGTACTTGTGGAAACTGTACATGATCTAAGCACACAGCAAAACCATAACGGCTGTTCCTATGTGCTGGAAAAATCAGCTTGAATTAGTCCAAAGTACAGTATATTTAGCAGTTATTAAAATAGGGAAAACGAATTTTGCCAGGGAAGGCAATACAGCTTCTGAAAGTGCAATGAATGAATTACAAAATATACACTCTTTGAAGTCCGGGAAGTGAAAACGATCAAGCGAGTCTAGCAGTTGTTTGATAGGTGCACATCTGAAGTAAGGCCAAGCTTTATAGTCTATAACCCAAATTACACCCATCAATCATACACCAAAATAAAGGGAATTAAAAGTTCGTTTAACAATTCCTAAGATATACAAGGTCTTTTTTTTAAATAGCCAGGATAACCAGTGAGGAAAGCCTGGAAAATTCTCTTTCTTTAACAATCTAACCTATGCAAAATACGAAACTGTAGAGCGCCACCCTTTCTACGGTTAATAATGACTCGCGGGCTAATATTACCTCGCTGTTCGAAAAATGCAAGATACACATGGTAGTGTTTTGTATCCCAAATCCTAAATAAATTCGTTCCCGAGTGTCAAACGCGTCAGTGTTTTTAACACCGAGCATGAGAAATAAACAGGATGCTTTCTGCCACGGAATGTTTCCTAGGCACAGAAATGTCAGGTACGCTAATCAGGATTTTATGCACAATGGACTTAGTTTGAACACTAGATGTGGTGTCACAAGCGGTCTAAACGACTTTTTGACAAGATAGGGGATCCACGTTAGTTATATGATATGGTGAGGAAAAAATAGGACAATTGCAACAATTCGGTATTTGTCTTAGATTTGTTTTCCATTGCGAAGGACACGTACGTTTGAATCATATGCAATTTATTTTGGTTTTACTGCAAAGATGGATTCACCTGGCACTGATGAATACACGTAGGAATTCAATATACGCCCTGAGCTACACTTAGTTCATGTGAGTTAAAAATATATATATAGTCCACGATAAGATGGTGGATCAGCTTTTCTCGTATCTTTCAAATTTGTAACACTTACACATTGAAACCAGAGTCTGTACTTTTATTATACTATTGTTATATACAAAGCATATATACGTCATATATACACGAAAAGTATACGTCATGTATAGACAAACATACATACGTCATATATACACGAAAAGTATATATCGTCCAGCGGCCATTTGTCGTTGAACTCCTTCAATCGTGCGCCATGTTTCTCGCGATATAACGCGCTTTTTCGAGATAATGACGTCATCAGCTGTGTCACCAGCCTTCTTCAGAAGCGAAAGAATATAATTTTAAAATATAAGCATACAAAATGCGATTCAAAAAGGTCATTTCATTTAATTGTAAAAAATCGTAATGAAAATCTATGTTTTCACTACTGCATTTTTTGTCCGACTTTTTGACCTTGAATTTTCTATTATATGCTACAGACAGCGCCGCCGATCACATGTTGGCTTTGTTTGCATATTTTGAACAGGATAATTCACTTTGGGAATTTCTACAACTGGTTAGCCAATATAAATATTTGGTTTTAATCATGTGGAGTTCTTATACAACGTAAGAAAATTTACACTCGAAATGTGTATTCACTGACTTTTTCGTTTCAGTATTATTTCATAATAAACATATATTCTACATCAATAGGCACTGAATTTATTATAATAAAATGTGTATCCACTCACCAGTGTCTATTTTTAAATTTCTCTCTCCCTCTGTGTCTCTGTATGTCTGTCTGTCTCTCTGTCTATTGAGTCATGTATCTATATGGTAAAGAACAAGCAAGCAGTAATGTAAGTGCACAAACTGCATATAGAATTAATGGAGAAAAAAAAATTAATTTTTAAATTTAATTTTTTTAAATTAAAAAACACGGAGACGCTATAAACTAATAATATCCATACCTTGGTCTAACTGGCACGGTTCGGTCATATGCCACGTGACTTTTTAGTGAGTGTCACGAACCATGGACGTCACTTCCGGAAATAAGTAAACATATACACGCTCGGAAAACGATAATTATGAACTAATGTACGTGAATGCCAACATTTGTTTCACGCTGATTAAATGAAGTAGATATAGTTGAACACTTTTTATGGTTTATTTGAATAGATTATAATATTATAACGAATTCGTTCAAATTCACGTTAAGTCCACGAAAGGTGGTTACTCGAGGCTACGTCATGTATAGACAAAAATACATACGTCATATATACACAAAACTACATACGTTGTCGTGATTTGTTCAGAGCCGGTGGAAAGAAAGCGTTTGATATACCGAGACCGTCAGTTAAAAACGCACAAAAAAATTTAAATTAAGCAAAAAGTCTGCGAAGCATAATTTAGTTTCTACATTTTATTCAAATTTAAACTGAACATATCTGTAGTACGTATATAGTGATACGGAAATTCTGTGTGTACGATACGGAGTTCCGGATTAAAAATCCATAACGAATGCGATATCCAAGATATAGGACTAAATGGTTATGTGGTAAGATTTCATAACGCCCAACAATTAGCATAACGAGCTGTGGAAGATGGGTCTTGTTCAGGAGCAGGACGATAGATCCCATTTATTTATTTACTTATTTTTATGTTCATTATCAACGATCAATGAATTTTACTAAGTGTTGTTGGATTAGCCCCAAATGACACTAACATTATTGAAGGGGGGGGGAGGCGTCAGGGTCTACTTAGGCAAAACAACTGACTTTCCATATTCAATTTTGAAAGACGTTATACCATATAATGTTAACGTGTATCATCGTTATAACGTAAGATCGCAAAAAGCGTGTCACACTGTGACACGCAACAACGACACACTGTAAAGTAAATGAGTAACGCAGAAATTTAAGTTCTGTGATAAATACAATCTCAAATTCGTATTAATTAGACATGACATTTATGGAATTCGTTGAATAATACGATATGCTACATTTGACACTTGCTGGAAGTAGCTTGTGGCATATAGTGTTTACTCAACCCATTTCATTAATATCTTCTGAACATTAATATCTTCTGAACATTAATATCTTCTGAACACTAGAGCTCGCTCAGGATCCTCTGTCTATTATAAAATCTCTGATAGTTACAATACTGCACAGTAGTTTTTGAAATAGTTCACTGTCAATAGCTGTTGAAAACTGTAAATAATTGCTATTGCGTTAGGTGCAATATATAAAAAGGATTTCCATTGGTCAGAATGTAACCATGTGATCAAGTTGAACTGCGTTTATTTCTATATAAGGTTCCGCTCTACAGTTTCACACTTTATATTTCGTAATGCATTCATCGAACGTTTAGAAGCTGGTATTGCCTACACTGGCAAAATTTGTTTCCCCTATATTAATAACTGCTAAAATGAGTTTACTTTGGACTAGTTCAGGCTGATTTCTCGAGCACTTGGGAGCAGTCATTTTGATCAGCTGTGTGCTTAGATCAAGTACGATTTCCATAACTACAACATGTAAATAAATTTTAGCCAAAGTACATAAAGGTAGCATAGAGGTATGCCAACAGTTTCTTTATTGTGCATGTTGCAAATACAAAAAACTTAACCTTACACCTGTCACTCTGTCCGAAGGACGTAATATATGTCGAGCGCAACCTAAACTGTGCGAAGAACTGCTTTTCCTTAAACTAGTAAACATACGCTGAATAATTTCGTTTGTTTGTTTATTTGTCTGTTCATTTTAATATATGATTGGCTATATCATACCGAGGAAATGGGAAATTAGTGCCTTTCCCAACGACATACCGAGGCATCCGACCCGGCTGGCCTGGGCGGGTGTCGTATCCGCGACCTGGGGTTACGAGTCCGACGATCTACCAAATGAGTTACCGCGGCTCGCTCATGCGCTGTATAGTGACTCTAAAAATTATGCTAAATATTAAAATAAAAGCCAAATTAAATAAAAGAAAAAATAACATTAATAACAATTGCAATTATTAGAGTCTAATGTTTTTCTGCATTTATCGTGGTACAAACTGCCAGTTGCCTGATTCGGCAACTGACAGATTATACCACAATACACGCAGAAAAAAAAAGAAAAAGAAAAAAACAACAACATTAAACTCTTGAATGTTCGTCAACGGGTATATAATTAACTTTCAACACAGACATTCTGTTTCGTGATATAAATGAGTCGGTTATTTTCAAAGCCTACCATATTCGTACAAAGACTGGTATACCACAGAATTTTAAAAGCTTCTCTCTCTCTCTCTCTCTCTCTCTCTCTCTCTCTCTCTCTCTCTGAAACTATTCTCAATGGCAATGTCTACAAAGATCATCTGATCGCTAGGCTTGTTTCGTCTGCTTCTAAGGAATGTATTCCACCGCTTGAGTTCACCAAGGGACGTGTGTTTACATACAAAAATCCAGACGTTTGTTTGTCTTTTCAGCATAACAATGAAGATCGATAAAGTAGACTTGAGTTTCGTATATATCAAAGTAAGATATAGGAAAGAACCCTTTCTGTAAGTCTAAAATTTACATATATAGACGATGGAGCCTAAATAAAGCTGTTGGGTGGTTGGTGCGCGCCCCTTTTTACGGTATCTGGGTCAAACTACCACGATAAATTTTGTCATTTTTTGTGGTGCTTTTTGTCAATTATGAATATACATAAAATCTATGAAAATAATATCAAAATCATCAAGAAAAGACGTACATTTTTTTTACACAAAAATAAGGACCGCTTGATCTAAATTGCTCAGTAACGTGGCTATGTTCTGATGCGCTTTGAATGACATCACAGGTTTAGTGCCACCTATATCGCATTCAATAAGCTACGAAAGTCTGTCTGTATTTGCAGATGAAGTGAACTGCTAGACGGGTAAGATGGTAGTCGTGATATAATGTCCTACTATTTTGCCAAACTGTGTATCTGCTGGGAAGAAGAATTCCGTGGGGGTGATGGTGTGAGTAACATGACACTACTGTATTTATTGACGAGCGTGTCTTGGGGTTATCATATCTGCACGGCTTGAGAGAATGCCGTCCATTTGCAAAATCTCATATTCTACAATTACTTGTTATTCATCACTAGATGAGTTAATGTGAAATTTAAAATCATTAAATTGATACTGAAAACCCATTAGAAAGGACGTGGTAGTATTAGTTACTTGACAAAGTCAAAGTCAATTTGCCATGGCTTGTTGACTACATTGTTACAAGTTACTTTGTCATTTGACTCAATACCTAAACATCGAATTGTTGTCAGTATAATCACTAAATGATGCATTCAGGTTTAAATTAATGTGATGCAGTACTCACATTTTTGTTAAATGTAAAGATATAGGAGATCTTATACGAGCGCTCATTTCAAATAAAATTTATGAAACGAGTCGAATAGTTTCTATCTTTGCGAGCCTGCTAGCAAACGATTGAAATTATTCAACGAGTTTCATAACCTTCAATGAAACGAGCACAACTGTAAGATTCTATTCATCACATGACGAAATATATTGATTTTATTTGACAAAACTGCAGAAATGTGTAGATAAATGACTTTTAAATACATTCGGATGCCTCGGTTTGTAGGCCTTTCCTTTGCAGGACGTTATGACGTCATTTGTGACGTCATGAGATGTTATTATATGTGTTACATACATGAAAATTATGATACAGGTATACTGACGTAAGTAACACAGTAGTCGTGTGATAAAAATGGAAATGAATAAAAAATATTGGTCAAAGGCGTCAGTCCGTTTAAGATATAGTTCATGAAAATGTTGTATGTGCATCGAGTAATTTCATGCAGAAAAATTTAGATAAAGGGCGGGGTGGGGTGGGCTGACCCTAAAAACCGCTTCCAGTCGCTTCCAAAATCCGCCGGTACTTATACATAAATTATGAAGGACCATATAAACTGAAGTTTAAAAAAAATCGCTGGAGTCCAAACATGATGCGTATTCGGTGACATTGGGTGACTCGTACATACCGCTGTTTAGTTGATTAACATTAGAGCAAGGGTCGCTATTTGGGACTACTTCAGTAGCATTCGAAACTTTTCGGTCGAAGAGCATTGATTGTCGATGTCAGTGGTATATATTTGCGTAGTGATACAGGGCTTTGGGCTGATGTCCGGCCGTCTTGAAATTAGTTTGGATTATAAGACTCAGGTCCTAGGTGCGTTCTGGTTAAAAATAAAAAAAAAGTGTAGCCCTAGGCTATGGAAAGAAAACTGCTTAACGCGCGAGTTAGCTTACATAAAAAGTGTGCTTGCTTGTTTGCTAGGGTGTTTTACGGCATATCAACATATAAACGCTATCTTGTGCCGAGACAGACTGAGTTTAATGGACACACCAAAACAGCCGACCCGGGCTCATCTGATGGCAGGATTCGAAGGCGCGCCCTTCTAGTCCCGAGTCCGGCACGCTAACCACTGAGTCACGCGAAACTTAACGCTGTTCCTATGAAGAAATGTTGGCAATGAAATGTTCAGTTTGTGTTTCAAAGTAATACCGCATTTGTCTTATCAAGAAATGAAAATGAAGATTTGCAAGATGAACAATAGAATTAAAGACAAAGCAATACTTTGGAATGGCTGCTCATCTGACTTGAAGAGCTCGCAAGTACTTGTTGTTTTTGGTTAACAATTGCAAGACCACACTCATTTGGTAAGAGCGCCAAAATGCTTCCTTGATTTCAAATGATTCCGAAGGCTTAAATATGAGTTCGTCCCAAACTTACCTTTCTTTAAAACGTTTCCAAAAACCGTACTATTGGGACTTGTTGTGCAGTTCCAGCGTTCGTTCCGGAATTGATTCTGACACTCGTATATTCCGCGTCGGGCTCCTTCGCTAACACAGTATAAAGATTGCGGATTGTTCTTGCAAAATTCTAACTGTTGGAAAACCAGTCCTGGAACCTCACTACACGAATCGTCACGTATCGACCCCGCTAAGGCCGACACTCCAAGGTACCTGGTTAATAATAATAATAATAATAATCAAGAGAATGACAACGAAGACGAAGAACAAAATATCAAAACTAAATTAGTGAAATTATAAGAAGAAATCCTAGTATTTACAATTGTCCTGGTTAAAAAAAGTGACAACTATACATTCAATACTCAAATGATGAAATGTACAAAAGGTTAAATGTAATGAAAAAATAATGAACAAGTTATTTACTACCACTAGTACATGATGCACTACTACTACTACTACTGTTACTACTACGACTGGATTAATCATAAATTGGAAAATGTTTTCTGAGTTGGAAAGAAATAATGTTTGTTACACAATGATTAGATTCTTTTTTTTAAAAGCTTATGTTAAATTATAATTATATGGAGACACAATTATATTAAAATGAAAGGTTACAACTTCATAAAAGGCAAACAAAAACGAATACTTTTGAGTTATTTTATTTTATTGCCGGTGTTAATGCTGAAAAGTTTAAACATGTCAACGTGTACTTATATATTTACCGCTCAATTCCATTTGATCAGAAAAATATAGACATAAAGATGACACATCAAACGTTTTATGGTCAATTTTAGCTGAAAATTGGCCAATTTGTTTTTCACGCTGTGGATTTATGATACTATGAATTTTTTTTTTCAACGTTTGATATTCGAATTCTTCGGCTGTCAAATGAAAGTATTTCTGCATACTTCCCGTTTAAGCACACAGGGGCTCGTATTGTTGCTTACAACTTATCCATCAGTCATACATGTACTATATAATACTAGTATTTATATAGCACATGTATGACTGATAGGTAAATTGTAAGGAACAATACGAGCCCTTGTGTATAAGCATACTCTGTTAATTACATACATTATCATTTTTATGTTTTGCATGATGTTTGTGTGTGTGTGTGTGTGTGTGTATGTGTGTGTGTGTGTGTGTGTGAGAGAGAGAGAGAGAGAGAGAGAGAGAGAGAGAGACTTTTTGGCTGCCGGTTCTTATTTTCCCACATACATCATTATCGCTGTAAATTTAGACGAAAGCATTTTTGACGCTTAGAAACTGTCGATAGAATATATGTTATCGCAGCATAAAATAAAACCTTACGTAAGATATTGGGGCACTACAAAATAATAAATCGTGACCGTTTTATTCGATCAGCATTAAAAAAAAAAAAAAAAAAAAAAAAAAAAAAAAAAAAACAATTGTAAGCCATTTGAATTCAGTTTAAACCATTTTCGTCGGTTCCTTTCTTATTCTATAAATTTTCCGTAAACCCATTGTCGTAAGAGCCGAGGTTCACTTCATTCACCTCGAAAAATTTTAAAGATGAGGTCAATCGTGTGCCTTTTGATCGAGAGCATAAAAGATCTATTTTAAAAGAGGTAGTACTAGCGTGGGACATAAGGACGAAACTATTCAGTTCAGTTTTCAAAACTTGGTGGGGGTGGGGGGAGGTGGGTGGGGGTGGCGGCAAGAAGTAGTTGAAGTACATTATAAAAGGGAATTCTGCACCGAGGAATAATTTAACATAACGTGAAACAAAATTAAAGCTTCAAATGTTAACAATGACCTAAAACTTTCATTCTGCATACAAATGTATCAATAGGGTATACGACCAAGTGCTAATAGGAATTATCAAAAGAGAAACTGCCGTCAGCGCAGTCAGTTGTGGTGGTTGTGTAACTCAGTGTGATTGGCTCAATTTCTGGAAATGTACCTGCACATGGGCTGAATGTTCATATGCAAATGTATTCTTTTGTCGATATAATTTACCTATATAAAGGTGGTCAAATCTCAACAAGTTACGAAATTGGTGCAGAGAAAAAAGAAGAAAAAAAAAAAAAAGTTCCACCATCTTGAATTAGCGGCACCGATAAGTGGAACGGTCTACACCGACATCATTGTACGACAAGGCACTGGTGTTCCTTTTAAACCTGATTTTCGTTCATTCAAATTATAACAATATATCTACTCAAATACATACGATTCAAGTTCGATCCTCCAACGGATTTTGTGTATGAAGTTTGATTAATGCCGGCACACACATTGTTGACTTTCAAAATTGATGCTCGTCAAAACATATGTACAGAATATATGTTTAACATTTTCATTTCAGCCTCTATACGCGAAGTCTCGAATGCACGTCAGGTAAAATATTAATCGGTTCGACAATAAAGAAAGAATCGTGTCATCACCGCTCCCAGCTATATACTCTATCAGTCATAAGTACCTACAGAGCAATGATAAAGCATTATCATCACCACTCGAGATTTGTTTGAGCACCTGTTTACGGGATTCATACTCCCTTGATAGGCAATTGTTTTCATAAATGTATAGCACCTGAGGTTAACGTGAGTATCACTTAAACAGGAGCCCATTTAATAAATAATACTACAAGAGACCGAACAGGTATAGCACTGTGATACAAATTTCACGAATACAATTCTGTATATGACCATCAAATTAAATTGATAACATCACAACATCTGAATCGAATGCAGGTTGAAGATTTATTTTAACAACTTTGGAAGTTGTATTTTGATATATTTATTGCAGTAATGCACGTGTATGCTTGATCTAAGTGTTGTATAATTTACTGCTCTTATCAAATTACTTGCCTTTTTATGGCACTAAACTGATGTAATCGAAGACTTTTCTTCCTAAAAATGTATTGTAAAAAGGGACTTTTGAATACGAGCTGTAAATTTTGCACTGCTGCTGTCGCTTTTTAGAACAAAAAAAATGCCTTGGATGTAGAAAATCTGTCACATTATTGTTAAAACGACATAGGTCAAAGCCAATGGACAATGAATCTATTTTTTCTTTTGATCTCTTCCACCACCCCCACCCCTATCCATGTGTCTTACACGCTACGGGGATTGGTGGTGGTGGTGGTGGGGTACCGAACCGTGCACAACATATACACTCCATAGGATTGTGTACGTTGGCAAATCTGGATAGAGTGCATGTGTACGCAGGTTTTGAGTAATTTCAGGATGTAAGGCAACACAACGTGAGGTAATCTTTCAGAGTTTTACCTTAACTAAATCAGTTTGACGTTTCAATCTCATTTCAAGACATTGTGAATTCACTAAATTTTATTACACGCTATTTTCGTCCGATTTTCGGCGGTGCCAGGACGAAAGGAGGCATCTGAAAGTAACACTTCACTGATTTTATACGAGACATCTGTACACGCACACACAAACACACAATCATTTATTTAAAAGGAAATTGTGATTGATATAATCTTACGCATCCATTGTTTGATGATCTTGCAAAACTGTGACCGTGTCATATGCATTAATATGTCAGAAAAGATAAGAAAATGAGCCGTAAACAAGTCAAATCCTGATTTTCAGGGTGGAGAGCAACGTACACTTTATAGTAAACACAATGTACGCAGGTTAGTGAAAACAATTAGAACTAGCGTACGCAGAGTATTTTTTTTGTAAGTTATTTAAGACTCCAAGGGCTTTATACTTTTATAAAGTTTACATTACCTGAGCCGGAATCAAATCCCGTTTCCGATGATGTGATGGAAATTCCTAGTGACGATCACTGGATGAAACATCATTTTTTAATGTACATTGGTCGTGTCTTTACCTAAGATTGTCGTTTTCAGATGCAAGTTAAGTTTTGTGCAGGAAAAGTGAGATATTTATTTTAAAGGATTGAGGAAAGGTTTCTCTAAATACCGACGAAACAGTCTAATAATCATGAAAAGTATCTTAGTGGTGTTGCGGTGTTTTCTTTCGCGTAATTAAGACATAACTCCCTTGTAAACAAAGCGGTCGTTCGTATGCTTATTTTCCGTGAGTAATCGTTTTTAATCATCTGAATCGACCCTTGTGACGTCATATGCCCCGTTCTGGCTTCCCTCACTACTGCATTCAATGTGTTCTACGGATGCTTTGCCATGTTTGTGTTTTCTGAATAACTCGTATTTGTACTTAGATGTAGGAGCTTTAGCAATATGGTGTACTGTGTAGCCTTTGCTGCAAAAACAGACAGACAAGAAGATGTGGGATACATTTATTTTCGTTTCCGAATGATTCGGTGTTGCGGAAGCAGTGGGTTCGTTACTGTAAACGTACGGAATTGACTCACCCTAATCTAACGAGCTGATTATGCTCTTTGCATTATAGCAGGGTCAGTTATGATGGCGATTCTTAAAGGGCTATCTGAATTTGGTAAAATAAAATTGCCAAAACATGGCTGAAAAAAGGAGCAGTGCCCGACATACCAATCCTAGTTTCAGGGACTGACTCCCCAGTTTCAGTTATTTTGTCAACTCCAGCCCGATGTCGCGGTACATTTGAAGAAGAAACAAAGCTGCTCTGAGTTTTTTCGTTCTTTACTAAACCGTATGATACAAGATGAAGAGTATGACACCATATTTTTGTTTTGTTTATTTTTGCTTCACATGATAAAATCTATGTAAAAATCATAATATTACATACACATTATAAGTGAGATAGAGGCAAACACTGGTACAAGTTCTTTTTCCCTGTAAAACATAAGCGTTGAATATATTACCTAGAAGCAACACAAATCCATTTCTGTTTTTGTTTTGTTTTTTTTTTCTTGTGTAAAGAAACACTACACTGCATAAAGCTATTTCACATGAATCTTTACCCTTTATTCTCTATGAAAAACCCTCTTTTTGAATCTCGTGCTTTTGTATGCAAAAACGTATTATTTGTTGTCTGTTGATCCATCCTTTTCTGTAGTGTGTCATGAAATAAACTTTTCAAAACATATATATATCTATATATATATATATATATATATATATATATATATATATATATATATATATATATATATATATGTGTGTGTGTGTGTGTGTGTGTGTGTTTCTTTTGATGGAATCTGAATCGGTCACATAAGGTGGTACTGGCAGATAAGAGTGTATGTTGTCCATTATACTTGCGATTTCAATCAAACAGCTAAGACCCTGACATGCAGGCACATTAGACCATGAAGAATCTGGGTCTACAATATTCAGTTGGGTATGTTTTGTACACACCTGAATGCGCTACATGTAATATAGTACATGACAGACAGACAGACAGACAGATAGATAGATAGATAGATAGATAGATAGATAGATAGATAGATAGATAGATAGATAGATAGATGCGACAGAATCTATTTATCTCAATAATCCCGCACAGTGGAGGTGGATAGACAGATTGCTAAGTAGAGTCTTTTCCAAATTGTTAGAATTTTTTATGAATACTGTTATAGACTGGAAATGTTAAAAAGCTTATCAATTTATATCATCTTATGAGCCTAAACGTGTCTATTTGTATTTTTTATGAATACTGTCATAGACTGGAAATGTTCAAAAACTTATCAATTTATATCATCTTATATGCCTAAAAGTGTCTATTTGTATTTTTTATGAATACTGTCATAGACTGGAAATGTTCAAAAACTTATCAATTTATATCATCTTATATGCCTAAAAGTGTCTATTTGTAGTTGTTTAAAAAGATGCTACAAGATGATGTATCAGCTTCAATCACGTTTTCCTTACTGGGAATCAAGCCTGTTGGCACACTTTTACAATGATTGCAGTCACACTTGATAACGCATTACAATTGATGAAAAAGTAGTTTATTAACTGTATATCGATTCCATTACATCATGTATATTCCAGTCCTGATCAGACAGAATTGTACACATATATAAACTATTTTTTTCAGTATTAGTACATTTATATGAAGATGAATTGTCCTTTTTCTTGTTCATCCTTTGCATACTCTTCGTTCATCCTTTGCATACTCTTCGTTCATCCTTTGCATACTCATGGTTCATCCTTTGCATATTCTTCGTTCAATTGGTGGTACTTATATCGTATATGCTTTAATTGTTTCATAATTCTTCTTTTTTTATATTTTTACAACTTATCATAACACAATTCAGTCAACAAATTTCAATGACACATTGGCCCTTGTCTGATAAATTGAGGACTACACCAATTTTCTATCACATTATTAAATGAAACCAACCAGTACAACTGTTTCATTTATAAATCTTTGTTCCCGAGTACATACATTGTTTTTTTAAAAATTTTTTTTAAAGATGTGTGCCTATAAAAGTCAAGGCAAACTTCCCCTGGGATATGGTTATGTAGTTAACCTTTATAACTTTCACCCCATCCCCTTTCCCTTAAGTTATTCTTTTTTCCCCATTGTTGCGAGGACTGGTTAATTTTCCAGTCTTAATTACTTGTAAAGTTCCCCTTCATGGGGATGATGACCTGAATAGTCACACAGCTTTATTTTTGTTTGCTTTTTTAAAAAAAAATTAAAAAAAAGGAAACCATAGCTCTGCACTATGGAAAAACAACAGCAACAACATTACTACTACAACTATTACTACTAATCTGCCATTAAATATGAAAAGTCTGATAACTGTTTTCTCAATACTGCTATCAAGTGATGCATATCTGTAGAGGAGGTTGGCCGTATCCCCTACTCTAGGGGTTAAGGTGGTGTGGGGGTGGCTCTTGAATTTATTTTCCTATGCTACATTGATAAGATCAGTAGCGTCTTGTTTTTTTGTTTTTTTTTTTGTATAAGGTGGACCTATTTTTAATCTTATTTTCATTTTTAAAAAAATAGAAGAAAAAACACGCAGTTGCCAGAGTGGATAAGCGATCCTCCGATGAGGTGATTTTCCATCAGATAGTGTGCAAGTCTCACTATCACTGTGTGAGTTAGAAATGTTCTCATCATCAACATGAGGTTCACACTCATAGGACTGAATAGCAATATTGAATTAGGTGTTTGGTTTGCAATTTCGTTTTCCATTAAGACAAATTGAAACTGAATTAAAAAAAAACACTATTCACGTCCGTACCATTGCAATGAGTTCTGTACTGTGTAAGGGGGAAATATGATGTCACCGTAACACGTGACCGTTGAACTCCTTTAGGTTCCGCTCTACACTTATTAAGTACTACTGAAAGAGGGACAGGTATAAGGTGAAGCTGTGTGCATTTGCAACAAGCACAGTGGACAGAATGTTGGCATACCTCTATGCTACTTTCATGTACTGTGACTGAAATTTCTTTATATGTGGTATTAGGAAAACAACGCGCTGCCTAAAACAGACAGCTGAATGAAATGGCTACTCCCATGTGGTCCAGAAATGAACATGAACTAGTCCAAAGTCCACAAACTTTAGCAGTTATTAAAATAGGGATATTGAATTTTGCCAGAGCAGACAATATTAGCTTCTGAAAGTGCAATAAATTAATTATAAAATACAAAAGCACGAAAAGAATCTATCTGCTAGTTTTTTTATATATAGTCTTTTCAGAGATGAACATCTAAGGTAGGGCCAAGCTGTATATTCTATAACCCAAATTACATCCATCAATCATACACCAAAATAAAGGGAATTAAAAGTTATTTTAACAATACTTAAAATACACAGGGTCTTTTTTTTCTTCTTAAAAGACCAGGATAACCAGTGAGGAAATCCTGGAAAATTGTTTCTCTTTAAAAATCAAACCCTGTGCAAAGTACGAAACTGTGGAGCGGAAACTTTACCTTTATAATCAATGAGGCTCAGTAAACTTTAAAGAGAATTTTAACTACCATATATCCTCGCATATAATTCCGGTCCAAATGCAAACAACATAGACCCTGATCTGCCGTCGCATAATTCACCAGCAGATCAGGGTCTATGTTGTTTGTTCTACTGATTAATCCTTACAAACTGCATAGACCCAGATCTGCCGGCACATTATGCGACGGCAGATCTGGGTCTATACAGTTTGCAGTTGGTATCGACTTATATGCGAGTACATTCGATATTATTACTGGACGGAGAAAATTCGTTCAAAAGCAGAACCTTATAATTTATTATTTTGTATCGTATGACTTATATTAAAAAATTCCTTTCCTGAATCCGTTATGGATACAAACTATCAGCATGAGAATAGGTCTTAGGCTGTATCCAGAAACAAACATGTAAGAAGACTTGATCAATGCCTTATCTTGACGTGGTCGATCAGTTTAACTGAGAAACTTCAAAATATTCAACGCCCCATCTTTATAAAACCTACTCTTAAGTTGCTTATCTAAAAGCAATTTCGCACATTTTGACCTTTTCGCAGAAAAACAGAGTTCGTAAACCACATCCAAGACCTACATCATGTGGAATAAATTATATAAAGTAGCATTTTGTACTGAAGTATATTACTTCTGATTTGATTGCACGTGAAGATATTATCATAACAAAGAAAGCACGAGGCGATGCGTTACTCGCCTGGATATCACGCGTGTGAGGTGTGAATGTATGTCCATTCGTGGACGATTTTTAATGCGAGAATCTTTGTTAGAAGAATAAAGAGGTATTCGATAAATATTGCAAAGCGAAAACAACTTTTCCTTTCATAGCAATGTTTACACATTGTGAAATGTGTATTTAATTAATATTAAAAAAGGATTCCAGTCGTATTTCGCAAACTGAAACGAGTTACTGTGCTAAAGGAGACAGTTCAAAAAGAACGAATCCCCCAAACAGCCCGAACGGATGCAGAATGACTAAAAAATATAGTCACGCGGACGGGTGTAATTGCTAATTACAGGCCACTGATTACGCCTAAGATCTCTAACATAACTGAGACCTGCCAGATACCGACAAAGGTTTTGGTGAGCTTGTATAATTCCCAAGCCACCTTGTTTTTAGTAACCTATCAGATAAAGCGTTTCTCTTAATGATAGGGAGAGTTATCGTTAGTAATGATATGTTCCAAATGACGTTTTTTCACTTTCAGAAAGATGAAAGATGTTGTTTGATTGGTGAATAAAAAAAAAAGGTCAACAGAACTTGACCTCCTATCGGTCCCCATCAGATTTACTTTTTATTACAAACAGATTTCGATTGTAATAAGATTGAATTATGGGCACGTTGTATTAATTTATTCAATAAAACGTTGTTGGGCCTTTTTACGGAATTATTTTTCTTCGAAAAATGTCAAAAGTGCCAAATTGTTATCTGATCAGCAGTGTAAGCTTAGGTTCCATTCAGATGAGACATTTTTGAAACGTTGGCGTTAGTTTTCCTAAACTAACTTTGTCACTAGCACTTTCCTATCAGATTACAACAGGAGAAAAAAAAATGTCATCGCCCTAAAACATGTGCAAAAACGTATTTGGACTGAGTTTTATATTAGGTAATATGTACAGATCCATTGCTTAATTTCTTGAAACATATCTACATCACTGCAAACACAATCGAAGTAATAAAAAAGAAAGAAAAAGAAAGAAAGACAAAAATACGAGAGGCGATATAGCAAGTATTAAATTGCCTTATTTTATGTTAAACTTGCAAATTAACTCTTAGTAATTTTCAACTATTAAAGGTATTTTCTAATTAGCAATATTAAAAGTTGTTTTTCATACACCTTTTGGTTCATATTCATTTCTTTTCGCTCTTGTTTTGTTCATTGTCCTTCAGTTTTGGAAAATAGTCACGGCGTCTGAAGTGTGTGACGACATAAGTTATTAGTTACTATTATTGGATTAAATGTTGACAATTATTACTAATGCAAGATGTTTTACTTAAAAAAAGACAATACATAATATACCATTATCTGAAACACAGGGCGTAAGAACCGATTGGAAATGTTGAAACGATTATGAATAAGTTTTGGCCCTTTCAACTTATGAATTTTTGCAAAAAATGCATTGAACTTTTCGGTGATTTTCGGAGGGGGGGGGGGCTACTTATTTCCCTCGGAAATTATTTTTTTATTTTAAAGATTGCCTGCCATGCTTAAGGTATATGAGTTAGTAATGTGTCAGTAGACCAAACACAAAAATGGACAGGATTTAATTCTTTTATTCTTTTATATATCAGTTATATATGCAGAGGGGAAGAACCAGGTTTGACTTGCTTATGGTCAGGTCAGCGTCACTGATTCTATGAAGGTTTTAGATGGGAATATAACGTATAAAGGAAGCATGGATACATTTGTTTCCTTTTGAATAAGTCGCCTTATCTAACCTATTGTCCCCCAAAATGTATTTTTGAATAAAGGAATGCAAGTGTACGTTTCAGACAATTTATTAATATTTTTCTGTCATTTCATATACTTCGGGACCTAAATATCACCTAGTAAATATATGCATGTAACTGTGAAAAGGGACGGTTCGCTCAAAACAATTATATTCATTCATTCACGCATTCCTCTAGCTAGCCGTTCAGACATACAGATAGACAGACGGACAAATATCAATCAACCCGCAGTCCCCAAATCTAGTTTTGGTCGCAATCGGGAGAATAAAATGATTTGTGTCTGTGGTTCTTATCATACATGAGGAATACATATATGCCATTACACAACAAATCCTATTGCGGTATAATTTAGACTTAAGAACCTTAAGTCGACCGCCGCCGTTACGAAGATATCAGCCAAAAAGTTGTCCAAATTCTCGTGGAGACGGCACGACCGAAGCATCCATTCCCTTCCCTGGTTAAAAACGGATAACGTTTGTAAAAGCGGGGTTAATCCGGCCGTTTATTCTGGCAGCAGTCTTTCGCTGTTACATAGTCATTTGTATCTACGCGTCTAATGTCAGATTGTTAGCTTTGGTTTGAGTTATGGTCGATCTGAACTTTGATGACATCCTTCTATCGTTTGTTTCCCGAGTACACCTTAATTTACTGCTCTGTGTTAAATGATTTGAACCCTAACTGTCCATCATGCAGGGTTATAGCGTTTGTTCATATTGCATGTATAGCAAGTTCGGTAGTGCGAACGGCCTCAATGTAACTTTAAAGGTCCCGCTCACGAAAAGGGAATTCATTTATATTTTTCATTATAGACTTTTCCAATCGAAGAACTCTATAATTAAAAGACAAGGAAACAAGATTTATGTATGAATGTAAAGGAAAGAATAGATTTGTATATTAATCTCGAAACACCGATATTTTAAAGTTATTTTTCATGCTATGTTTTTATCGTTTTGATGTACAAGCCTACTTCTGACATTTCGAAACTCGCTAACCTTCCCTCTCGAGGTTTAAATGCATGTCGCTGACTATTAAGATAATATTATGTAATTTTAGAAAGTACAAATTATTGATAAAAATAGTTCAATACTGTCGATAATTAAAAGTCTTCTAGAGAAACAAACACACTGCTGCGTGGTATGTAACTGACATGAACGATATATTATATATACTTTGAATGACATGTCTCATAAATAAAAATTGACATGAGATATAATGTCACTGTCTATGATTGGGAAAATTTGACAGTGGCATCCAGTAACACTGTATATAGCTGTCAGGAATCTGATAGTGGCATTCAATGACACTATCGATAACTGTGATAGCCTGAAAGTGGCATCGAATGACACCGTATGTTGCTTTCATTAACTTGAGAGTGACAGCTAATGACATTCTCTGTGATCAGGATAGTTTGACAGTGGCTGCCAATGATACTGTATATAGCTGTCACAATTTGACAGTGATATCCAGTGACAATGTCTATGAGTGTCGCGATCTGACAATGAATGCAGATGATTTTGTGCATGCCCGGGATAGTTTGACAATGACTGCCAATTTCACTTTACATAGCTGTCATAAGTTGACAGTGACATCTAGTGACAAAGTCTATGAGTATCGAAATCAGACTATGAATGCAGATTATTTCGTCTATGCCCGGATAGTTTGAAAATGACTGCCAATTACACTTTCTATATCTGTCACAATTTGACAGTAACATCCAATGACAGTGTCTATGAATGTCAGGATCTGACAATAAATGCAGATAATTTGTCTATGCTCTTGACAGCTTGACAATTACTCCATATGACACTACTTCTGAGCAGTTGAATTTTGACGATGACATTCTTGACTATACCATTCCTACTGCTTGCATAATAAAACTGTTCTTACTATCATGGACACAATCCATGTCAATGATCATCATGATTTGCCAATGATCATCAATGATACCATTTATTCTCCAAAAGACGTTTTGTAAATTATTTCATTTTTCTTACGATAATATAAGTCATAACGAGTTACATTAATTATACTTGTTGATCCAAGACTTGAGTTGGTCTTGGAGGTGGAGGACACAGGAGAAATCGGGGAATACCAACTATCTTAGATGGGCGGATTACAAACACTTGCTCGTGCAGAGATCGAGCCCAGAACCCAAGAGGTGCATAACAAGTGTATTTCCCCTGCGCCATCTAGGCCACAAAAAGATTGTTAGATTTTCCCCCAAAGACCCCCTTAAATACGCATTTAAAATATACAATTTCTTTCCTTAAAACTCCTCCTAACCAGAAAACAGATTCCTGTTGACAGTAAATTTGATATCACTGTACTTTTGTAATAGTATTGCAAAACCAATGTTAATTTGATTGAAACTTTAAAAAAAAGACCCCACCCCCTTTAATGAATCAGCAGTTAATATAAATGACGTATGTTGGTCCCAATATCATCCGAAAGTGCATATATCAATGAAAAGCGGAACCTACAAGCAGTAAAGCTTTAAAATAAACAAAATTGTTTTCATATCAGGAGTAGTCGCTTATACCTATCAACACAGTTTTTTGCGCGTTTGTTTTTGCATGTGTATGTGGGGTTTTGTGTGTGTGTGTGTGTGTGTGTGTGTGTGTGTGTGTGTGTGTGTGTGAACGTGTGTGTCCCATCATCGTTTTATAGTCGTGACTATACATCATATAGAAAACGTCGTTTATCTGTCACCACTTTGTTGTTTATTATATCTTGAAATGTCAAGTAACCGTCTTATCCGTTCATCCAATCAAAGGAATCAGAATTTAGCATTTAAAATGATGGAAGATACCAATATATCTTAAAAATGGAATTAAATCATCTTCACGGAAATATTTCTTCACTTTGGTGTACTCCTTGTACAATTTTGAACTCGCATTTGCTAAGCTAACAGTTCAAATGTAAATTATCCAGAAAAGAGAATGTACATTTATTTGAGTTACTTATAAGGAAAGCAGTTTAACTGATCTCTCTTGGTGTATTAAAAATTATAATTATGATAATTTTCTCTCAAATCCAATGTGTAATTTTACATATAGTAGACATTGTAGAAGTCGCGTAGTTTCGGTCATACAGTGGTCATTGAATAGTATTGATAATTTAATTCTTTAAGATTTTAAGTAAAAGTCTGCTTTTAACGTATTATTATTATTATTATTATTATTATTATTATTATTATTATTATTATTATTATTATTATTATTATTTCCAGTTGTTTTTTAAAAAATAAGTTGAGATTATATTATCGTGCATATATAATGCCACGCAATTTCTCCTATCCTATTTAAAACGGGGACATCAAACTATAGAGATGATTGGCAGGTGGTCTCTAGACGTGCACAGAAGTTTTATAATCTGGAGCCATTCCCTAGGGGCGGATCGTGAGAAAGGGGGGGGGGGCGGATCGTGAGAAAGGGGGGGGGGCGGATCGTGAGAAAGGGGGGGGGCGGATCGTGAGAAAGGGGGGGGGCGGATCGTGAGAAAGGGGGGGGGGAGGGATAAAGCTGCTTTACTGCAGACTTTTAGTTATTTATATTTGTTATTCTGCATTATTATATTATTATTATTATTATTATTATTATTATTATTATTATTATTATTATTGGCGTCCTATCAGTTCTCGTCATGGTTCTAAACAAGCACAGATTTTTAGATTTGAATTGTTTCTGTGTTGCCTCAGCCTTTGGCAGCTTTTAAAAAAAGCTTGAAGTGCAACAATCAACATCGACTTATGACCGCGTGTATTACAAAAAAGTGCACCCGAATGGCAAAGAATGCATCTTGTTTACCGGGATTGCAAAGGATAAGCATGCGCTGAATCGGCGCGTGCGCAATAGCAGACCAAAATGGAAACAACCACTGGTCATTATTTTATTATATGTACATATCGTGGAGGCCTAAATAAAAATATGCATCTATAAATTAAATTAGCGATGAATTATGCGCAACAATTGCATTTATTTTCAATTTTAACATCCATTGTCGTAAGTTGCAGTGTCGTTTCTCAATCAGTGTTGCATCGCGACATGCTGAACACCACCGTTATATTAAGTATAAAAATGTAAAAAGAAATAAACTTGCTGAAATAAAGCAAATAACTGAGATGAATATATCACAGCTCCGTAAATGTGGATGACGAAAACTGGTTGAATATATTACAATTCCGTAAATCTGGATGACGAAAACTAGTTCAGCAGGGTGAGGACCTCTGCTCCATTTCGGCTATTTTCAGAATAGGCCCGAACGGCAATCTATTCACGATAGAACGTTTTAGGGGGTAGTTTGTTGTAGATAAAAAGGTAAACTAATTGTATTGCTAAAGTATTGAAAATATTTAGAAAGATGATTTTGAAAAGTGAAATAATGTTTGTATTATTGACATGAATTGGCTGGACGTTGTTGTTGTTGTTCTTTTTATTATTATTAGTAGTAGTAGCATTAGTATTAGTTTTTTCAGTAAAGCTGAAAAATGAAGACTTGTTTTGCTATATTAATGCAGAATATCGCTTTCTGTAAGACTTACTAAGAACAAAAAACACGGCCCTTCTGAAACATAGTATACGTAGAACTTTGAGGCTTACACAATGACCCCCCCCCCCCAATTGATGTATATAAACTGTACACGATGAAACAAGTAGAGAATTGCATTAAAAAAAAAAAAAAAAAAAAAAAAAACAGCATCAAAAACTCTAGGAGCAAATTAAGGTATGGAAATAACTGAAAAATAGCCAACCGAGTAGACAACAAGGTAGGGAGCTATTTTGAAACCTTTATAAATACTGATTTATATACTTTCTTCTTGCTTATTTAGTACTCATTGTCCAAATGAATGACTCCATCAGTGACTGATTAACTTTCTGTCTAATGAAGTATGAAACTAACTAACTTACTAAATTACTAAATAACTATTTAAATGACTGACCAAATAACTAAGTAACTAACTAAAACATTAGACAGAAATGTAATATATAGTCGCACAAATTTATCGGAGTTTGTGTTGTTTTTGTTATTTCAACTATATATATATAAGAATTGTGTTTTTCACTCTCGCCCAAAACGTAATACTCATTGAGAAAAAAAAACACACACAAAAAAAAGAAAAAACAAACAACGAAAACAAGAGCTATCCAATCTATGTAAAAATCAACAAATTTGGACATATCCGGTATTCTATTACTTCACTGAACCAATATTCACAATAATACCTATGTAGTCAAGAAAGCAATATACATACAACAAGAATATAGCATTACATGTACAAATTGATGACTTTGCACAAATGTCAATTTAGGAAACAATGTTACTATTTCTTAAATGAGAAACAAATGTTACCCTTAATCTAAACGCATTGTTAAAACTCCTCTTTTCTCAGATAATGCAAGCATTATAATTGTTCTTAACTGCTACTTTATCATATTTCTAGCATAAAAAGACTTTCTTTTAGTCCAAGCGAGTTCATACCACGATTTGGATCAAATGGTGTGGTTAACACCTGTTCTTCCTAATAGAGAAATTAAATTAACTTATGTCTGCACCAAAAAACGAACTTAAAGAGGGGTTAAATTAGTTGATTGCAGGAAAGAAAACAACCATTTTAGTGGGTTTACTCGTTTTAAACTTTGAGGTACTATAGCATTACTAGTGCGTAATTGCTGAGTCATCAAATATAGCTAATTAAAAGTGCATTGTGAACGCAAAGAGTTTTTAATTAGGAATTAAGAATACTGATAAAGCATTATTAAACCTATTTAAAAATAAATAAATAAATAAATAAATAAATAAATAAATAAATAAATAAATAAATAAATAAATAAATAAATAAATAAATAAATAAATAAGTATATAAATAAACTGAAATAGACATTTAAAACAAAAACAACACAATATTGACCATATAGATACAGAAAATAATGGCTAAAGAGAAAGAACTATTTTGAGGTAATTCGACCGATTATCTACCAGCTGTCATAATAATTCTAATTAAGTGGGTAAATACCATTTACCCAACCGAATTGCAGTTATTTAAATAATTACGGAGATAAAAATCCATTCCATGGGAGTAATTGGTCTTTGAATACAGGTCGTCTATCAAGTCACCATACACATCTGTAAAGTTAACAGAATAAAACGATAAATTCTTGCTAAAAAAGCGTAATTTTTTAATAAGTCTCAATATTATGCGAGGAAGCACATATAATTTTGTCGCGAATTAGATGAAACCGTGACATAGGAGATTTTGTTTTCTTCTTCTCCACAACTTCATATGTTGATATGTTGAAACCAAGTATTTTCATACTTTACGTTACAAACATAATTCTGGATATTGAAAGTATACTTGTAATGGTTTTTGACCTACATTATATATATATATATATATATATATATATATATATATATATATATAATTGTCTTAAGATTTTCACATTTTATGATCATAGAAGTAAAAAAAAAAAAACAATTAGTTAATAATAAAGCAAAATGTACATATCACACAAAAACGAGGTTCATTATCCCATGAGTGGCGAAATGTTTCTCTTGTATGAAGGATATTGTTATCTGCATTTGTTTCACACTATCGTTTATCAATTTTACTTTCATTTATAATAGTTACATATAAATACATACATCAAACTACATAGATATTAAAAACGTTGATATCTGCTTTATTGTGCTTAACAAGATGTTATGTATGTATGTATGTATGTATGTATGTATGTATGTATGTATGTATGTATGTATGTATGTATGTATGTATGTATGTATGTATGTATGTGTGTGTGTGTGTATGTATGTATGTATGTATGTATGTATGTATGTATGTATGTATGTATGTATGTATGTATGTATGTATGTATGTATGTATGTATGTATGTATGTATGTATGTATGTAAAATTAAATTTTGAAGTACCATTTGATTTTCCTCAATCGGAAAGTGGTGGTGTTGTTTATGATATATTGTCCAACCAATGTTCCGCATATTTCATATACATGGTATATGCAGCTAAAGATTTAAATGTGGAAGTTAACAAGGCTGAACAAAGTCTGGAAAAAGTCTGGAAAAGGTCTGGAATTTGTTTTACTAACAGCTGTATGAACCCTGTATTAACTAGTAAAAATAATTTAAGATATCAGAAGTTAAAACACTGTTAAGATAAATGTTTTTCCACGTTTTACGCCAAAGTTTATACGTGCCTAGAATGCATTGAAACAAACAATTAACGATTTATCTGAATACATATGAAGAAAGTCATATATGCTGGAGAAAAAAAAGACAGATACAATTCTCCATAACCGAATAATCATAGTCTACTAAATGAAATGGACTTGTCTTACTTTTAAAGATATTGTTTTGATCATCACTTCTACGACCATGCTCTTACTAAATTACCAATGAAAAGTCACGAAAGCAAGTTTCAAGAATAGATTTATTTTCAAAGTGATAATTTAAATTAAATGGCTGGAGAATTCATAGGCGTAGGTTAGTAAATTTAAGTGCATTTATTTATAGTTGAAAGGAATGCTTATAATCATCGATAAGATTGATAAAATGATGATAGAAACAAAATTTAACAGTCTACAATTGATGACCATATTTTTCATAATGTAGACATTTTTAAACGTATAATGTTTTCCGTATATGTTCTTCCCGTGGATGAATGTTCTTTTCTTGCCTAAATGCGTGTTATAGTCGGTGTGTAACATATGCCTAAATGCGTGTTATAGTCGGTGTGTAACATATGCCTAAATGCGTGTTATAGTCGATGTGTAACATATGCAGAAGAAAATTTTTAAACAATTTCAGGAGATGATTAAGATAATTTACCTTTAGCTCAGAAATGTAACTAAGAATGAAAGCAAAAATCCCAAGGTAATTCATTAAATGTGTCAGGTAAATTTCAAATAAAACTTATTGTCAATTTGCATGATGGATATCTCCAGGCTAATGTAAGATATCGCCAGGCTAATGTAAGATATCACCAGGCTAATGTAAGATATCTCCAGACTAATGTAAGATATCGCCAGGCTAATGTAAGATATCACCAGGCTAATGTAAGATATCTCCAGACCAATATAAGATATCTCCAGACTAATGTAAGATATCTCCAGACCAATGTAAGATATCTCCAGGCTAATGTAAGATATCACCAGGCTAATGTAAGATATCTCTAGGCTAATGTAAGATATCACCAGGCTAATGTAAGATATCTCCAGGCTAATGTAAGATATCACCATGCTAACGTAAGATATCTCCAGACCAATGTAAGATATCTCTAGGCCAATGTAAGATATCTCCAGGCCAATGTAAGATATCACCATGCTAAAGTGAGATATCACCATGCTAACGTAAGATATCTCCAGACCAATGTAAGATATCTCCAGACCAATGTAAGATATCTCCAGGAAAATGTAAGATAGACATGCAGAAGATGGCAAAAAAAGATACAAATGTAGTTAAGGCAGTGTTGTGCTAATATAAAATGATTTTAATGTTGATTTAAAGAATTGAAATGGTGTTTTGAGCAAGAGAGAAGAAAAAACAAAGGATTGCGAAATACGAGAATAAGAAGAAGAAAGAAAAAAAAGAAAAAACATTGATCGCTGATGAACTGTTTGTAGAACCAATTGTAACAAAAGAAAAAATAGTTAAGGGAACTCGCTCTACATCTTTCTCTGAATATTTTGTTTCAAATCAATAGTCTATTCTTATAAGCATGTACATGCCTAAAGAGTACATGCTACACATATTGTGTGGTTATTAAATACTATATGTACAACTTTAAACAGAACTCACAAAGGTAATCAACTATAGCTAGAAAGGAGAGGATGAACAAATATAAACAATCTTTATAACAAATTACTGTAAAAATAATAATCTATCTCTTATTGCAAACGCTTCATAAACAAATTTAACTAATGTACATATTGTTTTCTTATTACTAAAAGTTAGCAATTGACTACATTTATACATGGATTGTTTGTTCCAGAAGTACTTTTTAATTAAGTTTACACGTAAGTTAGTATATACTTGACATACTAAAAGAAAATGATATTCAACCTTACTATCATGGTTGTCACATAGCATACAACATCTTTCATTTCTATCGATTCTATTGTTTCCATATCTTCCAGTTTCAGTTCTCAGATTATGAGAAGAAACTCTGAGTTTTGTTACAGCTGATTCATGTTTATGGTTACACAAGAATTCGAAAAAACTTCTTGGCCGAAATAATCTTCTAGGCCGAATTCACCTATAATTCTGATAATTGAATATAATGCTCATGTGTTGCAAACAATACATTTTTTTTATTTATCAATGAACTTGAGGAAGTTATTATTAACATAGCTATATATTGGTTCGAAGATTAGATATTTATGTTCATTGTATGTAGTTGCCAAATTTTCTACATCACAATCACTGGAAGATAGTTTGCTATTAATATGCATACAAACTTACAGAGCATGCTATCCTAAACGTCGGCTTTCTCTCTTCAAAACTGCGATAATCTGCATTGTGATACCTGCCTGTTTCCCCATGTAAAACTCTAAAATTTGTGGCGGGTGAGAAATTGTATAAGTATTTATAATTTTACTTTCCCGCTCAAAAATGTATATAATAATGTTCAACCCAAAGAACAGTAAAAAGTACCATTAAGTAAAATGAAGGTAATGAATCCAATATAAATCAACACGTGCACTCGCTAATCTGTGCACGTGCTGACTAACACTGATTGCCATGTTTTTACACAAACTATAAATCTAAAGGTCTGTGATAATTTTTCTCCGACATTTTCTTGCTTAGACTTAGACTCGGGGCGAAGAGCAATTCTTTGTTTGACTGTGTGCCTGCCTACCTATCTGTTTGTCTGTATGCATGTCTACCCGTCTGTTTGTCTGCATGTGCATCTTTCTCAACATCCATTTTTTTTCTAGGTATATATCTCTCATTTGTGCAACTGTGTATAAGTGCATGCACGTTTGCAAATGCATGGGTCAAACATTTATTCTGTGTGTACATGTACATGTCGCTAGAATTAACTCTGCGCTATTCCACCGAACCAAAAACTTGTATGTTATATACACGTAGGAAATGAAAATGTGGATACATGATAGGTTGCAGAAATGTGATCTTTTGATTTCAAATTATACGCTAAAACTTCCAATGGAACTTTGATGATTTCTGATAGATATTCTGACTGTTTAATGGAAACACATAATCTCGTGCCCAGATAAAACTACTGAAGTCAAAATAAGGCCTAGACACGACTTTGTATGACGCACTTTTCATATTTTCATCATCATTATTATTATTATTATTATTATTATTATTATTATTATTATTATTATTATTATTATTATTGTTGTTGTTGTTGTTGTTGTTGTTGTTGTTTGTACAATGTTATGTGCAGATGATCATTATCTACACAAAGTCTACTGCATATCTGTCTGCATGTACGTATGGTTTGCATTTATTTATTAATTGTGCGGTTTTGTGCGTGCAATTGTTCGTTTGGTCAGTTGGTATGTTGGTTGATTGGCTTATCTTTTGCAAGCTTGTTTGTTATGTTGTGAGAAAAGCCGTGCATTTAGGATATTGAAACATGGAATTAACTTTAAAAAAGACAATAACCTTGCATTATTTTATAGGTTTATAAACGTTCGTATTTTTACAGAGTATTTTTGAAGCTAAATTAAATTTATTGTGGAAAGCATGTCGTCAAGATGGATACTGAAGACGATATAAAACACTACCGAAGTTAAAATACATGAACTAAATAACGTATATACAAACTAATATATCGAGCACTTCTGAAAAGATTATTGGAATAAATGCGCAATGAACCCATTAGAATTGCACATATCTAATTCTAGGGTCATAGATTAATGTTTCCTTGAAGTTATTTTCATTATTCTACCGGTTTTTCATTTCTGTATTAAAAAAAAGATGGCATACATATATATATATATATATATATATATATATATATATATATATATATATATATATATATATATATATATATATATATATATATATATATATTCACACCAGGCAGGAGAAATTGCACCATTTGACACATAGAAAAAGCAACAAAAACCAAAACCTTTTGTTGTTTACTTTTGATTTTGTTTTTGTTTTGCTTATTTGATGCCGTTTTCCACAGTTGACGATATATGTGCAATTTTGTGAGCATGTTGCAGTGTAGGTGTTATATGTATGTAAGATGGAACGAAAGTTGTAATAGTCAAATATAGTCATCAAATAATATAATACGGGTATGACTTTTGTGACTTTTGAAAGAACAGGTGTGCCGATTTTGAATTGAAATAATTGTATAGATGAACATTCTACTTGTCTTATACTTTTTTCCCGTTCACCTGTCATTAAAAACTATACTTTTCATTAATTATAATAATACTTCGGTAATTAAATGCACTTGTTTATCTATGCATGTCTGCCATCATCTTAGAAGTGGTAGCTTTCATAAATATCAAGTCAACGGACCTCGAATACAACACGTAAATGGAAAGATTAATTATTAAATTGCTTTAATACTGTTTAATCAATACATTAACCTATAAACTTTGTGTACTATTTCTTTAATCTTTGTCGTGCTAATCAAGGGTCATATCAGCTGAAGCCGTCAAGTTTTATACCGCTGAAATAATGTCTTGATCGTGTAGTTTTACTTTTTCTGTCGGCCATGATGATTTATTTAGGATACAATTTTGCTAAGTACTGTCTGTCTGCGTCTGTCTACCTCAAGTCTGTCTGTCTTTTAAAACTAACTCTTTCATAAAGTTTCTTATAATTCAAAGCATATTCCTTCTCAGATCAAGCACAGTAGGACAGAATCACTAATGAAATCTTTGCTGCTGTTGATCGGGGTTTGAGTCCATCGGTCAAACATATTATGAGTTGATGGGTGTCAGATAGTTTTGTTGGAAAATAATCTTATCTAAAAATTGGGACAAAATTTAAAAGCGCACATTTTCTGTTTCTTATCGCTCTTTGAGTGGTGTTGACTGCATCATGTTTTAAAGTGTTACCCAGCTCGACTAACTACTAAACTAAGTAGCTGACTAGAATGTGCGGTTAGCATTTTGTTCATATATATAAACATAGATAAATCTAAAATATGTTTCTTCGATAATAATGTACCGATTTGAGAAACTATTTAACTGTATTTGCTTTAGATTACAGTAACCATATATAAATAGGGAAAACAAACATTTTATCCCCCCCCCCTCCCGAAAAACAACTATGTTTCATCATTTTATAAAAGATTGACAGCACATATTGTATGCGAAACATAAAGCACGCCGTGGAAATCAGAGAAAGTTTTTCAGCTCCGATAGTCGTATTTCCGATTGATGGAATAACTCATTCTTTTATTCTTTTTTTTTCTTTCTGTTACTTCTATATTTAAGAAAACACGTATTGAGAAAATTACATGTGTAAATTACAGCTCGATTATTATTATTATTATTGATTATTACACTACTTAGTTCGAGTTGACTTTGACATTTCCCACCCCGTGTTAGATAAATGGACAAATATCTAACACCGGGTGAGAAAAGTTAAAGTGGAACTCGGACTATTCAATACTTAGACTTCTGCCAGAACCGGTACCCCGATCACCACCACCATTGCTGTTACTGCTATTATTACTCCATCTATACTGCCTAAGAAAATACAACAGATGTTATTTCTGTTTTAATACAAATTAATAGAAGGTATAAAAAGGTCTACATTAAAATTATTCAAATTGAAATAGTCATTGAGGAACTTCGGACACTTTATATATATATTAATTTGAAAATGAATAAACTGTTAACTTACATCCAACTGGCAAAAACTTGAGATGGTAATAAAATCCCAACACACATAAATACTTGAATCCAGTATTTAGCAGAAACTGGAATTATATCCATTTTTTCTCAGGTATACATTGCCCAGTGTCCCAACATGGGAAAGAAATCCATGTAGAAAGCATTCACATTGATGTTTAAATCCGAATCTATGAGACAACCTCGATACGATAAGCTTGTACACAACACTAACTTGAAGGCAGTGTTATACCAACTGAAGACGGCTGGCTGGGAGACCCTAAAGTAATTTTTCATCACACATTTCTATCGCGAGACTAAAATCATCATTGGCTAGAGAAACTCGACTAGACATCTACAGGTAAATGAAAGATCCGTCTTGATTGGTTTTTCACGTGTCACGTGACTTCAATGAAGCTACAGCTCTTCTCCTAATCTATGGGTTGTCAAAGAAAAGTTTAACAGGTTGTTTTGAAGCTTAAAGAAGCCCAAATGACTATCACATTTTTACGCCTGGTAAAATTTCTAAGTGAAAGGTGTGCGCACCAAGTGAAAACCACCAACTCTCTGCCTTGCAGGTCTTGGTTATTAGGAGATGTATTTGTTGCCATTCACCAAAATGACTTGCTATTTAAGCGAAAGCACGGCAGGATTGTAACGTTGTATTTACACACGGTGTAAACTGTTTAACTGTAAATTATACCCCTGATCTATTTAGGAATAGCGCATTCTTGATTTCTGCGTACAGATCTAACAATAAAACCTCAATACACTGAACAAATAACATTGTAACACCTTTCCCGTCCCTGGCTATCAATTTGATTGATTGCATATTTCATATGCATTCCTGCCTTTCCGTATTACGGACTTCTCCAGATATACTAAAAACTGAGTGAAGCACCTGCTAGAGTAGTCTGACCGATTTGAATACGACGTGTAACGAATATTGTACATACTTCTTTTCGTAAATAGCAGAGATGTTAGTCGCAGTGGTAAAGGGAAGTTGCCACGTCCGTGTATTGTCAATCACAGAACTTTAGCTAGCACAATATTTTAGTGAATTAAACATGGAAACAATATTTGCAAAAATATTTTTCACCAGAGAAATGATATGATAAGGTGTTAAACACCAATATCTCGCCAAAATTATATATCGCTAACAATCTGAATCGATTATTTTCGCGAAAATTTAGAGACGCTAACATATTATAATTTTCTGTATGTTGAGGTGCTCTTTCTTTTGGAGGATGCTAAAATTCAGTCTTTATACCTATGAGAATCATCGAATTTATTTAGCTCAGTTTATATTAAAAACCGTTTCTTATGCTAAATTACTCTACTTGTAATATTTATTCTACATTACCGTTTCGTATGCTAAATTACTCAACTTGCAATATTTAGAAGTGCGTTTTCTTAAAACCAATCAACATAAATGGGCAGATTAATTATTGTAGTAAGACAATATTGATCTTTTGATCAAAATTGTAGATGACACAGCGGAAAAGGCCGAGTTTTTCAACACCTCAAGTAGTACAGCTTTCCGCAATCTAAATAGTCTTGTCCAATCAGACTCACGTGGCTTAGAGACATATATACGGCGAAGATCTCATGGAGTCACGCGAGAGTCTGGTTGAACGAGACTGCAATGGAAGCTTTGCATTGCGTCACTATAAATTGTTGTGTGCATTGATTCAGACACCTATGGATATTGCCACTGTTTTCCCCTGGTTTGTTTGTTTGTTGATTTGTTTGTTTCTTACAGCAAGACGGTAACCAACTCCGACGCCTTTGAAACATCATAGTCCCCAATTTATGAAAGCCAAACTGGGACATGGGTATGTGTGTGTGTGTGTGGGGGGGGGGGGTAGGGAGGATAGACATACAGCGATGTCCGTTAACAACAATTAACAAGACGGTCTGACTGCTGTGGCGGCTCGAGGTGGAGGGTCAGAGGCGTGGGGGGGGGGACAATTGCCCTCGGGCGTCGGGGGAGGGGCGCGCTGTCAGAAGCTTTTTTTTCTTTCTTTTTTGCCCCCCCCCCCCGCCCCCACACACACAACTAAGCCGTCAATTTCAGGGCTTAGATGTGTGTGTGTGGGGGGGGGGGAGAGGGGGGAGGTTGGCAACTGACATAAAAACTGTTCTCTGTGGCAAATTAGGGACGCCACTAAAGAACATTGCCCCCGGGCGCGTCGGTAGGGGCGCCATTAAAGAACATTGCCCCCCGGGCGCTTCAAACCTTCGCGCCGGTACTGTCTGACTGTGTTGATGAATGTTAATGAGAGTAATAATCAATTTAATTCAAAGAAACACTATATTAATTATTGTTTGAGACTGAGTTCCATTATCACAGTTTTATACGGCCGAATCTACATAATATTTTGTAACAGAATTTCTTTTTACATTTGTTTAACAGTAGCAGAAAATACAAAATCAGACTTTATACACTCTCTTTCAGCTTTAGAAACCTGAAATTTTGTATTATCGTTTAATGATCTGAATGAATTATAATAACGTAATTTACCACTTACATTAAATCCCATCATGCATCGCATTAATAGCGCTTGTTTACATGCGTAACATCACAGGTACATAGGTATATTATGGTACGCCCGAAAATAACTGGTCTGTGGTTTTCGCCGATAATATTGAACATAAAATGGGACACCAGTCGATTCAATGGAGCCGATTAATACAGAACCAAAAACACTCTATTGGGAATACCAGAAAGTTTGAAATTTATGGGGCAGACAACTGTCCCGTAACAAGGCGAGTAAGATTTGTAGGAAATTTCTGCTTGACTTCTTTCTAATAAAGATTCTACTTTTTAATTACATATATTTGTATTTGTTTCGGGGAACAAAGTGTTTTTATAGCTATGAATATATATGGAAGGTATCCATATCGACGAAGAAAAAATACCTTCAAAGAACGGCAAATTTCAAAAGTTCCGCAAACATTTCCCACGTAATCCGCACAAAAAAGGGGGGAAAAACGCCATCTCGTTCGCAACCCCCCAACAAACCACATTATCAAATCAAAAAAAAGTTTCTCACATGGTCAATCTCCGAACTGAAAATCGATTAGTACAGATACATACGTGTAAGTCTTTGCGGTAAAAAAGATGGGAGAGTCCGAGGCGTTCATTTCGTAAAGGTGATGTACAACCTTCTGTACAAATGACGAGAAATCGAACCTGGAATCCCAATGTGTGAAGCGACTGCCTTGTCGCTGCACCACTTGGAAACCAAAAACTTGATTGATTTCACAGAAAAAGGGACGTTTCGGTTAGACAATGAATACATTTTTGAAGTCATTGTTCGGTTGACAGAATATGCAGTATTAAAATGAACATATTATTTGTTTTTAAGCATTCTTGCGATCAAATGACAATATTTTCCAATAATCTTTCGAAAGTAAACTAAAAATGTGCGTCGGAATCTGTAAAATTTTAAGGAAAAATTATAAATAATCTGAAAAATATTGCATTCGCATGAAGTTTAAGTGTATTTAGATATATGCAATAATGTTGCAATAATGTAAGGAAGAGAAAATTCCCTTATTCGTGGACACCTCACAGTTTCATTCCAGCACACTTGTACTGGTTGGAACTTTGAGATGCCCCCCACCCCCACCCCGCTTCTCTTTTTCCAAAATAGAAAGCCTTTTGATTGGGGTTGTTTTAATTTTTATGATGTACTTTGTTGGGTTTAAACCCCTCCTTCGTTTCTATCTAAATCTAAATGTTTTGCCAATTTTTTTAGTTTTGGGGTATCTACCCCCCCCCCCTTCGGGCATAAAATGCACGTGGGTGAGTTTCCTTGTCATACTCTACCCCTAATTTCAGTTACTCCGACAGCGACTTTCTCCTTCCTACTGGAGAGCGCAGCCTGCTATCATGATGGCTATCTATTTGAGAGGTACAGACTAAATTTATTTTTTGTGACCTTTGCCTTAAAGGTCTATTATACAATATTGATGTCTCATTTGTGCATTTCTGTGTGCATATTCGTTGTTTGGTTCTTTTATCACTGTGTTATTGTCAGGGGATGGGCACTAAAAGGGTCATATTATTTCCAGTTGTATATACCTTTAGAGACAAAAAAAGGTGAGTTAGGTGCATTTCTTCATGTTTGGTGTATGCATGATAGTGTGTATTAAAGCGGGATACGTTTTATAGTATTTGTTTTCATGTATATTCCCTGTTATGTCATTGTATTGATTGTGTTTATATGCTATGTATTGATTGTGTTTATATGCTATGTATTGATTGTGTTTATATGCTATGTTTTCTCCCTGTCCTTGTGTATACGATTCTGTGTACATATTATTTGTTAGGTATATGTTTGTTTGGCCTTCCCTTTTGGTGTTGTTAGTGTGTTCATGAATTATCTTTCTCATCATGACTCCTTACCTGAGCAGTAGAGACTATAATCCCTTTTTGTGGCTTTAGCCCTTCAGGCCTATTTTGTGATACTGATGTCCCCTTTTGTGTGTGGTGTTATTCTGCGTGCATATTATTGTTTGCATTTTTCCCCCTGTTATTGTCAGGGGATGGGCAATAAAAATATAAGATTCTTTAGAGTTGTGTATTAATTTAAGAAAAGGGTAACACTGAGATAGGTGTGTTTCTTTATGTATGGTGTGTGTATGATTTTAGAACGGCATACCCTTGTTAATACATATTCCCATGTTGCTTCCCCTTTTTGTTGTTGTGATTGTACTTCTGTGCTTGATCTTATCCCTGTCCCTTTTTGTTGTTCTGATGGTGCTTATGTGCTTGATTTTATCCCTGTCCCTTTTTGTTGTTGTGATGGTGCTTATGTGCTTGATCTTATCCCTGTCCCTTTTTGTTGTTGTGATGGTGCTTATGTGCTTGATTTTATCCTTGTCACTTGTGCGCAAGAGCTTTGTATACCTAATCGTGGTCCGACATATGTTAGTTGAGTGTTCCAGGAGCGATTTTTTGGGTGGGCGGAGTAGGGGGCTGTGCCGCCCCCCCCCCCCCCCAAAAAAAAAAAATATGGGCGCGAACAAATCAGAATGTTTCCTAGAGCAAGTTAAATTTACAGTTAGATTTACATTTAGATGGTTAAACGTGTGCCCTGAAAACGCTTAAAACGCATGCGCTTCTGGCGGCTTCGCCCTCCCTGGACCCCCATGGGGAGCGGGGGGTTCCGTCCCATAGACCCTTCGCCTATTTGTTTACGCTCCTTAACGATAATCCTGGATCCGCCCCTGCGTTCCCTTTTGTGTTGTTAGCGTGTTAGTTGGATATCTGTCTGGGCAGAGGATCACTAAGTAAATCAGAGAACCCTACTGCTCAAAGAGATATAATGGTGACTGGTGCTAAATTTTTTCCCCCTTAAAAGTGATATTATTGAGTATATATGTTGTTGTTATATAATCTGAGAGATTTTCCCAAATTCCAAATTGAAAATTCTGGTTTTGTGTTGCAAGTTGGGAAATATTGTTTGGAATATCTATCTTTGTATTGCGCATTAAGGGCTGTATGTGGGTACGAGTGCGTCATTATATATTCCGCCCTTCCTCCCCCCTAATCACAGTTTATTATGTAAAGATTACTTGTCCAACTATTTTGGGATGTAGGTTTTTACATTGTATTATTGGTATATTATAGGTTGTTGTTAGAACTGGGGTGCATATGTGTCGAAGATTAGATCTAGATTCCTTTTGGAGAGGAAGAGAGAAGTCGATTTACTCATATCAAGGTTACAAAATTGACGTTTTCACACTCTGCGTTTCGACTTTGTTTACATTGAAAACAACGGTAAGGTACTGTTATCAAGTTCATATGATAGGGTCATATGTCGTAAATGTTGGCGATATATATGAAAGCTTTTATATTGTTACAATCGAAGCCTGTCAGTTTTCATTGCTTTTCACGTGGAGTAATGTTCAATTGATAATGTAATTTCATCAACAGAAACAGGCAACGATGTAAAGCAGCATTTCCTTACAAAAAATTAGAATATGACAGTTTAAAAAAAAAACGTTTTGATCGCACGTGCACTTTAATGTATGTTGAAGCATACATGTATTTGTAAACTGTTATATATATTTTTCATGCATCACCTTTGTTTTTTTTTTTTTTTTTTTTTAATTATACACGGTTTGTACTGTTTAAACTTTTGCCGGAGCACCCAGGACAGAATCTGAAAAATCTACCCTCGTATACCAGCAAGAGTTTGAATTTCGCAAATTGCGTATATATCAACATACTAGTACATTGCAACCAGTGGCGGCGTAAGGGTTCGTGGCGCCCGAGGGCAATGTTCTCTAGTGCGCCCCTACCGTGGCGCCCGGGGGCAATGTTGTGCAACCTTTCATAAACAGCCACCAATGGAGAAGGATACATTTTGGCTGGGTAAAGGAGATGGCTGTTGAGAAGGGGTTTAAACATATTGATGAAATGGAGAACATGGAACATTAGGCCCGGGCTGGACATGAGAAGTTTTTACTTAATGGATGTGGCCGTTATGCTTGGTTGCACCGCATTCGTGGGACATGTAGAGTAAAACCTGCCTTAAAGGTCACCTCTATTAAGCAATCCCCTGCCTTAAACAGCCACTTGTTTTACACCTCACATAAATTAAATTTTTGCATAAAATAACATATATTACGCATCCACCTGCCTTAAGAGGATATATTTTTCACTTTCCAGAGGTGACTGCTTAAGACAGGTTTTACTTTACTTTCAAAGGTACAGATAATACCCTTAAGTTGACGTATGCATCACCTTTCTTCAAAATAAAATAAATAAATTCACAACTTCAGTGTAGTCAACTGCCGCTAAATAAATGTGATGATGAGACCTCCAGAAACTTGCTCCTGAACAGCATACAAAAGTAACACTTTTTTCTCTTTAACAGTGTCTTATTCTCCTGCCAAGGAAAAAAAAAAAAAAAAAAGACACCCACCCCCGCCCAAGCACGTTACCGACAAGTGATTCAAGGAATAAAAAGCACAATTCAAAAAGAAGAAGCCATTGTTTGTTATACATATCCTAAACAAAATAAGTCAATTTTACAAAATATGACCCAAGACCCTACAGAAAATAAGGACATACGAAAAGATTTAGTTACTTTATGGGTCTATTTCAAATATTCCTCTTTCGCACCTTTAGGTCGCCGACATAACTTTAATTGAATTTAATCCCTTTCTAAAGGCTTAATAGACCCCGCTAATTTGCGCTGACAAAGCTTTCGTCAATGTACCATTTACTTGCCAAATGGTGAAGGTGTTATGTGGTTAAATTACTGTCTGGTATACAGGAATTTTCCAGGTTTAATGTTGTATCAGCTATTAGGTTTTGTATAAAACGTCTGCTTCTAATATCAACCCTATAATTATGGTCGTTCTCTTCTTTGGTGTTGATTCTATATGCAAGACAAGTTTTTGCTGGAGAAATATGCAATAATAAATAGACAACTATTTGAACGTTAAACATGCGGACAAATCTGAACCCGTTTTCTGCTTTAAATTGTTTCTTCTGTCTCCAAATTCATACGTAATTTTGCTAGTCGCCCAGAAGAAACCAGATCACCTACATAATAATGTTTAGCTCATTCTGAACTCCGGTTTGAATCAAAGCTGAGATCAGACTGAAGGATCATTCTGCCTTTTCTTCTTCTTCTTGCTGACGTGCTTGGTCATATTCTTTTCTTGGTGGTGTTATTGGTGGTGATGGTAGATCTGATGCTGAAACCTTCAGTCTATTAGAGGTTAGGGGGATTCCCCAGTCGATTGGTCTCTGAATCTGTTCTGAATTAGAACTTATTGACGAATCAGATTCTTATTAGTCCCAATTGGACAAATCTCTACCTTCCCTGACCCAATTTAATTCAATTTTGTACTATGTAACCCAATCGTTTCGGAAAGCTTAAAAGTCTGTGATAGCTAAACCATCCAGACAATTGGGAAGCTTAAAGTCTTCAGCCATGGAACAGTCAAAACCATTCGACCGCTTGTAAAAGCTTAAACCATCTGACAATGAGGCAGGTGCATCATCAGATTGACTGGAAGAGTTGTTGGTTTTAACGGCACTTTTAACACATTCTTGGCTATATGCTGACGAGGAAATGGAAGCTAAATGCCTTTCCTAAGGACACACAGAGGCAGCCGACCCGGGCTGGCCTAGGCGGGTATCGAACCCGCGAACCTTGGAAAACGAGTCAGACGCTCTACCAACTGAGCTACCGCGGCTCCCTGACTGAAACAGTTTAATTATCCGACTTACAGGGTTTGTACTGCCATACTGTTAGTAATATGTTATGGAGCACTGTATAACTATTCACTGTTATTTAAATTTTTATCGCAGCTGCCCTGTAGGTTTGCTGTTTGTGGTTTGCAGCCCCACAGCTCGCTTGTCCACAGCTGTTAAACAGCAAATTAATTTTTCAAACACTTTTTTTTGGTTTTAGCGGCACTTTTAACACATTATTGGCTGTATCATGCTGAGGAAATGGAAGCTAAGTGCCTTTCCCGTGACCCTTCAGACTTCTCAAGTGCGCCAGAAAATCTCATTTTCTGTACTACACGCGGAACACAATTCAATAATAAATTTAACAATCAAATGGACAAGAAAACAATGTTAATATTTTGTAGAGGCTTAGTATGAAATGAAAAAAAAAATCTTGGTTTGTCATGAACGAACATATTCAATTAAATTTTATCAACTAATAGATGAAGTGATTAAATGCAATAAAGGTTTAAACTCGTTTAAAAGAGAAAATACGACAAAATAACAAAAGTTATGTATGTAAATATAGTCGAACTGTTAAAATTTCTTAAAAACGGGATATTTTAGTTCACAAAGTCATAATAGACTAATGTCTGAGCAATCTAGTACAATGTTAGTAGTTAAGGGGGTCGGTATGGTCTCATATGAGAATTGACAATAAGGCAAACATTTGGGTCTGGATGCCCACGAATGGGAATTAACATTGGCGCAAACATTTGGATAGGTAAGTCCACCTATAGGAATCAAAAGTAAAGCGGAAGAAGAGAAAAATAATGCGAACGAGAACGAGGACATGGCTGAGAAGAAAGAAGCCACTCTCTCAAAGAAATTCAAAGAAAGACACTATAAAAACATTGTCAGACACATAAAAAATAGACCTTTGTGCAATGAAGTGTTTCTATTCATTGCAATTCCTATTAACCGGAATATATCAAAAATAAGTAATGATCAAAGGTTTTAATTGGTTTAATATTCCCTTCCTCCTTCTTAAATCATGTGTATGTATGTGTGTATGTATGTATGTATGTATGTATGTATGTATGTATGTATGTATGTATGTATGTATGTATGTATGTATGTATGTATGTATGTATGTATGTATGTATGTATGTATGTGTGAGTGTATGTATGTATGTATGTATGTATGTATGTATGTATGTATGTATGTATGTATGTTTATTAAGATTATGGAAGATTTTCTCTCACACTAACACCCAATCACACACACATACCATTTTTATGTTATTTTGTTGTTGTTTTGTTTTGATTTGGCAATCAATGATTAGTATTTCTTTTCTGTGAGATATGGGTGCGCCTGAAAAACGACTTCTAGAAATAGTGAGAGAAAAAAAATCATGGATTTTCCATCAATAACTCTAACTGCCTTGTGCCGGCCTGTGTCTAGTCCGAGTTCAACAACCGCTGCCGAAGTCGTCGTCCTTGTCGTTGTTGTTGCTGTTGTAGTTGCTGCTGCTGAATGGATTGAATTTGTTTGGACAATGCAAGTTTCTCCTATTGACAAAGATGTTTCATATGATGTTCTCATGGGTGTTGGATTGTAGTTATGTGTATTAGTAACCATCACATATCTCTACTTTCCCTCATCCATTTGTTTGTATGTGTGAGTGTTTGTCTTTAGGAACGTGTGTGAGTCGGCAAGAATAGGTGTTCATCTCTTAACCTTTCCCCCTACTTTAGATCCCTCTTACACATGAGTTTGAATGTGTGTGCGTGTGAACGTTTGTAATTAAAGAATAGGTGTTAGAAAGTAATAGTAGGTCTTGGTCAGTAAGAATTAATATTGGTCAGTCACGGTAAGTATTCGTCGCTACGAATAGGTATTGGTTTGTAAGGGTAGGTGTTGATCAATAAGAATTGGTGTCCAAGTTCTAAAGATGGTAACATGATGTTGCTTCTAAATATAGAATCGGAATTTCAATCTAAAGAATTTACAGCAGGGTGACATATGGAATGCTGCATCATTATTTGACTGGATATAGTCAAAATAGGTGTTGGTCAGTTAAAATTGGTGTTGGTCAGTCAGATTAGGACTTGGTCAGTCAGAATAGGCAATGGTCAACCAGAATATATATTGATAATTCATAATAGGCGCTGGTCAATTCAGGATAGATGCTTGTTAGCCAGAATATGTGTTGTTCAGACAGAAGACGTGCTGGTTAGGCAGAATGGGTGTTGGTCAGTCAGAATACGTAATAGTCAGTACAAATAAGTGTTCTTTTGGCTTAATTATTTACACTATGCTTTAACTGATGGATTTGAGTCTATCAACCTGTTGCTTAGCCAGTTCTAACTTACTTTTAGGAAATTTTAACATCCTCAACAGAGTTTAACAATACTCCGCATAAAACTTCACATCCATATTTGTAGAACGAAGCTTGGTAAGTCATTACGAGATATGTTCTCACTTGTAGTCTATGAGTAGTAGTTATATGTACAGCTGACACAATTCTAGCCTTTCCTTCAAAATTTGTAACAATTTCACTATCGGGTAAATATTTAATTGTTTCAATCATGCTATTTATCTATTGTTACTATTAACATTGGAGGACCCTTTCATCCTTGATGACATGTTTGCTTCTGCAAACCCGCTACTAATTTTTCATACCTTTTTCTCTTCACCTTCAACATTTCATTTTAATCACTGTTTATGTTGTTTAAACTTTTTGCAATTTCTACTGACCCATTACCTACTGCTTCTATATCTTATGTTTCTTTTTTTTTAAAAGTTATCTCTTTTAAACGTGTTTCACATTCATTACTCACCTCCTTCAAAGACGTAACACTATAACCTGACGTAACTTGCAACTGTTTATTTTCAACTTTTTTTCATACTTAAAGAAGAGGTTATATGAAACTCTTTCTTGATTTTGTAATATGTGTTGCTTGATACTCCTGGATTTTTACAATCTCGACTTATATTCCTGTCTTTTCTAACTCGATAAAGACGTTCAAAATTAACAAAAGTTTGCAGTTATTAGTTAAAGCCGTAACATTTTTAATTCTGATCATTCCATTCAAGTACAAATCCTTCATAACAGGAATACTTGTTTCGTGAACCATATTATTTAATTCTTTTAAATTTACAACAATGCATTATTTCAAATATCCGTAAGGTAACGTGCTTATGTTGTCAAGGAATAAACGTTTGTCATAACAGTATGACAAAGCTACATTGTTCATCGTAATGTTGTACATGTTATGATTGTGTGACCGAAGCAAGTTCATTTTTGGTGGGGTGAGGAGGGGAAGAGGGTCAATTGTCCTTATGATTGAATAAACAGTTATGGTAGATCACAAATCTTAAATTCTGTTTCATTACCCACTTGGTAATTCCTTTGCACACTTTCTTTTCCTCGTGATCAGTCCTAAACGAATATAGTCTTGATCTTAAACCACTTAGCTGTCTAACTGTTATACCATTTAGTTAATCCTTGAATACTCGTATCAATTTCTTGTTTACTTGTGGTATACCGAATACATGGGTCCTTTTTGAAGTTGCTGGTATCGTACAAATTAATGTTCTGCTTCATGTCGTCATAAAAAAAAAATGTTTGCTTCAGCACTGAAACATAGTGAGCCTGTATCGGTTAAAGTAGCCTCCGATTATTGCATTTGTGTTTCTTTTTGTTTTTTTTTTATTTTAAAAACTTCTTATAGTAAAATTTATAAACGATTTGTGCTCTAACACGGTGAAACCACCGTACATATTGTCTTAAAGACTGACTAACACTAAATCACCAACAGCTATCGGTGCTACTCGAGAATGATAGATCGTGTTGAAATTGTCCCTGTTTGTTTTATTCTGTACATAATTAACAGTTGCTCTTACCCTGGGATTCTCCGACTTCTTGGACAACATTCAGCTTTTATTCAATTTTAATTAGGTCCTTTACAAAGTCATCAGTTGCTTCTTGTCTCAAACTTGTACTGAGCTCGATGTATGATTTTAGTCAAGGTTGTTGACCAAGAAAGACAACCCTATGTATCTTCTGTCAGTTGTTAACCTAACTGCTTACACAACATTTGTTTCAAACATACAGAGCAATGTAGGTACAGCTGGCTTTATTGCTTTTCCTTGTTTAATGAATTCAGTTTAAGTTCCGCCAAAACATCTGCACTAGGTACAGGTTTCTGAGGTGCTATAGGATAGCCTTTGAAATAATCATGCAACTTTGTAAGAATTTCCAAGTCTGCTTCAAAGATGTACCAAATATCACTATCATCGGGGATGTTTATCAAGTTTTTCTCGTTTCATTCAATTGCTTCATTGTTTGCCTATCTTACATTTTGATTTTTTTTACTGGCTTGTATTTAAACATCGCCCAATCGTACAATTGTGATGATCCAGATGCCTAATACATGGTTTAGGTATTGACTCGTTATAACTGACTGATCATTTCTAAATTTTCCCTTTTCATTAGCTTGATATTCATGATCTGATTTAGCATATCGGTGTGGTATCACACTAACCCCTCCTCTAAAACTGATCTAAATAATTAAAAACATGTCATACCCTATCACAAATTCTAGTCAAACTATCACCATGAGCTAAACCAGGTGCACTGTAATAGTGTGCAGTGTCAAGTTTGTGATGTTTCATGCAGACATTATGAAAAGGGAACACAGCATCAATATATCCTTCTGGACATGTAATCATGAAGATCACCTAATGTGTTCAAGTCAGAATATTCCTTGATATCTTTTGCATAGTGGTAATCGTTTTCGGATATGTTGGTGTTGAATATAATCTTTACAACATAATCTTTTGTGTTCACTTAATGGCTTAGTTGAATTGAAAAATATTTGGCATTTTTTGCAGATGGATATTTTTGTCCATTTATTTTCTAATTTGGGATGATAAAAATTATTTGCAAATCAATATTTTTCTATTCCATTTATTTTAACTTGTTTAATGTGATTTTTCCGTTTCGTTTAACACAGATATATTTTCTCCCGCTTCCAATATTTCAAAAACCTTAAAAGAGATATTGAATTCGTTTTATAAGTATAAGTGTCATAAAAAAACAGGACATTTATGAAACCAATGCGCGTATTTATCTAAATTGTACTTGGCTGACCTTTGTGGAACCAAATATGATTGACTGTTTAATATTGATTCGACATCATAGAAGAAGCATTTGCTATCGTTATTTTTAACATTGAGACAAGCCTCGTTTTGCACCCAATCGGGTTATTCTATTCTCAGCGGATCAAACTTCTCCTTGTTGATATTTAAGTATTCAGTCCTATCAAATCTCCACTTGGTGCTATTAAAAATATCTTTCGATTTATTTTTGATTGTTGAATTAAATTTTCCAGCAGATCTGATTTTTTAAGCTGATGTATTTCAGTATTTGATTGCTAGAATCCTTCGATTCTTGATTCATATTTTCCATAACTGAAAAACCCTTAAATGGCAAAAAATTCAGCAATATTCGTCTGCAAGATTTTATTTTGTTGATTTAAATATTTCATCGTCAAAACGATTTGATACTCTGATAGATTTTAATATCTACACCAAGGAGCTGAAGTTTCATCCATGAATCTATTGTGAATATTTGACTTTAGATGCGTACCTCTGAGCAGATTTGTAGAGGATTTTCATATTAGTATACTGTACTTTTCCAATTTTTGTACCCTATGTTTCATTTTCCATGCAGTTATTACTTTTCTCGCTCATTGTTTGCATAGCATCAATCCCTCATTTCTTTACTTAAATTCAAGTGCAAATTTTTTTCTTGGTACTTTCTGCACGTGATTTGTATGATATAGCAAAATGGTTTTTCTGCGACAGAAATATCTTCCTGTTAATCTCCAGACACCATTTATTTGGATATAATTTCTTTAATATTAAACATTCTGCTAAATAAAAGTGACAATCAATTAGTGACTTTAGTAACTTATTTTTACCATTTAGCAACTAAAAGTGGCATTCAGTTAGAATTAGACCGTTACCTTTAGTAACTTCCTAAGTGACTCATTTTTAAATATTTAAATATAGTTATTGCCTACACACTACACGAGGCATGTGGAATCTACCATGTAAACCCTCCCCCACCCACACTCGCACCATTACGAGTCATACGATTTGAATTCACTCCAGTCTTCAAAGCCTGCAATTATGCAAGCAGAATAGAGACAGAAAAAGAAGATACGACAGCAAGAGCTGAAACATATTGAGAAAAGTTTAGTTAAAGCAGATAGATGAATTTAACAGAAGACGCATTTAATCTTTTATCAAATGAATTAAACTTCAACGAGAAACAAAATACATTGTTTATCAAGGTTAATAAAATAGAAGAAGATTTAAACAAGTTATTTATGTTGCAAAAAGCGGGGATGATGTAATTATGGATAAATAGAAGAAATTGATTAAAATCTCAAAGAGAAAAAAATAATTAGATGAGAAACAGCAAAAGAGAAATTTTAGTTATTTTTTTCTTTACATAGGAACAGTTTCTATTTCGAGTATTCTATAGTTTGCAAGCACAGATTGCATCGTATATAAACTAGAAACAAGACCAAAGGAACACAATGTTTAACACGTTGTACCCATAAATACAAAGTGTAAAACAGGAAATTAAACTAACTTTTCAAAATAGTAACAACAATTACATATCTGAAATGTTGTAACAGTTATCCTCATGCTTTTTAGTGCTCTTTTGTTATTGTTCCTTTTACCACAATAATTATAACGTTTAATATCTTGTAAAAATGTAAGTAATGTATTGTATTTCATGTTTAAATTTGCAGAAATAGGAAATTAACACTTTAACAGTTTTAATAGTCTGGTATGTTGCAATAATACCACCTGTAACAATTGCAGTGTTATCAAAATTACTGTATAAAATATCAATCGCTTTGTGCAAGCTATATAATAAAGCCATTTATTAGTCCCCCAAGGGATAGTTAGACACAGTGGATCATCCACGGCCTTTTCTTTAACACTGCATTTTTTTAATATACTGTTGTCGATTTTCGTACCTGATAGGATTGTACTATCTCTGACTCTCTGATGTTCTTGGTCAACACAGCACAGTAGGGATAATAGTGCAACACTAGACTAGCTGATTGTTCAGAAATGAATCTATTATGAATTTGTGACCTAAAATGGCCACTTTTGGAAGAACGTTTAACAGTTCTACCACATTTACATACGTAATTTTTGCTATTCTAGTATTCTCTAGCTTTTATTTTCAAAAAAAGTTCAAACATTTTTTACAGTTGAACACTCCATCTATGTGTTTATCAAAATCAACTGGATATTTTCCTTCATGACAAACCCAAACATTCATTTGTTTTCTTCATTTCATAAAAAGCGTCAACAAAATACATATTAATCATTGTTTTCTCGTCCATTTGGTTCTTAAATTTATTATGCAATATTTTTCTAGCATGTGCAGAATAGAAAATGAGAGTTTCTGGCGCACTTATGAAGTCTGAGTTTTAAACAAAAGATTTTATGTTCAACTGCTAGGGAAACCGAGCTGAGGAGCTGAGAGCTGCAGAGTGGCAAAGCGGCGAACCAGCGAAGCTACAAAGCAGCTCTGATAAAAAGCGAAAGAACAGTGAATAGTTATATAGTGTGTGCGCCCAAGTCTTATTTTATATACTACCACTTTTACCGTTTGCTGCTTTAAACGGTCCAAGTCAGTTTCATGTTCTCCCTGTCCGACTGTCAAAAGCTTTAAACAGTCCAAGTTGGTAGGATGCTCTCCCTGTCCGACTGTCAAAAGCTTTAAACAGTCCAAGTTGGTAGGATGCTCTCGCTGTCAGGCTGCACACAGTTTTAAACAGTCAGTGTTGATAGGATGCTCTCGCTATCTGACTGTCGAAGCTTAAAACAGTCCATGTCGATAGGATGCTCTCGCTCTCCGGCTGTCAACAGCTTTAAACCGTCCGGCAGTCAGCATCTTTAAACAGTTCATTCTGTAGGAGGTTTTCTCGCTGCCCGACTGTCAACACGTTTAGACGGTCCGAGTCTGTAGGATCTTCTCGCTGTCCAACTATCAAAAACTTTAAACTGAGTTGGTAGGACACTATTGCTGTCCCAGTGTCATACTAGTATGCTTGAAATCTTCATAGCTGGGACGTATGCTTCTGGTTGAATATTTAAATTTTAACTGATAAATCACGATAAACTGTTACTTCTTAAAGCTTTCTAAAGAATCTACTGAAGTTGTCATCACAGGTAAAACTGATCCACATTGAAATGATCGCATACTTACGGTAAACATTTCAGCAATCTCGCAAAAGTGACTGAATTGTCTTCATTCCTTTTAGAAGAAATCTGATTGCAGGTATTGCAGGCGCAAATCAAAGCAATTCAAGAAATATAACATTACAAAAAACACTCTTTTACTTGCTATCTATTTCTATGCCAATTAAAGCAACTCTTTGTGGTTAGAGAGTTAAACTGAGTTTGCTATCTGTAATCATACTCTTATTTTTACGGTAAGCTCAATTGCAGCCATCTTGGTCTCATACCAGCCAGTGCATCGTGTACTGTTTGATAACGGTCTGTACCTTCAGTTTCCTACTTTCAATTACACGTCAGGTGTGTTAAAATCCATTTTTCGCACAAAGTTGACTTCATGACTCAGATTTCCATTAAGGCTTAAATTTACTGCACAAGTTGAAATGCCCGATGATTTCATTTTAAATTTGTCATTCTCTGAGCATATTTTAAAAGTTTAGTCTCATTCTTGTTATTATTATATAAAGCTGACCTTGCCTTTGTGGACACCTCAATATAAGGACATCTGCTGATGCAGGTCATCCTGTATAAACTCTTGTTCTTCAGTATTTATATTGTACCTCAATAAAAAAGACACATGCTGATACCTGTCATCGTGTATAAACCCTTGTTCTCCAGTATTTATATTGTACCTCAATAAAAAGGACACCTGCTGATACCGGTCATCGTGTATGAACCCTTTTCTCCAGTATTTATATTGTACCTCTATAAAAAAGACACCTGCTTATACAGACCATCGTGTATAAACCCTTGTTCTCCAGTTTATTTATTTTACCATTATCTAAAGGACATCTGCTCATACAGGTCATCGTGTATAAACCCTTGTTCTCCAGTTTATTTATTTTACCTTTATATAAAAGGCACCTGCTTGTACAGGCCATCGTGTATAAACCCTTGTTCTCCGCTATTTACATTGTACCTCTATAAAAATGACACCTGCTTGTACAGGACATCGTGTATAAATCCTTGTCCTCCAGTGTATTTATTATATCTGTGTATAAAGGACACATGCTCATACAGGAAATCTGTATAAATCCTTGTTCTCTGGTTTATCTATTGTATCTCTATATAAAGGACACCTGTCCTTACAAGACAAACTGTGCGGCCTCTTGTGTGCCATTTATAGAGTTTTAGCTGTATAACTAACGAAATCCCAATACTAACATAGGTGTACTCGAGAAATGTAAAATCTCGAACGGGAAGGGGCGATTTTGAGAATCGTACCGAAAAAAAATTCTACTTCTTTGTTGTGGTAGTGTATGTACAATATAATATAAGGAATTGACATTTTTAATGAAGTCGAACACGTTGGTTGCTTAAAGCAACACTTTTATATCAGGTATTTGCTATCTAAACCTGCCTTGGTGTTATATGTGTGCAAAATCCCCTTCGTAATTGATTCATCATCTACGTGCATTGACCCAGTGATAGCGATACAATATGCTTCTGAATGGATGATTTAGGTCACCAAAAATGTCAATACAAACATCGTGATATAACGACTGTTGTATATGCATCTTGTTTGTACGATTTCGACTGACGCTGCAGACGACACGAATAAATAAAGGTTTATAGTTGAGTTGCTCCTGCTTTGTACAGTTTTTGACTGTGTTTATGCGTTGAGATTTCGGACAGTCTATGTCTTGATCGATATTCGACGTAAATCAATGACATCAAAGGTCACGTATTATTCGGATGATGAATAGATAGGCATTGCTTCGTCATAATATATAAGTTACTAATCTCTACCTTGTGAAGTATGTAAGTGATATAGTATTTGTATTTTCGGACTATTTTACAATCTTTATTATTTCCTTCATTTTGTCTATTTTTATTGGGTTCCAGTATATTATTTATGTGTGAACCTACACCAAGACTTTCTTACGTTTGTGAAGCAATACTTTGGACAACACATATCAAAATTCAATACGGATTATGCGTCATTTTCTAGTAATAGTTGCATTTGAATGAAATAACTGAAGATTTTGATGTAAATAAACTTACCGAACCGAGCCAAATCATACATGTATGCTTTGTCATCCTATCATCCTACGCCAAAGCCAAGATGCTAAATTCAATAAACTTTTGTTTTTTCTGTCGAGGCTTTAATGCTACTTTCTATTTATTATAAACGACAAAGAAAAAATAAAAATAAAAAATAAATAAAAAAAACAACAAAAAATCTTTACTTGCACTTGTCAGCGGGTCTCCAGGAAAAATCTATTAAAAAATGTTAATGATTTACTATGAGACTATTATAGGCAACTGCCAATTAGCTGAATTAGAGTAGTGATACGTAGAATGAAATCAGATCCGAACTCCAGGCGCGCATAATTCTTGTCATGTCTCTGTGATGAACATAATATAAATAAATCAAAAAGAATTATATACAAAAAATTCTGTCTGAATCCCTTTGTATTTTGAACATACCTTTTAGACCAAAGTTATTCCAATCATACAGGTTTTACCTGAATTGTTCTAACACCCTGCCTGTTATTTTTTTAAATTTTTTGGGGGGGGATTGGTGGGGGTGGTGGGTGGTGGAGATGGGGACTGTGGTTTCTTTTGTTTGTTTGTTTTTTGTTGTTTTTTTTCGGAAAAGGGAACGGTAGCTTTAAAACTAGTTCATTCTCAGACTGCAATTACAATCAAACCGCAAACATAGTTATTAATGGTAATAGAAACAGGTTTTGTAAACTAATACATCTTTCGCCTTTAATGGGGTGTATTGTCATATTATTATTCAATTATTCCAACACTCCGTTTTGAAATAGAAAGAATGATTGAAAATATCAGGCTTTGTATATGCGGAACACACTCATACTGGATGGAGAAGTTTAATGAAAGTTTATTAGAATTTTCACGCAAAAACAACATTTAAATACAATCCACCATACATTACTCGTCCTGATGGCGTCTGTTGATTTTCAACCGTACAGTTATCTGTTTCATAAATTTTGACCATGACCAAAACCTACAGATACAGAATCAGTCAGTAAATCCCTTAGTACACTCATGCCATCTAGCGACAGACAAGAATGTAGACTGGTCTCACATAAAACATTGGCAAAGCTAAAGCTCGAATAGGGAACCGGTTTTACAAGAATGCTGTATAAGTTCCCTTCTTATAGGTGTAACCGCCATCCAAGTAAAAATAAATTTCTTTAAAATCTCTGTAGATTCATTTAAACATTCTGTTTCGATGATTCTATCTAAGTGCGAAATAGCAAACCGCTTCAAAGGCCCGTATCTAAGGGTCATTGAGGTCAAAGACATCATTTATATGGTCCACGGAAATATAAGCAGGGTAAATACCACAACCCTTATCCGCCATCCCTAGGAAAGTATCATTTTTTTTCTATAGCCTTCTTTATGGTCTAAATTTTACTATTCTATCATCCACTGCGTAAAGTTGATGGGCAAACATGAAAGATGCTTAAGTATTTGATAGTATGACATCATTTGTTTCAACCTACAGTGTTTGTGTACAAAGTGCAGTTAAAAGAATTTCGAGTGTCTGACATGCATTATCTAGTTGATACAATGGTTCCAGATTCGCAAAACATTACTACCCGTGCGTGTGCTTCACCCAAGATGTTACACACCAATGCTCGTGCATCGCTTATCTGCTGTAAGAAGCGGATTTTTTTCTCAAGGGATTATAGTGGATTGTTTAAAATCTTGGATGAAGTATTAAAATATGGCATCGCCCAGTAGGTCTATAATTTTGCAACTTTTTGTTCCACAATACTGCTTATTATGGTATTCATCAAATATACAATACGGATGGGCATATACGGGTTTCGGGTGCAGACAAAATCCCACACAAGGCGTGACTGACGTGGCATTTGACCCCACGCACGACATCCAAAGTGAATCTCTATATGTTTATTACCCCCCCGCCTGTCATCAAGTACTATCCACTACTGGGAAATGAAGATAAATTTAAAATAGATACGGGGTGAGTTCACACCCGTCTTAAGAGATCGCTCAGCCCTTAGGTACTTTGCGAATTCTTTTCCAGCTTTTATGTTCTTTTTCAAGTGCGATAGCAGTTTTTTTTTTCTTTGTTCCCCATTCGACAGTGTTTCGGAAAATGAACAATTGACTGAAGCTCTGTCAATAAGTATAAAGGGGCAATTTGGCGAGTCGGTGAGTATAGTCTATAATTAAAGTCAATCGCTTTTAACTTTTGATTGTTTGTGAAAGGAACCTGTGTTGTTTAACTCGCTTACAGTGTGCCTGTTTCTTAAAGACCAGAATTTTGCGAGTTGCTATTCACCTTGCTACAGAGAAATGCAAATACATTGACTGCTTATTTTGAATTCCATACAAAAGAAAGCTTTCTTGAATCCGTTCAAATAGTTATTTGCATCCATCAGAACACTGAAATAGTTAAGTGAAGTTTCAAAAATTGTGCTCACAACATAAATTGTAATTTTTATTTTAACAAAATGTGCCCTCGCAAATAAAAAAAATAAATAAAAAAAATACCGTTACGGTAAGGTATATTAAAAACCCCTCTCAGAAGTGATAAAACAATTAGCTTTCAACTGACCCATCGACCACTGTCAATCAGCTATGGCTCATTAGTAATCCATTTGGACAGTTGGCCGATCAGATTGCCAGCCACCTGTGCAGCGTCACATTAACACCTGTTTACCAGTTTCTATGCGAACCCAAGAACTGTCAAACAGAGAGAACAATGACACCTTGATATGCTATACTATGTAATATCAGGGACTTGTACATACAGGGATTTAAATCTCTCTGAACTCTCGCATTATATCGCGTTCGCTTTAGCTCTCGTGTGAAGTTGTCTGGACAAGCGCACTATGATGCTTCTTACATGAGGTGAATTGTTTACACTGACAACCACGCCGTTTAACTGTAAAATCTCTATATCATAAATTTTACAATTCCCATCCTTTTCATACTTTCAACTGATGAATACTATCTTATGTCAATTTACATCATATCAATCATATTCCATATCACTAAAATGCCTGATGCAGTGAAAGGCATTATATCTTACCAAAGACCAGCCTTCAAGTTCTGAAGCTCTTTTCTTTTTGACCCTGTTTAACCACAACTAAAATGTCAGTTACAAAACAAAACAAAAAAAAAAAAAAAAAAAAAAAAAAAAAAAAAAAAAAAAAAAAAAAAAAAAAATACACGTATGGTCCCTTTATAACTTTCACATAACGGACGAACAATTGTGCTTATATAAATTATATTAATTTCGTCTTAAATCAAGCAGCATAAGACCTTCGCACTTTCTATCCACTCCATTGTTTTCACTCTCAGTAAATCTCCTTGGAGTATTGCGATATTGATTTGGAGTTTCCAATCCCTGCATGTATAGGTTCCTAGTAACATGTAAAGATTTACGTTCTTATTGACCTTTCCAGCACAAAGTTCTTCTATATTCATCTCCCTCTGGCCACTAAGTCTCACTATATACCAGTCTGAACATTCTCGTCTCCTTCCGATTCGAGCCGAATAACTTCGTCACTCTAAAATAGACTCGGAGCACACTGCTCTCCTCTGACGTAGTTAAACTACGTCACTGCCTGCGCAGACCGTTTGACCATGGTGTTAGCTTCGTCTTGAGTTTTTATTTTAGTCATTTTTGCATTAAAGTTTGTAGAAAGAAGGATGAAAAGTTAGTAAATAACAGTTATAGATTTGCTGGCTCAAAGCTTAAATTTTCTGTATTTTCCGTTACTTTTTGCAAATCCCTTGAAAGCCAGAGCAGGCGTTTCTGCAAGAAATCGGCAGATTTTATCTTGTGGTGGCAGTGGCGTTTCGAGAGAAGTGAGAGCGCCAACTAAACAGCAGTTTCGACTAGCAGTGGCCCAATCGGAACATCCTCGGCCTTTTCCATCACATGCTAGAATAAATCTCGGATGTAAATAATGGCCATTTTGAACTGCCCTCAAGATTGTGGTTGTTATTACGTCATTTAAATTTCATAATGTCACAATGACTAGATGACGTAATATCTCTAACAGCAACGTAAGCAATGGTTTAAGGCTATTTAAATGGAATGATTTCTTCCATTTTGTCATTACTAAGTTGCAGGAATAACATTACAAATCAAAAGTGCAGGTATTTCATTGATTGGTGAAATGTCGTTCAGTGTTGTTTTCAACACCTATCATTTTAGAAGAATCTGTTCTTCACACATCTAACCGGATTTTCGTCCGCCAAAAACTTACCAAATCGGGAAGTATCACTACGAGTACCTCCGATTATCTTTCAGAGAGTCAAAGTTATTCGACTCTCATCGGAAAGAGACGAAGATGTTCCGAATAGGAGTAGCCTTGGTTACCCGGCCCTCTTTGGCTTTCTTCGCAGTGCAATGGAAGCCAAACCAGGGCCTTACAAAATTAAACAAAGTGAAAGGAAATCGAGGCGACCCAAATTTTGGTGCGCTCGGCTGCTCTGCGAGTGCTAAGATTAAATACAATTGACAATCAAATCAAAGCGTGCCAGATTCATACCTTGAAGACAAAGACAAGTTAGATTTATATCAATAAGAACAATTTAGTTGTATACAAGCCCAGTGTATTTTAACGTAATGTAAATTATGACGTCATAATATCGATGATGTCAACACTTTCTCAAGGGATGAGATCAAAACTGCTCCGCTTGATGTAAACAAATCGCAAGGAGGCGTTGTTTTAGCCGTTGTTTTCCCAGACTTATATCTGCAAATTCTATATGCAGATACAGTCTGGGCAGGCCGAGACTAGATTCATAGGTAATAGTAATGATACTTCCCAAATTTCTAAGATATGATGGCTGAATATCAGGCTAGATGTGCGCAGAACAGATTCTTGTAGAAAGATGATCGTTGAAATGATATTCGACAATGTTTCAACCATCAACGAAATGCTAGCACTTTTCATTTGTAAACATTACAAATTAAATGTGCTAGCATTTCTTTGATGATAAAATATCTCTGCAACTTTTGAATGAAATAAATTTAAGAAATAATTCAGTTCCAGTAGCCTAAAACTACTGCATACGTTGCTATTAGTGATTATAAATCATCGAGTCGTTGTGACGTCAACACAGTTATTATGCCGTAACAACAACAATCGGCTTAAGGGCAGTTTAAAATGGACACTATTTACATCTGAGGTTTTTCTCTAGCATGCAATGGAAAAGGCAGAGGACATTCCGACTGACTACAAGCGTCAACCATTAAAGGTTAAGTATGGTACAAATCTTCAAAATGCAAATTTTAATTTTTTCTTTTTTTAGATTAAAAATCCGTTTCTAATGTAAATTTTACTCCAATCGAATTCCAGAAATTTACAGTTAAAAATAATAAGTTATACTGTCCAAAATTTCTGACTGCACTACCTCCCTTAGCTAAGGATCGGTTTGCTGTTATGTTTAACGTCATTCAAGAACGAGCCTTCCAGCACTAATGGACAATCATTCAAGTAAAAGTAACAGAGTTTGTGCAGTATACGGTCACAATTTTTGATAAAAAAAAAGAAAACGGCTATTGTTTTCTTTTTAAATTTCTTAATGGAGAAAGATGGAAAAATAGAGATCTACTTGTTATACAGCTTGACCCCAGGAAGAATTATGAAGAACTTTTCGAGCAGCTCTTTTGCTCATTTTAATTTTTTTCCTAGCATTTTACAAGCGATCAAAATCATCACAATTTTGTCTAGACGTTGAAAAAAGGATTTAGACGTATCATTTAGACAATCATCTGGGGAAAATGAGAGAGATAACGATCAAAAAGAAAAAGGAGTAGAAAAAGATTGAAATGTTAAAGCCGTTCCTTTTATAGGGTCCATAAACATTAACTGCAAATATGTATCAATGTTAAACCTTTGCTTTGTAGATTAATGATGGCGAAATAAAAGCAGAAATACGAAAAAAAAACATGGCAAAATATTATGTTTGGTGATGGCGAAATAAAAGCAGAAATACAAACAAAAACATGGCGAAATATTATGCTTGGGGACATGGAGTTACATATAAAGGGGTCGGGGTCGCTCATTTAACATTTCAAAGAACTGCAGTTTATTTTCGAAGAATTATTGTCGATAATATTTTTATTATAAATTACGGACCGGATGTATTTACTTTCTCAAGGAGGCTTGTGTAATACACGTATGCGAGAAAATATGCCGAGATCGTGCTGCTGCATTTGAATGCAAAATATTTTCGTAATTCTTTCCAATAATTGTAATGATTTGTTTGCTCTCTTTCTTCTCGGTTGATCGATGACCATGTTGACTATAGGTGTAGCGTTATTCATTTCATTTTCTTAAATTTCAACAGGAACACCGTTGATTTGATAATCAATCGCAAATTCCCTATATCATGATCTCTATGTTAGCGCGTTCTTTGTTCTAGTGATACGTCATTTCCGCATACATGTCAGGGGCAGGTCAGCCAATTTTTGTGAGGGTCATACTTTTAAACACAATTTTTCGTTAACGATGCAGTAGAAATTTTTATAATAACAACCAACGTGGGTTTTCAGGTATGAAAAATTAAAAACTAAGTTTAAACAGAAACCTTTATATTTGACCTTTAATGATACTTATTCGATTTAAGAATAAACTTTATTTTCGCAAGAAGTTTCGAATTTGTGTTCTCAACCACTGGAGTAACAACGTTTCTTTTTATTTATTTTTTGGTCCGTATTTCTGAAAAGTCGGCGTCCAGGAAAATTTTGCAATAACCAACCTCTCCGCTTAATTTTTAATTAACCTTGGAAATTTATTAAAGAAGATCTCACATTTAACTTACAGAGGAATTCTGAAATTGTACAAATTGTAAACAAATCATCCAGTTGAAATACTTTATCATTTAATTTCTACCCCTGTCATATATGACTATAAACTAGGACAAAATGCGCTCACAATTAATACCGTTATTGTCCTACTATACTTCAAAATGGAACAAATGCAATTCTAAGAATGCGGCATTAAACAAAATTCTTTTTGAAATATTGGCTAATGTTTTGTTATTTTGTCATACAAGTAATTTTTGGGAAGAAATATTGTTTTTATTTCATGCTATCTACGATAAGCAGGCCTAAATCATGTTTTTACGATTAGTAATTCAGTACATGTATATGAATTCGATGACTCTTTAATGAAAACAATTTCTTTTAATAAAATGAGTTAAATAATTTAAATTTAGAACTATGTTTTAAGTAACCGAGGAAAATAAAAATCATCTCATGAACTGCTGTTGCAGGATAAAAATAAAAACGGAACTATTCAAACGAAATGAATAAAATTAAATTAATGTTGAATAAAACACACCGACCTACCTTTTGGATGCACAATCATACAACTAATGAATAGTAACACTCATGCATTATATTCACTTGCACATTTACCCATTTTTACATTATATCTGATCACGATGATACAATTCTGTAAAGGGATACGTTAATATATCATTCCATCATTCCAGCTGGTCAAGAGAAAATTTCTGTAATGCATTTTTAAATTATACAAGAAGAGGCCTAAATTATAACAACGTTCAAAATTTAGTGTACCTAATTCACTAAATATTTTTTCACAGCGATACTCTATTAACTTAAATACTTGAACATATAAATAACATATACAGTAAAATGTGTACGAATACCGACCGCAGGGTAGTATCAGTATGGTAATGGCGGAATGTCACGTGATACGAACATTGCCGTACACTTAAAACTGTAAGATGTGCTATTTCTATTCTTTCTTGATGAATTTCGTCCAAAGTTTCCCTAGAAGCGCATGTGCTAATGATTTGGCGTAGCATAGTCGATAGGACCAGCTTCCACTCAATTGGTGTTTATTCGAAATGTCAATAAGCCCATGATCAATTTAATCCCAGGTCATGCGTGAATGATTACACTAACCCAAATGGGGTGTTCAGTTTGTCTGACTCGGAAGTAGCTTGGTTCACTGTTGGTTAGACATCGAGATAGTTTTATTATACAATACGAGGGGTATTTAGAAAATTCTGAATATTATTGCGCTGTATAACAAAGTCCTTTATTAGTGAAAAATACGTCCGTGCATCCCCTCAAAGTACTCCCCATGCACCTCTAAACTCTTTCACAGTCTGATTATCCAATTATTAAATGCCATTTTGAATTCACTTTTTGGTATGTTGTTCATACACTGGAAAACTGCACTTCTAACCGAATGGGATTAAGTAAAAAAAAAAAAAAAAAAAAAAAAAAAAAAAAATTAATCGGAGCTAAATCAGGGCCGTATGGAGTAAAGTGCAAAGTTTGTGCTCCTTCCGGAAGTTTGTCACGACGGCGGATTTATGCTCCAGTGCGTTGTCCAAAACGTAGGCCATATTCCGTAGATTCGCAACCATCTTTAATACGAGGAAACCATCTCTAAATTGTAGGAAATGACAAGAATTACATCCGTAAACTTGTTCCAAGACGGCCTTGATATTAGTCAGCGAGTACCTTACAACTCCCGGATTTAACAGCATGCTCTTTACTCAGTAGCAGAATTATTTTTCTTCTTCAAAATTTTTAGATCACCGTCATTTATCTATCTTACATCACACGCATATATATGTAGGTGTCCGGCGTCCTGCACGTGCAGCTGCAGATCATTTTATAGAACTTTATTTTTTATATCGATCGACCTTAATTTGTATTGTGTTACGACTCTAGGTCTTCAAATAATGTAACAGAAAGAAAGTGAAACCAACAATGTAAGTAAAATCAACAAGCAATGTATTTCTAGACAATTAAAGTGAAAATTCAAAAGACACTTACACTAACGTAAATTAAAGTCCAAATAATCCAATAATCGTAAGTGTCCTAATCACAAGTCCTAAATATAGAATGTTCCGAATGAATTCCAGTAGCCGTGAATGTCCTGATGTGTCAGTAGTCTTGAATGTCCCGATATGCCTGAATGATGTAATCCAGAATATCTTTGAATGAATTCACATAAATCCCAAAGTCAAGTATTAATCCAAAATGAGAATGAGCACTTTTAGTAATTCCAATGAATATTTCAAATAAATAATTCCTCTCTCTGAATGTGCTCTGATTTTCACAACTGTAACGTCTGATTACTAAAATAAATTTCTTAATAGAGTGATCTTAATGACATGAAGTTTAGCATAGAAATGAAATCTTGTTTATCAGACATGTATAAAATATAAGGATAAGTCACCTGACACAATATTCTAGAATATGAATAACTCTGATGGAAATTTCCTGTGCGTACCTGACCTTTCTCACATTATGACATGGGAAATTCCAATCTAATTGTTAAATGCTATGCAAACAAGATTGACCTTGAACTCAAATGCTGTAAATCTGTCGTTTACAAAATTACTAAAGTACAACTTACTTCATGGACACATATTATAAATTCAATATACATAACAAATGACATGTTCAAAGGAACAAAAATGTACAACAAAATATTAGGAACTTTTCAAATAACCATTGTATGCAGGACCGTCCCCGCCGATTTTTTTGGGGTACGGCTATTCCATGTGTCTACAGTGGTGGGTGAGAGGGAAATTTTTCCGTGGTAAACAATAAAGAACCAGTAATTTCGACTTCTACGCCAAATTGGGTGTTTTGTTTTCGGATGATTTCAGGCGCTCGGCTTTTAGCTGGATAATCTTTTACGCATTAGAAAGTGTATGTTTACGATTCAAAATGTGGTAAGGCCATTGCCGTACCGACCGCCATGACCTTGATATATTGAAAATCAAATTGTTAGCACTTCACTTTTTTTCCTCCAGTTGTTTTTAAATGCTCACTATCACTTGAAAATTACTCTCTTGCAATATGGTAAATTTAAAATAAAAATTAAAAAAATGACTTTTAATTATATATTATATGTTATGCTGACGATTAAGCGTGGTTTTATCTGCCCTGGGAATTCGTCAATCACAGCATCTAAATTAATCCCTTTCCAGTGCTTGCAGGAACTCACAAAAGAAAACCGAATCCGCTGAACGTAGTAAGAGTGAGAAAAAACTATAGAGAGATAAGTAAATGACTTGACAAATTCTATCTTTATTATATCTATTAATTTTGCATCTCTATTTTTTTTTGTAGTTATTGTTTGAAAAAAATTTAATTCATATTCTGCTAGCTTTTCTCGTGTAACTTGAATATGATTGAAAGCAAATACTCTATCAACATTTTTGAAAAGCATACAATTTAACAACGTAAACTTGCATCAAAGACATTTGCATATCATCTTAACGCGAATGCATCTGGCTGTTCAACATTTTTACAAATCATGTGTTTATGTCACAATTGATGTTGACATATAACAGGCGTGTCAGCAACATGTTATTGAAAATAATGAATCATAAGACAACACAATGGTGAAATTTTAGTGTACAACTGATTTGTATCATTTGGACAAATATGGCGGTCATTTAGAAATGTGTACCGGTGAGAACAGTACAAGGTAAGAGGTTGATTTGGAAAAATAAATATGTAAATCATAAAATATCTATGTTTCGTCGCAAATAAAGTGACATGTTTATTGCTTTCGATACAGCTTTTGCTGGTCTACGAGAAGCTAAGAACCGGAACGGCACACGATAGTAGCAAGTTGTCACAATGTTTTCTCTTTGAAGAATATTTAGATTGATTCATGAAGCAAAGAAAACATTTAAAACATATGTTGACGCAACACAATCTTGCAAATTGATATTTATTTGACGATGACTTTGCACAAGTGGTGCGTGTATTTTTCCGAGTACATTTTCATCAGACAAAATCCCATTCACCGGTAATAATGTCTCACTTTTAATGGAGAAGTCACAAGCTTAACTGGTGGGGAACGATATAATTCCTCTGGAATATTGTATTGTGTTAATCACTGCTTAATCTGTATCTTGCATCTTTCAGACATTATTATGTTTTAATTCAGTCAGACCTGAGACGCTTTCTGATATTATAACTAAAGCTTTGAAAGGAGTGTTTTGAAGAAGAAAAAAAAAAAAATGAAACCTTTGAATTTAGTGTAAAAGTTAAGGTATTGGAAATGACTTTGAATAAAAGTCAAAAGCTTCTTTGAAGTTTTTAAAATTACTAAGCAAAATGTTAAAGGTATAATTGCACAAATTCGATATTTGAATTCTTTATGTTGCTTCTGTCTTGTCTCTCTCTCTCTCTCTCTCTCTCTCTCTCTCTCTCTCTCTCTCTCTGTGCGAGCGCGCTCAGTCGCAGTGCTTCTGTATGTGTCCGGGGTGGGTGGGTGAGCACTTGACTACCAATACTTTAATAGGAAACTATGACCAATATATAAATGCGGTGCGAGACACACATTATTAATACTCTCAGTATTTACATAAAATCGCAATATATTTTCCAAGAAGAAATGACGCCTAAATCATCTTTATCGCTCTAATATGTTTGCTTTTTTCTTCTTGTCTTCTTATTGTAGCCAAACAAAACTGGTTAATTTTAATTGATTGATTTAGTGTTTGACGGCACATCAACACATGACATAAGACCGGATCTTTGAAACCCGAATTATCTCCCTTTTTCTATTTACATATGACCAAGTTGACAGCAATACATTAAAACAAATAAAAACAGTTTTCATTTTGAGTAATGAATTTATAGATTTGAGAGAAAGAAAGAGTGCACAGTTTGTAATTTTTTTTCTATAACATTTCGGATTTAAATACTAAGCGACTATTCCGCAGCGTACATACAAAATCTAGACTTTGGGAACGATATTACCCCTAAATATTCTCATGTTCGATTAAAAGTGATTACTTCTGGATTACTTTGGAACTACCGTACTTACAATCTTATTATCATGGCGGACGGCTGATTAGCATTCATTCTTTAAGGAAAGGTAGGCTTTAAAAATATTTTAAATGGCATCGACAAAAATGACGAATTTTTATCCTGCACCCCGACCTATCTAGAACAGTTGTTGCCAACCTTCTGTGTATAGGATCTTTTTTAAAAATAGTTTTTTACGTTACTTACTACAGTGATAAAGTTTCAAAGGCCTGTGGTATAGCTTACATAATAACAGAGATGTAACTCTGTATTGAACAATAAACAAATAACAGGGACGTAACTCTGTATTCAACAGTAAGATGATCATGATTTTGATTAATAAAAGAGGAGAGAGAAATCTTAGAATTGTTAGTGGCAGATTTTGGAATATCGATTCTTGTGGTGTCTCATCTAAGCATAAATCCAAATAAACTCACTGGTTAGTTGAAACTGAATCCAAATAGCCTCTCTGGATGGTTTAAACTGAATCCAAATAACATCTCTGGATACTTGAAAGTAAAACGTGTTGTTATTTAAAAATCGTTTTAGGGTGTATGTGATTGCGTTTGTATGTGTGTTTATATGTATGTGTATATATATATATATATATATATATATATATATATATATATATATATATATATATATAGAGAGAGAGAGAGAGAGAGAGAGAGAGAGAGAGAGAGAGAGAGAGAGAGAGAGAGAAAGAGAGAGAGAGAGAGGGAATAGCACAGAAGTTAGATCGCAACGTGTGAAATGGGAGCCGTATAAGTAATCAGTTTGATTATGTGCCGCGTTCCGCCTGACAAAGTGGTGATCAAACAAGTTTTAGTGTTGGTTTCATCGGTAAAAGACATATCATAAATCGTATTAATTTAGTCCTTCATAAACTATATTTTATCAGTGGAGTCTAAACATTATGAGCTTAAGAAAAAAAAAAAAAAAAAAAAAGAAAACCTACGGCAAATATCGCAGAACAGACAAATGGTTTTTAACTTGTGGCTTGTGTCTATTTCATTTATTGTGAGAGGAAAGCTTTTAAATTGATTGTATTTTCTTAGCTATATTCAGGGGGTAATAAATATTCTTACATAAAATCTAAGGTTTCAAACGTTTTGGAAAATAGCGGAACAAATTAGTCCAAAATCAATTTCATAGTTATCTTCTAGACTATGATTATCGGGCTAAAAAGAGCGCGAAATGCAATCTTGATGATTCGGTGGCTTAGCCCCAAATGAGAGCTGTTTCTGGGGAAATAGTGTTTGCATTACAGACTCCCAAAAATTGCATTAAATTCCTATAACATGCTCTGCTGAGCAAAAATAATACCAAACTTTTGCGTGTATTAACCATCATTTAGCTTGCCAAGTGGATTAAAGGGGTCATTACTGGTATATTATATCAATTACAATTTCACGCTGATGGTAACACATACAACTTTCCAGCAATTTAAGGACTATGGTTACTTATTTCTCGTGATTGCATTTACCTTATTCATTCGGTTATTAGACGCTCGTTATAACAAGGAATCAATCTGCATTCCGCGCTGTACCGGTACTTGCTCTGCTATAACGCGCCTTGGTTTATTTGCACACATTTAGCACAACTCCTGTGAAATAGGGAACGTAACCCAGTTGTCCAGAGTTGTAATAAACCGTCCGATCAGGTTCAAAACCTAATGTAAATAGGTATTGTCTTCTTGCAGGATACATACGAAACATTAGTTGGAGGCAAATAGTAAATGTAAGCTATACAAGTTATACCACAAGAAATTCCTCATAACCAAAGATCAAATATGACATAGCCGTATACTTCACCGATAAAGTTATTTCGCACAAATAACTATGACGCTCTTATTCCCATTTTTATATTTGATAGGATTTACATAGTCTCGACCACCAAAGACTCCATCTGCATAGAGCGTTTGCAGATATCAGTCTGGGGAAAATACGGAAAAAACTGCCCCTCCACTCTCCGCGGTTATGTCAGGCGAATACGTTTCGATTTCATACCTTGGGCAAGTATTGACACTATCAAGATTATAACGTCAATATGTGCATGATGTCAAAAATGACTTTTGTCATATACTCAATTAAAAGGATCTTACAGCATTCTTGATGACTGACATACATTTTAGTTCTGTTTACCTTGAATATGTGAATTGACATGCTATGTTTTAAATATCAATTTTCATTTTCTTTTATAAACGCCCCCAGCGCCGTCTAGCGCCCCAAAATTTGGTGCGCCGCGCTTTTGTTTCACTTCAGACTTTTCCAAAACCTGTTTTGGCTTTCCACAGTGATCCAGGCTAGAATTGGCATTGGCTTGAAGCGGCCTAAATTGGCAAGACAATAGCATATAGGCCGGCAACTACTAAAGACTTTGTCTGCCAAAAGGTTAGTGAGCGGCGTCATTCGCACAACAGTGACTTCATTCTCAACACAGATAGTTTGGAAACTTCCCCCTGAACTGCAGTGAATGGTTTGTAGCACCACATCAGCGCAGTGCATACTTACTCAAAAGTCCGAAACTTCCAAACATTTTCTAAAGAGGGAGGTTAATAGTTTTCTCCGGTCTCACGAGTAACGGAAGTGTGACCAGTTGCCAGCGACGAGTTTATAGTGTTTCCGCCTAATTTTTATTTTGTTTTCTATTTATTTTATTTGTATTTTTACGGGAAAGAGGGAGAGAGGGGCGTTTTTTCAAAATGGTTTTTGGGGATGGGGGTTGGGTGGGCGTGGCTTGTCTGCCTGACTCAGTAAGGTAATGTATTTCAAACTTCTACCTCGCTTTGAGCCCTCTGGCCACTGAAGATTAGAAACTTGCAGGTTGCGACGTGCATCTGATTTTGTTCTTTTTCTTCTGCCTTATACTTGTTGGTCTGTTCGTTTGGGGGGAGGGGTCAACGCGAGTCACGATATGAGAGATTTACCATATCTTTAACGTGAGCAATTAGGCATGCATTTATACTTATAGCACGCAGTTTTTAATGAGAGAAAAAACGCATTTTTCTCAACAAAGCGCGCTCAGAGTAAGGAAGACATGAAAAGAGAGCGTCTTTTAGGGATATATCGCATTCACTCTGCACCTTTTATGATTTTAAAATCTTAATCACAATATTCCAAGTAAAGGTGTGTGTTTGTATGTTGGTAGGTAGGTATGTAGATAGTCATGTAGATAGATTGGTAGGTAGGTAGGTAGGTAGGTACTGTATGTACATGTATGTATAGCTCTTTACTCTCCTTTTACCAAAAAAACATCACTGCAGCAATTTTACCTAAGGATCATTATGATTTTATGTTCAAAGTTTTTTTAATTTCATTAATTCAACCATTGCATGTACTATTTGTGCCGAAGCAAATCCAAGATTTCTGTGAAAACAATATTTGATATAGATAAAAACTGCCTACCGGTATACCATAATACAGCTTCTTATTGTGTCTTCACACTAATTATATGCTCACTGAATTAAAGGCATCGTTACTATCTTTAGGATAAAGTTACAAATCACGTTGTAAAATCTCTCAATATCTTTGATAAATAAATAAATAAATGTGTAGTTAAACTAATCATAGGCTATTTACCTTTTTTTACATCAATGAAACGGGTACATATATACGCTGAGATAGATTGCATAACTGACGAAAAGAAAATATTGAAAATTAACCTTGTATATATTTCAGATAATGCAGAGTAATTGCACACCTCTGGAAGTGGCACATTTCTTATACTAGCTATTGTGATGCCTGCATTATTTATATATTTGAAACATAAAAATGCAAAGACATTACTACACTCACACCTGATTGTAACAATCAAGGGAGAGTCTAGAAGTGGTTTTATGAGGTGTACTATGTGTACAGGTAAATGTGCATTAATTTTACGGATAAACGGCATCGAAGGATTTTCGTTATTATGCACAGGTGATCCTTTTATTAAGGTGGTCGCTATATCGGGTTTATGCAAATTATTTCAAAATATCATCAATAGCAGTAGCAATGGAATTATCGCCATCATTGTTGCCGCCACAGTTGTCGCTGTAGTAGTAGTAGTAGTAATAGTAGTAGTAGTAGCGGCAGAAGTGGTAGTAATAATAGTAGTAGTAGTAGAACTTGTAGCAATATCAGCAGGAGCAGGAGCATTAGTGGTAGTTGTGACGGTAATAGAACTGGAAGCGTAGGCAGCAGCATTAGTAGTAATAGTAGTAGTAGTAGCAGCAGCAGTAGTAGTGGTACTAGTAGTAGTAGTAGTAGCGCCTAATTCACTCAAGATCAATTCAGACTATTGCCAGCGACGTCCATCTACTTATCAGAGAGCGATGTCAACAGACATAATGGTCGCACTTCGCTCGTAAAATTATCTGGACCGGAATCAAAGAATATGCAGTGTCCTTAGGAAAACAGCGGTATTAAAGATTTTTATGAACCCGTGATAGGTCAGTTGGTAAGGCGGAGGGTTGTAGATGAAAAGATTTGGTTATCTTTAGGTCGCTGGTTTAAATCCGGCTCGCGGGATGTTTTTTGTTTCTCTTTATGTAATAGAGTAGTTGCAAACCTCTAAATAAATAATCGTCCTGAAAAATACAGCAACTAATAAATGAAAATGAAGAACATGTATGTCCAGGAGACACATAGCTAGTCACTGATCACTGTTTGTACATTCCACATTTTATTATCAATCGAAGCAGCCACAATGTCTTCTTTCGTAAATCGATCGTCCGTCTGTCCTATCAGTTTTTAACTTCACAACTTTCGCTGCCTACTTCTTACTCAGCACTAAATAGCCAGAATTGTGCTGATGTGGCCTTAAACCATATTTATATATATTGTCATAGACTCAGGGTTAACTAGCAGTGCACCATAATGGGGTGGGGGTGGGGTGGATATTACCTATATTACATCATGTGGAGTCTCTATTTATATGTGACCAGAGATGTTATTTGCTTTGTGATATTTGTGTTAAATGTTTAGCTCCTCGGACCTAGGCAGTAGGAGATCATGTGGTAGTGGCGAGTTAGATGCTTTCTGATTACAGAGTTTTACCGAATAGCTTCTCCCTAATTTCGATAATGCACACCTTCATAGCCATATTCTCAAACTTCCTGTGGTCCATGGAGTCAAATTATACTGAATTACAAGTTGGCTAATCCTATATGTATTATGCCTGTAAGAAATCTCTGTCAATGAGCTTTAGCTATGACCATATCGTTCATTATATCACCTTTGCTTGTCAAGGTTCGACATTTTACATTCAGCACCGTTTCTTGTGCAAATTGCATGCCTGTATTACCTTATTTAATCCCAAATGTGCTTTTCCCCATTCTGTGGTCATTTCATAGAACCATCGTGACACACATATTAAATATGGAGTTTCAGGTTACTTGTGTTTCGCGGTGAACGAACTTTTATTGATCGTGTCAAGTTCTTATGGACGCCATTTTTGTTTGTGATCTGTGACCATGACATCGATGTTTAAATAATACAGGTATGTGATTCATATATATTTACATTCAAATGAAGTCACAGTGAACTTATTGCCATCAATAATATGTGAAACTGTATAAAAGGTGTTAGATTCATCGAGTACTACAATTATAGAACAGCATTATTTTCTGCCCAGTTGCAACTTCGCTAGCAAACGTATTTAGTTTAGTGCCGTTATACTGTCATTGGTCTGTCATAATTTGTCTACTGTAGAACTGTTGTTTTGCTACTGAAAACTCTATAGTCAAGTTAACATAAGGAGTTTGAGTGTCAGAGTGTGTGTACAGAATAAGAAATTGCATGTACAAATGTTTTACATGCTGAAATATGCGGAACCTTATTCATGTACAGTCGCTAGCGTAAGAATTACGGCAGACAGAGGTTTGCCAGTTTGCCACATCTGATTTGTTGGCGGATGCAGTCTGCCAAATCTGGTTGGTCCAGTACTGTCACGTGATTAAAAACCGAAGGTTATATATTGGAGTGACTGACAGTACTCGTCAGATAACTGCTGAGCGCGGTAAAGTTCAAAACTCCAAGCAAAATTTTTAGGTAATGAAACTTCCAAGGATATTCATGTAAATTAATAGGAATTAATAATAATAATAATAATAATAATAATAATAATAATGGAAATTGGCAATGTAATAATAATACTTATAATTGTTTTGGACAGTTATATTGTATTTATGTAAAAAGCTAGTTAAAGAAGCAATATTTGGATAATTTGAATGTCAGCATTTTTAACTGTGTAGATGCAGACATTCTGGTAATTAAGTAGCTTCTAACTATCAGGAAATACTTGAATAAGTAAATTCGTCTTCCAAATTTTCTTGCAGTTATCTCCCACCACATTGGTAACCTGGGCTAAAACGAATACAAGGCAAATCTTCCACTTTTGTCTGTTAGGGTAATTGTATGATTTTCAACCATTATGTTTACCTTTTCAAACTCTGAAGAGACTATTTTGTTTTGAAACATTTTATTGAAATGATTTTGTCACAAGCCACTGAAAATTCACTTCGAATCTCTATTTCTTGCTATTCAAGAGTGCAAGCAAAGAGTGTTTCCAAGCTGGAGTCATATATGTATGTTTGAACACCAAATGAATATTTTATACTGATGACATATTTCCATCTTTTTCCTTGTGTTACTTTCTTTAAACATTTTGTTGACTTTCCTCTTTAGTGGAACTTCTTCAATTAACTCTCCATAGCAGACAGGATGTAGAGGTCGCTTACAATATATATATATATATATATATATATATATATATATATATATATATATATATATATATATATATATATATCCCCAATTTTCAATTTTATTTTTATCTCATGCCCCTGTTTCTATCTGCTGATTGTCATCCAAATAAGAAAGTAAATTTACAAAGGGGAAGCTTGCGATTCCTGTTGATGTGAGAGGCGAGAAAGGTCAAGGTAACAAAGTTGCTAGCGATTACTTTCAAGGTCAGAAAGTCATTAGTACCTGTATAGATCATAGAGGGCATGAAAAAGCAAGGTTGGTAAGGTAACGACAAAAAGTCCAAGATCAAGGTCACTTATGCAATTTGTTGATAGACGTTTTACAAAAGGCAACGCCTCTTATTCTCCTGGACATGCTGTGTCCGATATAACCACGAATACACACCTGCATAGAAAGTTGCCTGTGAGTGTGCGTATATATATATATATATATATATATATATATATATATATATATATATATATATATATATATATATATATATATATATATAAAGAGAGAGAGAGATTGAAAGACAGAAAGATGTCTTTACTTAATAATTATGAACTATTTACACCAACTCATACATACAAACAGACATATACAGACAGACAGACGGACATAGACGTACTAAAACATGCGTAGACAGAATAAAACAGAATGGTTTTATGTAAATATATTGATAGGCAGGAGTACAAGAAGTCAAATAGAACTTAAATAACCATACAAATTGCCACGGATGAGTGTATATAATCATTGACTATTTTAGTAGATCCTAGAGTTTGTGTATTTCAATAACATATGTATAATAATTATGTAACTATGGGTGTAGGTTAAACTTACTGTTTTAAATTATTATTGGTGCAAGAAACGTAAGAGCACCACAGTTTTAAATTTCAAAGGACCAACTATTGCATTCAATCAAGCTGAAACTATTGGAGAATAATTTGACTCTAGAAACCGCTAATTACTTATATAATTACTTATAAATACTAAAGTTGGAAGTTAATATTTGTCGAACGATTATAAAAACCATCAAATCAAGTGTTCATCCCCTTTATAGTGCACATCGAATAGTTGCGGTCAGTTTTCGGAAATGAAGGCATCACTACATTAATGCCGGTGTTAATTCCCCAACGCGTTTAATTTGTTATTGACACAGGAGCCACGGGCTAGTTAATAAACAACTTTTACTTGTATGGTATAACCACGCGGGTGTGTTGAAATAGCTTTGCTTGCAAATATCTTTAACGATTACATCAGCACACAGTAGCAAAACATCTGTTTTGATCAGTTTAGAATCGTACTTCTATAACATATAATTTCAAGGATCATTTTATGATGACCTCGTTTTCTTCTCTACAACGATATATCCTGCAGCAACTATCGTAAATTTCACCATATTGGTATTTCTTTATCACTGCAAATTAATTATTTTATGCGATACGAACGTAAAGGCTTTCTATGTATTACTACACTAATTAAATTCCGAAGAGGTTTCCTTCATTTTTATAATGTTTGTTTAAATATGAAATTCCAGTGCATTAGTTATAAGTTTAGATGCACCAACACTATCTTTCTTATGTTAGGAATTAACCTGGACACAACATTAAAAAAAAAAAAAAAAAAAAAAAAAAAAAAGTCAGCATAGGCTACGTTGCATTTTGTATGCATAGTCGCATCAGAATGAAATGAATGGAAATTTTAGCAGAAGGGTCACACCTGTTTGCTTTGTTATCCTACGCAATAGCAAAGAGGTTGAATTCAATAAACATTTTATTTTCTCTTTAGACTTTAATGTTGCTTTCTATTGAATGCAAGTAATATTTTTCACTGGTCACAAAATCTCCTGGAAAATTAAGAGAAAAAATATTAATGTTTTTCTTAGGGACTACAATAGGATGCAATAAGAGATGATTGGCCCAATTAGTGTAGTAATACCTTCAGCAGTTCTGAAACTAGAGCAACTTCGATGACTTGCCATCGCCTATCCTCAAGCTTTTTAAAACATATATCATTTAAGACAGTATTATTGTGAACACCCTTCGTACTCCACCCCCATCCCCAACCCCTAGTTCAGTGACCCATGACAGTGATAGAGACCCATGGCCACAACCCCTATTCCACTACATATATATTTGATATGCCTTCTGGCTTTGACTGTACAAATAAAGTTTGGTCGAAAAATGTTCTAAAAGAACAATGTAAATGAAGTTTTACTACATTTGACATTGAACCCTCTCCCGATACCACATGGACGGAGCCACAAATTATACCCCTTGCACATTTGTCATATGGACAATTAATGTACCAAGTTTGGTGAAATTCCATTGAACGTTTTTGGAGGAGAGACAGTTACGCACAAAATACCGTTTAGAGGCGTGCCCATTTGAACTGTTTTATTTATTTATTTTATTGGTTAGTCGTTTGTTTTCTTGGTTAACGATAGATAGATAGATAGATAGATAGATAGATAGATAGATAGATAGATAGATAGATAGATAGAGGAGATGTACCACGGAATCACTGACTTCATTTGTTTTTACACTTTTGGAAGAGTACCATAGAATCACTGTAAACCTGATACTATGGTTGAAACGCTTTGTAGATTTAGAGAGGTCACAAATTTTATTACAACCACTTCAGGTGAAAGATGATGTGGTGTGGGGTTGTAATGTGTGTACATCATCCGGCATGTTACCTATAGACAATATACCACGAATAAGAAAGAAAGAAAGGAAAAGACAGAAGTGGGACTTTTTACCTAAAAATACTAACTTGTAAATTTTTCCTGGCTCGATTGGATACATTGTAGTAACTTCACTCGTTAAGCTTGTCATAGGGGGAGGGGAGCAAGGATGGATCTAACGACTAGACGAATATTGATAGGTCTATGTATATGCATGCACGTGTATTTTTTTTAGTTTTTGTAGTTTTGTTGTTGTTGTTGTTGTTGTGTATTTTAGTGTGTTCGTTTGAACCATCCATGTTATATCTCTCGGAAAATCTGCAAAACTCCCCCTCCCCCTCCCCAGGGCTGAAGACAAAATCTCCCGTTCATTTATACTTATAAAAAATCAGTTTGTGAAATTTCTTGACGTATTTAATGTATTGACCCTAAATATGAGCTCCGATGCCTGTTGTTTTTTAAAAAAGTTTTTATTTCATTAGGAAGTCCAATTATTTATGAAAATTACTTATTAAATAAAAATGCTGCAAAATCTTTGCTTTCGGAATCTATTTGCTTCACAAGTGATAATCCTATAGTCAGCTCAAGATAAGAAATAAAATACCCTGTTTTTCATGGTCTACCCATTAACCGATACATGGGGATGCAACACATTCCCATTGGCAGTTATCAATGGCAAAACACCGGCCGTTTCAAAATGTGGATTGAAAATGAATATGTTAAGTTCCAGAGGATTCCAAACAGATAGTGACACCTACACCTTCCTAAGATCCTCAAGATTTGAAATTGATAGGTATTGTCTTTTTATTGTGCTGACCCATTCATATGGGCATCTTTCCATACATACCCACATTGTACTGACCCATGTATACAGGCCTCTTGCAATACATACCCACATTGTACGGACCCATTTATACAGGCCTTTTGCCATACATACCCACATTGTACTGACCCATTTATACAGGCCTTTTGCCATACATACCCACATTGTACTGACCCATTTATACGGGCCTCTTGCCATACATACCCACATTGTACTGACCCATTTATACGGGCCTCTTGCCAGACATACCCACATTGTACTGACCCATTTATACGGGCCTCTTGCCATACATACCCACATTGTACTGACCCATTTATACGGGCCTATTGCCATACATACCCACATTGTACTGACCCATTTATACGGGCCTCTTGCCAGACATACCCACATTGTACTGACCCATTTATACAAGCCTCTTGATATATATACCCACACCGTACTGACCCGGGGCCCCGCGTGGCCGAGTGGTCTAAGGCGCTCGCATTTACAGATCACTGACATCTCACCTCTGTCCGCGTGGGTTCGAGTCTCGGACTCGGCCAACGTGGGTATGTGAGAAAGCTTGCCAGTAGCTTCTCGTGGGTCGATGGTTCATCCCGGGGTTTTCTCGGGTTCTTCCTCCACCAAATATACTGGCCGCCATGTATAGCCTATCATGTGCTGTAAAATGACGTTAAACCCATTACAACCAACCAACCGTACTGAACCATTTATACAGGCCTCTTGCCTTACATACCCACACCGTACTGATCCATTTATACAGGCCTCTTGCTATACATACCCAGACCGTACTGACCCATTTATATGGGCCTCTTACAATAACTACCCACACCGTACTGACCCATTTATTCGTGCCTCTTGCCATACATACACACGTTGTACTGACCCATTTATACGGGCCTCTTGCCATACATACAAACCTTGTACTGACCCATTTATACGGGCATCTTGTCATACATACAAACCCATGCACTGACCCATTTATAAGGGCCTCTTGCCATCTATAGTCGGTAAATCTGCCGCTGAAGAAAAGGAATTCCCGTGATAAATGTATATACGCGTATGTGTGCGTGTATTTAGGCCCGTGTGTGTATTAGCTGATATGACTATAATGTGCATATATAGTAGATGATGTATTCTTCATCTGTGTCAGCTCTCTATATAACAATAATATATAGCTATTAATAAATACATGAAGGTGTATTGCCGGAGGTAAGCAATTCTCCATAGTCCTTAAATTACCTACTGAAAATAGTAAGTTCCCGTGATAGCTCAGTTGGTAGAGCGGAGGACTGTAGAAGAATAGAGACGTCATCATTAGTTCACCGGTTCGAGGGGGAAATTATTTTAATTGATCCATATGTTATTAATTAATAAACATGAAATATGGAATACATTACTTGTGAAAATAGTGCTGATATTTTCCAAAGAGAAAAGTTATATTTGGTACTCTGTACATACTTGCGTACATGTGCCTATTTCCGAATCATGTCTCGTGCTGCTCCCTCGCAGTCTAATGTTGAGATGTTGTAGAATACAGTGAGACTGTAGCGTACTAACGGGGGAAAGGGCGGAGCGGAAGGGGCGGTTGCCCCGGGCGCCAGAGGTCTTGGGGCGCAAAAACAGCTGATAAAAATTCGGGCCTCGTATTCTGGCCCTTTGGGCCATCATCGTTGCCCTGGGCGCCATTTACCCTTTGTACGCCACTGCAGTGAGATCATCTGAGAAGTGAACAAATTAAGATCCGTCCTAGGTGCCTGGGGCTAGGAGACTGAAACACACATGCGCACACACCGCAAATGCTCGAAAGCATGTCCATGAGAGAGAGAGAGAGAGAGAGAGAGAGAGAGAGAGAGAGAGAGAGAGAGAGAGAGAGAGAGAGAGAGAGAGAGAGGAATATTGCCTTAAGTAAGCTCGAAGTTAGATACATGAGAAATATTGTCAATTATGGTTTCCTACAGTTGACTGATATGAAGACACTTTACTGTATCCACACAAAATCTATAATATTCAATTGTGCATACTTGGAACATTTTACTCTCAGCTTACTTTTGTACGTATACTTAAAACATTTTACTTTTAGCTAACTGTCGTTTGATGTTCGTATCAATAGAATTGCTATTTATTGAGTAAAAACTTCCTAAAATTAAAATAAAAAAATAATAATTATTAAAAAAGTACATATATGTCCATTTACAATGAAATTATCGTCTCTGTGTCCGTTTCTTGTTCAGGCTACTTTATCCAACAATTAATAGGAAGTATATTTGTTTATTGGTAACTAAGATCAAAATAATGTTCGCATAATCATTGTCATTGACAGAAAAAAAAAAAAAAAAAAAATTAAATTAAAATAAAATAAAATAAGAATGAAATGATATTCTAAGGGAGGCTGTTCCACATCGCATTGAACGAAGACACACTTAAGTTACTTCCCTTTATCCGACTTATTGACCTAGAAAATCTAGTTTACAGCAGTTCGAACTTACAATAAACAAGTCGTTCATCTTGACTGTATTTACTTTAATGAAATTATTATTATTATTATTATTATTATTATTATTATTATTGATCCAGTGTATATAGAAGATATGTACGTTTTTTGAATAGATATAAAACAATATTTCACGAGTGAAGTGGAAACATTGTATTGTTACGTGTAGATTGTACATATAATGTTTCAGATTGTGTATTTTGTCAAATTAAATAATATTTTCATACGAAAATGAAGAGATTTTTATTTTCGTTAACACATTTCTTGCGCGGAATGATACCACTAACATTTCTGGGTGGGGGTACTATAAAAACACGATAGAACTGTCAACAGATATCAGAGCGTAACATCATTAAACAACAGATTTTAATTATTGTGAGTTTACTTGAAGGATTTTTGAAGTCTTTTTTTTAAAATTCTGCATTCAGACGTGAATTTGTATGTGCTGGCAAGCTTGCAGTCTATTTGGGTAACAGACGCCGCACCCAAATTTCAATTGTCACTTAATTTCTATTTGCAATCGACACTAATCAATGCCTGATTTCTCCATCGTTTTGAGACATGATTAACATTGTGATGACAATTAAAATCGATACCTAAACAATTTTATTACTGTGTGTAATCAATAGTTTTTCTTAAATATGTGTACCGTTTGTCGTTGAGTGTAACAGGTATACGATACTGTATGGGTGACACAGAATATCGAATAGCAACAGGTCATGTAAGTTCAGTCACTGACAATTTGCATGATTCATGTGGAAAACTAATTATGTAAAAAAAAGTTAATACTTGAAACCTGTTTGTTGTTGTTTGAGGTTCATTTTTAGGAATTGTTGATGGCACCTTTCCGTTGATTACATAAATGTATACTACAAGGTCAACAGTCTTGATACGTTCTAAGATCTATTCATCTTGAGAGAGAGAGAGAGAGAGAGAGAGAGAGAGAGAGAGAGAGAGAGAGAGACAGACAGAGAGAGGAAGAAGAAGAAGAAGAAATCAAATAGGCCTAACAGAGTTATCTTCTATACAATATTTTGCACAGAAACGGTCAGAAATGGCGTTTAGGTAAAAACCTTAAAGACGTCTTAGACCGACCAAATCCATAATATTGTTGCGTGTCACTGAAGCATACCAATAAACTTTACACACAAATCTCGGTTGTGACTGAAGTATTTACTTTTGTATATTTAAAGAGAAAGAAAAATAAGCAGGGGGAAAATATACATGTTATTAAAAATTTTAGAAGGAACCGTAAACCTATTTGGTGACTTCTTTTTGTTGAAAATAAAATTTTGGTGGGAGGATCACCGAAAAAAATAATTTAAAAATTCAAAACAAAACATAAACAGCAAAAACATTATGCTGATTCACCATGAAAGAATGAAAACAATAATGAAAAGAGAATATTGATCGACTAGCGTTCAAAAAGTTCTCAAGCAATTTTGATAAAATTATAGGTGGATAATGTTTCCTCGAATTACTTAATGCGGCTTCAATAAATGGAATCATATATCCCACAAGGCTACTTCAAATATGGCGGGTGTGTGGGTGAATTCAGATTATATCTTAATTAATTTCAAGCTGTTTGGCTGATTTGATCGTATGTATGTGAGAATGGCCCTAGCTCCCATGTAAGTACGCATGTGTCTTTATGTTCGTACATCCATCATTCGCTTGTCGTGCTCTTTGTCCTGAATTATTTACTTTAAGACGCATGAATACGTTTGTGCATGCATATGTATGTATGTGCGTTTGTGTGTGCCTCCATATTTGCCTGTAATATGTGACGCCAATCAAGCGAATCGTCTGCATGCATTCACGTGTCCTCGCGTCCATCTGTAACCTAAGTTAGTACATGAATGAATAAATTGCCTCTAAGAATGAATAGATTCAATGGATTCAATGAGACAATATAATAGGTTGATTTGAGTGTCCTGCCAGACGTTAGGGTATTTTTGAAAGATCAAAATGTAGTTTGGTGAAATTCAACTGATCAGTTTAGGAGTTAAGGACAGACGATCGGATGGATGGATGGACAGGCAGAATGAGGCTATCACAATATCCCTGACTACAAGTCGTGGGGATAGTTGTTTGAAAGCTATCTGCATAATAAATGTTCTTTTCATATGCTCCCTTATAATTCATTTGTGCCGTGTCTTCTGTATTACCATTACAATTACACATATGTGTTGCTGTAAAAACTAGTTTTATGAAATAGGCGTGTTTTTCCTCCAAGATAAATGATTATAACTTACTTACTATTTATTATCTCCGCGTTTTTGGGAGTAAAGATGGAGATTATATAATACCGTACGTCTATGCGTGTACTTGTGCGTGCGTGCGTTTCTAATATCGTGCAACTCCTCCTGCCCTGTTCAAGATAGAGGCTTCATACCTTGAAATATGATTGGGGGTTGTCTGTAGATGCTCATAACATTTTAAAATTTTTACTATAGCCCTGGGGTGGGGATATGGGGGTGGGGTGGTTTTAGATAAATTTGAAATAACGCCCAAATTATGAGATCAAAACGTCTGAGAATTGGTGTGTGGGTGATCACCGACCCAAGTGTCAACCCATGTCAGATAGGAGGTTAGAATGAGGCCCCTGGGTCAGGCCGTGTGGAGGTATACGTTTGTGGCCTCTGGACCACAACTTAAAAACCATTGAGATCCCAACCCAGAAAATTAATATACACTTATTGGGCGTGAAGAGACGAATCCAGATATGCAACTGACTTTGACCCCTGGGTCTATTCTTATCCCCAGGGTCACAACATAGCAACTATTAAGATCCCCACCCTATAACCACATATACACTTACTGGTCATGAAAAGACAAATTTATACACGCAACTGATATTAACCTTAGCCCAATGGCCTATCCCCAATGCCCAATGTCATAACTTGGAAATCTATCAAGATCCCTAATATATATATATATATATATATATATATATATATATATATATATATATATATATATGAAAAGGGGAGGGAGTAAGTCCGGGAGTCCGTGGTTTAACCCTGGGTTATAACTTTTAAAACTATCAAGATCTGCACCCAATAACAGAATATATGTACTTACTGAGCATGAAAAGACACACTCAAATATGTGCAACTGACACTGAGCCTGGGAGTTCATCCCTACTCCTAGGAACTTCACACCTGGATAATGCCTTGCAAGCTAGCAAGGTACCAAGATCCCCACCCTATTGACCCCTGGATCATCTCTACACCAGGGACTTAGACATTAGGAAATAGCTTGGAAACGATTGAGATCCCAGCATTATAACCATATATAAACTTTCTCGTCATAAAAGGACGAATTCAGATATATAACTAAAATTGGCCCCCTGGTCTATTCTTACCCATCTGGGACCTGCTCCTAGGGGCAGTGGGTGGTGGTGGAACAAAGCAGTGGAGGGTGGGGATATGTGTTCTACGAACATCCAAGTTAACTTGTTTGCTTGCTTGGTACTCATTCATTCACTTACTCGCACGCTCACTCGATTATCCATTGACTTACTCTGACTAAGTGACTAGCTTGCGTACGTATAGACTCACTTAATCACTCTCTTACTTATTTAGTTGCTTGCTTGCTAACTAAGTCACTTACTTGCATTTTTGCTTACTTGCTTCCTGAGCTACTTGTTTACTTATTCATTTACTTACTTACTCGCTCGCTCGCTCGGCCACCAAGCCAATCACTCACTTCTCTTATGTACGAAGTAATTCCTCAATTCCTCTAGCTGGTACATGTAAGTTCGGTACTGATCATTTCCTGACGGTCATGATTCCCTTTATTGTAAAACAGAAACGTTTACATTCGTTTAATAATATATGTAGTAAGTGCATGATTGGCGTTTATATGCAATTCTTATGGGTTCATTATTTTTCCTCTTTTGATTCGAAGGAGCATTGGCGTAGATGTGTGAAAAAAATTCTTTACGGATAGTGACATGCTTTTTAAAGCTGTTTTAATTCTTCATTTATTGGTGAATCGGTTGTTGTGTTTTCCAACGAACGAACGAACGAACGAACGATAGATAGATAGATAGAATAGGTGTACCACAGAGTCACTTATTTCACTTGTTTTCACACTTTTATAAGATATTGCGAGAACGATAACTCTCTAAATCTGCACGTGGAAAGAAAGGAAGGAATAAACGAAAAGAAAGAAGTGAGACTTTTCAGTTAGAAATACTAACTTGTTAATCTTTCCTGACTCGCTTTGTACATTGCAGTAACCTCACTCGCTGAGCTTATCAACGGAGTAACGATGATGGTTCTAACGACTAGACTAATATGGGTAGGTCTATGTATATGTAACGTGCAGTTTTGCATTTTAGCGTATTCGTTTGAGCAATACATATGATATCTCCTGGAAAATGCGTGAAACTTTCGGTATCCCGGGCGGGAGACCAGATCTCCTGTTTTTGATACTTATAGTCATTTTATGAAATTTCTTGATGTATTTCTCCTAAAAGTGGGCTCTGATAATTGGTTGTACGTTATTTTTTCCGGATGAAGTTGAGTTATTGATGAAACTATCTTACAAAATGAAAATATTGAATAAATATTGGCTTTAGGAATGCATTAGTTTCACAAGTGATAAGCCTGAAGTCGGTTAAAGTTAAGAAACAAAATATGCTGTTTACCATAGTCTACACATTAACTAATACATGGCTATGCAATGCATTCACAGTGGCAGTTACACAATGGTAAAACAAAGACCATTTCAACACTTGCATTGAAATTGAATATTATAAATATCTGCGGAGATCCAAACAGCTTGTGATAATTATACAGGTTAGTCAGTGACACGTAAAGTTTCCTGAGATCCGCAAACTTACAAATTGATAAGTATTGCCTTTTTATCGTACTGACCCATTTATACAGGCCTTTTGCCATACATACCCTCAATGTACTGACCATTTATACAGGTCTCTTGCCATACATACCCACAATGTACTGACCCATTTATACAGGTCTCTTGCCATACATACCCACAATGTACTGACCCATATATACGGGCCTCTTGCCATACATACCCACATTGTCCTGACCCATATCTACAGGCCTCTTGCCATACATACCCACATTGTACTGACCCATTTATACAGGCCTCTTGCCATACATACCCAAAATGTACTGACCCATATACACAGGCCTCTTGCCATACATACCCACAATGTACTGACTCATATATACGGGCCTCTTGCCATTCATACCCACATTGTACTGACCCATTTATACGGGTATCTTGCCATAAATACCCACATTGTACTGACCCATTTATACGGGCCTCTTGCCATACATACCCACATTGTACTAACCCATTTATAGATGCCTCTTGCCATATATACCCACAATGTACTGACCCATATATACGGGCCTCTTGCACTAGATACCCTCTTTGTATTGACCCATTTATACGGGATTCTTGCCATACATACCCACATTGTACTGACCCATTTATATAGACCTCTTGCCATACATACCCACATTGTACTGACCCATTTATACTTTTATCTTGCATACACACATTGTCCTGACCCATTTATATAGGCCTTTTGCCATATATACCCCTATTGTATTGACCCATTTATACGGGTCTCTTGCCATACATAACCGCATCGTACTAACCCATTTATACTGCCCTCTTGCCATGCATACCATCTTGTACTGATCCATTTATACAAGCCTTGTGCCATAAATACCCACATGGTACTGACCCATTTATACGACTTTCCTCCATACATACCCACATGGTACTGACCCATTTATACGACCTTCCTCCATACATACCCACATAAGAGAGGTGTTTTTTTATTTATTAAGTAGTGTTGAATAAATATAATTGTGAAAGATAACTACAGTCAATAATCTAAAACTAAATTATGCTAAGAATGATATAGCTCGTTGAGAAGTCTGTATACGGTTTTCAACTTTTCTGAAAGCTACATTTTTTATTATTATAATAAATTATAAATTATAATAATATATTTATTATTATTTATTATTGTGATTACAGGAAAAATATCATCGTATAATGAGCATTCAGATTTAGTGCTATAATTAGCATACAATTTCATCATACTTATATTTCCTTATTATAATTAGCGATATCTGATTGGGTTAGAGAAATATATCAAAGTTCTCTTCACAATTTGCCACTTATTCATTTATCAATTTACTGAAGAAGCTGAAAGTAATGTTAAATATGTCTTTTCTTTTTAGTTCTTTTCAGTTTTAATACTTAAAATATTCTAAATTAATTTAAAAGTTAGGTGAAAAATTGTATTTGGGATTTGTGGATATGTTAGTAAAATTCTCCTGCAATGCCTTGAAAACACAAAATGTCCTCCCGTCACACTTTGGAATTATTATTATTATTATTATTATTATTATTATTATTATTATTATTATTATTATAACTTGGTTACTTTACGCGCAACTTTCGTTTTATGAATGTATATAGGTCTATATGTGCATATGTTTGAGCCATTGTGTGTCGTCTCTCATTTGACACTCATATGCATGTATAGTCAATGATATTGTAATATATACCTATAGTGGTTTGCCGGAGGTAAGCAATAACCCATTGTCTTTAAGTCCGCCGCTGATAAATGTAATTCCCGTGATAGCTCAGTTGGTAGAGCGGAGGACTGTAGATTAATAGAGCATGGCATCCTTAGGTCACCGGTTCAAATCCGGTTCGCGGGATATATTCTTTTGCATGATTAATAAAATAAAATATGGAATACAATACTGATTAAATAATGTCAATCATCTGAGCATACATGAATAAATGAAGCTGAATTCCCTGTGTCCGTGCCAAGGAGATTGAAACACGCATACACACATGCACGGACGCACGTCCATATATGAAGCAAGAGAGAAAGATTGAATGTATTTATTTTAATGAAATTATTATAATTATAATTATTATTATTATTATTATTATTATTATTGATCCAGTATATATAGAGGATATGTACGTTTTTTGAATAGATATCAAACAATATTTCACGAGAGAAGTGGAAACATTGTATTGTTACGTGTAGATTGTACATATAATGCTTCAGATTGTGTATTTTGTCAAATTAAATAATATTTTCATACGAAAATGAAGAGATTTTTATTTTCGTTAACACATTTCTTGCGCGGAATGATACAATTAACATTTCTGGGTGGGAGTATTATAAAAACATGATAGAACTGTCAACAGATATCAGAGCGTAACATCATTAAACAACAGATTTTAATTATTGTGAGTTTACTTAAAGGATTTTGGAGTCTTTTTTTAAAATTCTGCATTCAGACGTGAATTTTTATGTGATGGCAAGCTTGCAGTCTATTTGGATAACATACTCTGCACCCAAATTTCAACTGTCACTTAATTTCTATTTGCAATCGACACTAATCAATGCCTGATTTCTCCATTGTTTTCAGACATGATTAACATTGTGATGACAATTAAAATCGATACTTAAACAATTTCATTACTGTGTGTAATCAATGGTTTTTCTTAAAAATGTGTACCGTTTGCCGTTGAGTGTATCAGGTATACGATACTGTATGGGTGACACAGAATATTGAATAGCAAAAAGTCATGTAAGTTCAGTCACTGACAATTTGCATGATTCATGTGGAAAACTAATTATATAAAAAAGTTAATACTTGAAACCTGTTTGTTGTTGTTTGAGGTTCATTTTTAGGAATTGTTGATGGCACCTTTCCGTTGATTACATAAATGTATACTACAAGGTCAACAGTCTTGATACGTTTTAAGACCTATTCATCCTGAGAGAGAGAGAGAGAGAGAGAGAGAGAGAGAGAGAGAGAGAGAGAGAGAGAGAGAGAGAAGAAGAAGAAGAAGAAGAAATCAAATAGGTTAAATGTGGAAGTACAGGTCTGAATAACATACATAAGGGCACATATACTTCTTGAATGGTAAAAGAAAGTACTTCCAAAAGTGATATCGCTACTGTGGCGATAAAAGTGGTATCGCCACTGTGGTGGTATAATTTTTCTCTCACTGAAATATTTCAATATAACAATATGAAATATATAATAAAAAGTGAATCTTCGTTCTGGGAAAGGAGAGAGTGAAAGAGTTATCTTCTATACAAAATTTTGCACAGAAAGAGGTCAGAAATGGCGTTTAGGTAAAAACCTTAAAGACGTCTTAGACCGACCAAAACCATAATATTGTTGCGTGTCACTGAAGCATACCAATAAACTTTACACACACATCTTGGTTGTGACAGAAGTATTTACTTTTGTATATTTAAAGAGAATGAAAAATAAGCAGGGAAAAATATACATCTTATTCACATTTTTAGAAGGAACGGTAAACCTATTTGGTGACTTCTTTTTGTTGAAAATAAAATTTTGGTGGGAGGATCACTGAAAAAAATAATTTAAAAAGACAAAACAAAACATAAACAGCAAAAACATCATGCTGATTCACCATGAAAGAATGAAAGGAAGAAAAATACAATAAAGAAAAGAGAATATTGATCGACTAGTGTTCAAAAAGTTCTCAAGCAATTTTGATAAAATTATAGGTGGATAATTTTTCCTCGAATTACTTAATGCGGCTTCAATACATGTGCTTTTATGTTCGTACATCCATCATTCGCTTGTAATGCACTTTGTCCAGAATTGTTTAGTTTAAGACGCATGAATACGCTTGTGCATGCATATGTATGTGTGTGTGTGCCTCCATATTTGCCTGTAATATGTGACGCCAATCAAGCGAATCGTCTGCATGCATTCACGTGTTCTCGCGTCCATCTGTAACCTAAGTTAGTACATGAATGAATAAATTGCCTCTAAGAATGAATAGATTCAATGGATTCAGTGAGACAATATAATAGATTGATTTGAGTGTCCTGCCAGACGTTAGGGTATTTTTGAAAGATCAATATGTAGTTTGGTGAAATTCAATTGATCAGTTTAGAAGTTAAGGACAGACGATCGGACGGATGGATGGACAGGCAGAATAAGACTATCACAATATTCCTGACTACAAGTCGTGGGGATAGTAGTCTGAAAGCTGTCTGCGTAATAAATGTTCTTTACAAATGCTCCCGTATATATCATTTGTGCCGTGTCTTCTGTATTACCATTACAATTACACATATGCGTTGCTGTAAAAAAACTAGACTTTATGAAATAGGCGCGTTTTTCCTCCAAGATAAATGATTATTACTTACTTACTATTTATTATCTCCGCGTTTTTGGGAGTAAAGACGGGGATTATATAATACCGTACATCTATGTGTGTACTTGTGCGTGCGTGCGTTTCTAATATCGTGCAACTCCTCCTGCCCTGTTCAAGATAGAGGCTTCATACCTTGGGATATGATTGGGGGTTGTCTGTACATGCGCATAACATTTTAAAATTTTTACTATAGCCCTGGGATGGGGGTGGGGTGGTTTTAGATAAATTTCAAATAATGCCCAAGTTATGAGATCAAAACGTCTGAGAATTGGTGTGTGGGTGATCACCGACCCAAGTGTCAACCCATGTCAGATAGGGGGTTAGAATGAGGCCTCTGGGTCATGCCGTGTGGAGGTATACGTTTGTGACCTCTGGACCACAACTTAGAAACCATTGAGATCCCAACCCAGAAACTAAATATACACTTATTGGGCGTGAAAAGACGAATTCAGATATGCAACTGACTTTGACCCCTGGGTCTATTCTTATCCCCAGGGTCACAACATAACAACTATTAAGATCCCCACCCTATAACCACATATACACTTACTGGTCATGAAAAGACAGATTTATACACGCAACTGATATTAACCTTAGCCCAATGGCCTATCCCCAATGCCCAATGTCATAACTTGGAAATCTATCATATATAGATATATATGAAAAGGGTATATATGAAAAGGGGAGAGAGTCCGTTCGGGAGTCCGTGGTTTAACCCTGGATTATAACTTGAAAGCTATCAAGATCCGCACCAAATAACAGAATATATGTACTTACTGAGCATGAAAAGACACACTCATATATGTGCAACTGACACTGAGCCTGGGGGTTCATCCCTACTCCTAGGAACCTAACCCCTGGATATTGCCTTGCAAGCTATCAAGATCCCCACCCTATTGACCCCTGGATCTTCTCTACACTAGGGACTTAGACACTAGGAAATAACTTGGAAACTATTGAGATGCCAACCTTATAACCGTATATAAACTTTCTCGTCATAAAAGGACGAATTCAGATATATAACTAAAATTGGCCCCCTGGTCTATTCTCACCACTCTGGGACCTGCTCCTAGGGGCAGTGGGTGGTGGTGGAACAAAGCAATGGAGGGTGGGGATATGTGTTTTACGAACATCCAAGTTAACTTGTTTACTTGCTTGGTACTCATTCATTTACTTACTCGCACGCTCACTCGATTATCCATTGACTTACTCTGACTAAGTGACTAGCTTGCGTACGTATAGACTCACTTAATCACTCTCTTACTTATTTAGTTGCTTGCTTGCTTACTGAGTCATTTACTTGCATTTTTGCTTACTTGCTTCCTGAGCTACTTGTTTACTTATTCATTTACTTACTTACTCGCACGCTCTCTCGTTCGCTCGCCCACCATCCCAATCACTCACTTAGTCTTATGTACTAAGTAATTCCTCTAGCTGGTACATGTAAGTTCGGTACTGATCACTTCTTGACGGTCATGATTCCCTTTATTGTAAAACAGAAACGTTTACATTCGTTTAACAATATATGTAGTAAGTGTATGATTGGCGTTTATATGCTATTCTTATGGGTTCATTATTTTTCCTCTTTTGATTCGAAGGAGCATTGGCGTAGATGTGTGAAAAAAAAAAAAAAAAAAAAAAAAAAAAAACTTCTTTACGGATAGTGACGTGCTTTTCTAAGCTGTTTTATTTCTTTAGTTATTGGTGAATCGGTTGTTGTGTTTTCCAACGATTTATAGATAGACTAGATGTACCACAGAGTCACTTATTTCACTTGTTTTCACACTTTTATAAGATATTGCGAGAACGATAACTCTCTAAATCTGCACGTGGAAAGAAAGGAAGGAATAAACGAAAAGAAAGAAGTGAGACTTTTCAGTTAGAAATACTAACTTGTTAATCTTTCCTGACTCGCTTTGTACATTGCAGTAACCTCACTCGCTGAGCTTATCAACGGAGTAACGATGATGGTTCTAACGACTAGACTAATATGGGTAGGTCTATGTATATGTAACGTGCAGTTTTGCATTTTAGCGTATTCGTTTGAGCAATACATATGATATCTCCTGGAAAATGCGTGAAACTTTCGGTATCCCGGGCGGGAGACCAGATCTCCTGTTTTTGATACTTATAGTCATTTTATGAAATTTCTTGATGTATTTCTCCTAAAAGTGGGCTCTGATAATTGGTTGTACGTTATTTTTTCCGGATGAAATTGAGTTATTGATTAACTATCTTACAAAATGAAAATATTGAATAAATATTGGCTTTAGGAATGCATTAGTTTCACGTGATAAGCCTGAAGTCGGTTAAAGTTAAGAAACAAAATATGCTGTTTACCATTGTCTACCCATTAACTAAAACATGGTTATGCAATGCATGGACTGTGGCAGTTAAACAATGGCAAAACAAAGACCATTTCAACACTTGCATTGAAATTGAATATTATAAATTTCGGAGGAGATCTAAACAGCTTGTGATAATTATACTGGCTAGTCAGTGACAGGTATAGTTTCCTGAGATCCGCAAGCTTAGAAATTGATAAGTACTGCCTTTTTATCGTACTGACCCATTTATACAGGCCTTTTGCCATACATACCCACACTGTACTGACCCTTTTATACGACCTTCCTCCATACATACCCACATGGTACTGACCCATTTATGCGACCTTCCTCCATACATACCCACATGGTACTGACCCATTTATGCGACCTTCCTCCATACATACCCACATGGTACTGACCCTTTTATACGACCTTCCTCCATACATACCCACATTGTACTGACCCATTTATACAGGCCTCTTGCCATACATACCCACATGGTACTGACCCATTTATACGACCTTCCTCCATACATACCCACATAAGAGAGGTGTTTTTTTTATTTATTAAATAGTGTTGAATAAATATAATTGTGAAAGATGACTACAGTCAATAATCTAAAACTAAATTATGCTAAGAATGATATAGCTCGTTGAGAAGTCTGTATACGGTTTTCAACTTTTCTGAAAGCTACATTTTTTATTATTATAATAAATTATAAATTATAATAATATATTTATTATTATTTATTATTGTCATTACAGAAAAAGTATCATCATATAATGAACATTCAGATTTAGTGCTATAATTAGCATACAATTTCATCATACTTATATTTCCTTATTATAATTAGTGAAATCTGATTGGGTTAGAGAAGTATACCAAAGTTCTCTTCACAATCTGCCACTTATTCATTTATCAATTTACTGAAGAAGCTGAAAGTAATGTTCAATATGTCTTTTCTTTTTAGTTCTTTTCAGTTTTAATACTTAAAATATTCTAAATTAATTTAAAAGTTAGGTGAAAAATTGTATTTGGGATTTGTGGATATGTTAGTAAAATTCTCCTGCACTGCCTTGAAAACACAATATATATATATATATATACATATATATATATATATATATATATATATATATATATATATATATATATATATATATATATATATATATATATATATATAGCTAATCTAATGAGTACGTACGTGTCTGAACGTGGTCAATTTACGCGCAACTTTCCTTTTAATGAATGTATATAGGTCTATATGTGCATATGTTTGAGCCATTGTGTGTCGTCTCTCATTTGACTCTCATATGCATGTATAGCCAATGATATTGTAATATATACCTATAGTGGTTTGCCGGGGGTAAGCAATAATCCATTGTCTTTAAATCCGCCGCTGAGGAATGTATTCCAGTGATAACTCAGTTGGTAGAGCGGAGGACTGTAGAACAATAGAGCAAGGCTTCCTTAAGTCACCGGTTCAAATCCGGTTCGCGGGATATGCTTTTTTTGCACGAATAATGTGTTATTAATTAATACAATAAAATATGGAATACAATACTGATTAAATAATGTCAATCATCTGAGCATACTTGTATCTATTTCCACATCATTTCTCATACGTGAATAAATAAAACTGAATTCCCTGTGTCCGTGCCTAGGAGATTGAAACACACATGCACGGACGCACGTAACAAAACAACAGTACAGAAAAAATAATGTCAAAGGTCATAATGTATTTCGAAAATAATAATGTGTGGAAAGAAAGCTCAAAGTCAACATAGAGCATCCAGTGCCCATTGTGTGAAAAGGTAAACACGATATATGCAATAGTTCACTGAAAAATAGGTAACACAATCGAAAAAGCCACTTTGCTCTTAGGAACGTTTTTGTATTATATTACCCCGTTGATACACTTCTTCTTATCCCACTGTCCAGCATTAAACGTATTTTGGAGGGATTCAAAACTGACTGGGAGGAGGGGGGGGGATGTAAAGTTTTGCTGGAAGCTTCAACTATTCTTTTTTCATTTTATACGTAGTCATGATCTTGATGATGCTCATGCTTTCTCCGCATTATGGAGGCGCTCTGCAGATTTTATGTACTACTGAAATAAGTATTTTCATTAATGAGAGAACAGTGCGAACATCTGGGTCTGTTATATTTAGTTGATGAACCCTTCATAAAGGATTTCCTTATAAATTTAGAGCTAACAAGGAAATCGTTGAGATTCTTAGTTCTTTTATAAGCGAGTGTAGGCATGCTTTTGTGAAGTGATTTAATACTTACAAGATAATTGCAAAAGACCCCAATATTTGTTGATAATCTTACCTATATTAGGTAAACGTATAGTGTACTCAGTAACGAAAGGAATGAGATTGTCATCTTGGTCCCTGATTTTACATTTCAGCTAATCAAGCTGTGTAAGGAAATATACCTTTTCGAAAGCAGCATCAATAATGTCAGTTGGATAATTTCTGTTTAAAAAATATTGACGTAATTCTGTCAAAGTTGTTTTAAAGACATTATCATCAAAAATAATTCTTCTATATCTTTTCGCTTGACTGTAAGATATTCCGTCTTTGCATGATTTTGGATGACACGAAGAATATTCAACATATTGATAAACGTTTGTGTTTTAAACATGTATCGTAGTAATTCTATTATTACTTTCCGTTTTAGCGACATCTACGTCCAAAAATGGTACTTTCTTTTCAGACACGTTGAACATAAATTTAATTGTAGGGTGAAATATATTTAAACAGTCTATGAAATAGTCAAGGTCTTCTAATAAATAACTCCAGATGAAACAAATGTCATCTAGAAATCTTAGCCACACATCTGGTTTCAAAAGGCATTTATTCAAGAAGTCATTTTCTAAGTTTCCCATGAATAGCGATGCATAATAAAGAGCCATAGGACTACTCATTGCTGTGCCTACCTTTTGAATATAGTATGTATCACCAAACTGAAAATGTTATTTTCAAGTACAAGTTGTATTCAATCACAAATGTTTTCTCTGGATAGTCTACGTGTATTTTCATCTTTATTAAGATAGTATTTACAAGCTTCAATATCATAATTGTGTGGTATATTTGTGTAGAGACAGGTGACATCAAGTGAAACTAGGAAAGATTTGACCGATAATTTCGGAAGAGATCTCAATTTGCTAATAAAATCTGAAGTGTCTTTGACATATAAAGGATGAGATTTCATTCAAGGTTGTAAAATGTGATCAATATATTTAGATATATTATCAGCATATGAGTTACATGCTGAAATAATAGGTCTATCTGGGTACGCTAAATGTAATGATTTATCAAATGCTTTATGTTTTATACTGTGCTTACATGTAATACTTTTATATAAAAACAACAATGCGAGGAAAGCGGAAGTTGTCATTCTTCTTTCTCTTGATGATGATGATGATTATGATGATGATAACGATGATGCTAATGCTGAATAATGAGGAGTAGGAGAAGACAGAAAAGAATGAGTAGGAAGAGGATGGCGTTTATGAGTATTCCAAATGCGATAAGGCAAATGGCCTCGCAATTTGCGTTCTCATTTTACCTGTTATCTTCACAACTTGTTCTGCCATGGATGCATTCATTTACGCCCTGAAAGGTTTCCTATATTTGTTTCTTCGATTTATGCGCATCATGATATGAAAAGTGTGCCTCCAATGTTTCAATATTTCGGTATACGACCAATCGTAGTGATGACAATTAACGTTACAACGCCGACACACTGTTCAGCAATGTATGATGAGACGAAATTAAGGGTGATAACTAATCTTCAATAAGTTTACTTTTGACAACACGTTCTGATCCAAGGAACGGAAGTTTGAAGAGCATTTCACAATATTTGCATTCCTTACGCCACTATAGCAATCGACTTACTTCAGTATAATAGAGTTACAAATCTGCTTTGATCTTTACATTCTGTACGCCAATTCCACGTCTGAAAAACGTACGTAGGTGACTGAAAGACGTAGTGATGGATAAGCGCTATAGCAGTTAATCAAGGCTCTGTCTGTCTATCCACGTGCAACTTGTGGTCCCCATTTGGCCTCAGACCACAATTAATTTTCCTATATAGTCTCTACATTTGTTTGTCAGTACTGAACTTTCCACTGTGTCCTACTCCAAATAAATCATATGTTGCTGTACAGTATCTTCAAAGATGAACTCACGCTGAAGTTCTTGTCATAGGTTAACCGGCATTCTTCTGAGAGGCTGGACTGTAAACAAAGCAACTTGCAATGAGTCATAGATTTCACTTCCGGATCAGCACCAATGCCTCATTACTCACTGTGCACTGTCGCCAAAATACACACAGACAACCACACTATAATGCCCATATTCTAAACAATAACCAATTTCCTTTAAATCAATACTAAGGATGCCTAAATCTAATGCATACATCACCACCAAAACGAGTGAGAAAACAATTATTTTAAAATCGACTGGGACTACATTCGTACTGAACCGGAAATATTAATTGTGACCTGATTCCATTTATATATGGCCGATAAACTGTTCGATTCATACCTAGTCTTTGCAGTAGCACCAAAGGACACGTACACAATTTTGATGACGAAATCCGACGTCAGCAAATGAAGTCAAAACGTACACTAGAGCATTTGTAAATTGAGGAAACGAAAAAGGCCGTCAAAACTGGCCGGTTTCTTTGAAAAGGCTAGCTCTAAACACGTTCTATGCTGGCGGAGCTGATAATGTTCGTGTAGAAATATGTCTGATTCAAAGAGAAGGACAAATTCATCCCCAAATAGAAGTTAAATAATCCAGGAATTGGTGTATCTGCAACCGAAAAGTTCTGTCGGACGTAGGCTTTCAAGTTTAGTCTTGACCTTTATTAATTTACATCATCGAATATGTGTCATACGTAGCTCGGTCCTTTAGCCCAGTCTTGAATAGTGTTTAGCTAAGCTAGTTCTCGTGCATAGACAAGTTGATTAGATAAGGTTGGAAATTAAATGAACGGACAAACAACAGTAACAAAGTGTAAATTTGGCGTGCATTTTTGACGATTCTAAAGACACCGATAACCATTCTCAACTTAATGAATAAAATCCAGAACCACGCAAATAGTAAATATAAAGGACACTGTTAATAGAGCACGTGCAAAATGTGTACTCCCAAATCGGGAACGTATTTTTAGTATTATTGTTGTCTATGATGATGTGCAACAAGTTTCTTTAATTCAACTCTATTATAAATGTGTATGAACGACACAAAACGTTCTGGAAAGTTTGCACAATACATTTAAAATATTGTGCGTACATGTAATACTCTGAAATCTAGTCATTTACTGGAATATCCTTGTCCTTGTCTTAGTTTCCAGAATGATGTTTTCTTTTATTACATATTTGAGTAAGTTTTATTGTATCATGTATATTTTTAGACCTGATCGATATATTTCTTTTCTTCAGATAGGTTTTCCGCCTGATTTTATGTTCTATATGTATGATTTACATTTGGCATTTAAATTTCGTAACAATTAAAGCATGTTTACGCCTGACATAATTTCTAATAAATACTCCAATTTGTATCGTGTGCTACTGACGAGGTTGACAGTTACACCGAATATAAAGTAAATATTAAAAAATAAGCACTACCAACACGCAAATTCTGTGACCGGTTTCGCATTATTGCTTCATCAGATTGAATTCAAATTATTTCATTTTTTTAAAAAAATTTTTTATTACTCTAGACACATTACGATGCCGAGGTTTGGGTGCCTTGGACTTACCATTAACAATTTATGACGTAATATAAATATGAGATATTTATAATGGTGGATCAAAAGTACAAGATTCAACTATAGCTAGTATAACTGTGTCAGAGGTTTTTGGGAGAGAGACAGAAAGAGAGAGAGAGAGAGAGAGAGAGAGAGAGAGAGAGAGAGAGAGAGAGAGAGAGAATATATATATATATATATATATATATATATAGAGAGAGAGAGAGAGAGAGAGAGAGAGAGAGAGAGAGAGAGAGAGAGAGAGAGAGAGAATATAGGAGGCGGGAAGAAGAGAGAGAAATACAATGAGAAATGATGTGTCCGCATATATTACATGTAGTATTTTGATATTCTTAAATTTCTACTTGATGGTTTTTGTCGTCCATCTTTCCATCGTTCGTACAAACGCACCTTTATGAATAAATTTATTAAAAAACAGTACATGTATATATATATATATATATATATATATATATATATATATATATATATATATATATATATATATATATATATATATATATATGGTTTTCCTTTGGTGTTCCATGTTATAAATGAGTTAAGTGAGTCCGAATTTCTCTTTCATTTTCTAATTTGATTCTTTGTTGTGTTTCAAGATCATGTATTATCATGAATTTGATAAACCTGGTGCAATCTCTGTTTAAGAGGAAATTAAGTCAACCAGTCATACATACAAACCAGCCACTGTTCCAAGCTTACCATGTTCGATGGGAAATTTTCACAAGACAAGTCTGCTTCAAAATGAATAAGAAAATGAAAACAACTTTCGGCCAAACTGGTAGGGCTCCAAATGCGCTAGACACGTGTCGTCGATACTTGAGCCTTGGCATATGTAGCTAGCCGAAACAATATCTACCGCTCCTCTTTCTGATTGGATGTAGCTGAAAGAAACTTATCCAAACAGATTGCTCGTTACGTTTACCTAGGAAAATAGTTTGACGGCCTCTGTAGATAACACATGTCGAAAGTCAGTTTCTCAAATGTAAACCATTAACAGGGACATCATCCAAGTCGCCGTATTGAATCCCTAAAATGCGTAAATGAGCTCTCTAATTCGTTAATTGATTTTGCCTGCTACAGGCAGTAATTCTTTCATCCGCAGGATTACAGTTGTTCAAAACACTGTCTTTGGCTGTTGTTATTGAATTATATATATTTTTCCTTTTATAATGGTATAATTTATTAGTTTAGGATCTCTGTTCTTAGTCTAAACAGCTGTCGTCTTATGAGTATACATACGGTAGGCTCGATCAATATTTCACCTATATGCTTGTAACTTTAGTCATGTGACTTATTTTCCGCGCGCGAGAGAATAATGAACTTTCGACCTAGTTCTCGTACTTTTAGGAGTAAACATTATGTTGACCAGGAATTATAGTTTAAGGTCACATCCGAGGAATGAATCATGTTTACTAGAAGGAAATTATTTCGAAATACCCAGTTGTTTATTGAAGACGTAGTATGGGTTTTTATTTCGATTCTGCGCATTAAGGCTATATATATATATATAGGAAATAATCCTGTGTTTAAACATTCTTCATAGTTACATAGAGACTGAGAGATCATTTACGAATTTGATTCAGTTTGTGTGTGGGATATTCTTATTTGGAGATGTATTTATTATTAATACAGTACATTTAGGATTCAGTACTGTCTTTAATCTGAATTATTATACAGCTCCGTGGAATTATCGGAAACATTTCTAAAACTTGTGAGATTCCAGATTCACAAGGATTATTTGGATATAACTTAATCTTATCAACATATTATCACAGTAAAGGCTATTTAATTCGAAATAGTACATTCGGAATAGTTGGATTAACTTCCGCAACAGTGAACTTTAAAACAATTTAGGACTTTTAAGGATATTCTATACTGTAAGTTATTTTTAATTCTTTCACTTTAATTGTTTATTGAAACATTTTAATATTTTAGGAAACTAAAGATTTATATTTTAGATCTTGAAAGCTTGTTTGAGTCTTTTCTTTTGTTATATAACCCCTAGTCGAAACACTGTCTACATGTGCCAAAAGTTGATGCGCAACAAAGTGGATCGGGGACTCTTGGCTAGAGAAGATGGTACTGCTGAAGCCACAAAGCCCCTCATAAGTAAGAATGATAAGTAGAAGTCAGAGATGACGTGTTCCTGACTTTGTATACTTTATAACTAACCTAAATCAAAACACTGTGTCTCAGTAGGACTTGCTGCTGATGTATGCTACGTAAAAATCTTGAATACATCGGCCTTAGCTTTGTTTTTTGAGTGTACGTCATATTATATAGATAGTGCATGTCTATTCTCAGCAGCTGAAGCGTGTCTTAGGCGACAGGGATGTAAAGCTTAGCGACTTGGCTGTACGCTTCCTAACTGTTTTGTGTCTATCATAGGATTAAACACAGGGTCTCATATAGTTGCTTACAATTTACCTATACACATGTACTTTACATATAATAATAATAAGAACAACGCACTGAATGGAATACTGCCCTCTTATTGGTCGAATGAAAATCAGCTTATCAGTAGGCGCAGTACGTCATTTTGGTTCGATCAATGAGAGGGCGGTATTCCATTCAGCTCATGCATATTAAGCGGGTGCGATCATGACCATGTTTACCGGTAGCGTGGGTAAATGGACTGGCATTTCTTAAAGATGTGGTAGTAAGTCAAACTTTGAGTAGGCATAAAAAGTGGAAACCTAAACATAGGTACAAAATTTATTACGATACGCTTTCGCTTGAAATAGCAGCATTGATTCTTAAATAGGTCGAGCGAGAATTCATTTAAGTGTCTTCCCTTGTTATTATTATATGTATAGTACATGTGTATAGGGAAATTGTAAGCAACTATACGAGTTTCTGTGGGATTAAAGATGGGTGGTGTTTTGTCGTATTAATTTTACATATATTACCAGGTGTACGCAGTTTCCGAGAGTGGTGCAGCTCTTTGGGTATCAGTGTCGAACGAGACAAGTTTCTTGGTAAGGAATACAGTTATAATCACAAGACAACACCGCTAAATGACATTAAAATCCTTGTTACGCTGCGTCTGCAGCGCTATGAGCAAGTACCACAAATAAGACCATATGCAGAAAACATGTTTATTCAGTCAGCTTGAATAAGAAAACCACCAAATAAAGAATGAAAGCAGCATCCACCGACAATGTGGTTACCAAGGACATCTTGCACTTGAGCATACACTTCATCCCCTTGATTCAGATAAACAATGGCGGTTGTATCCCTCCGCAGCCAATACTGCATATGGGTATCGAAAAATATATAGCCGATCTGGGATTGGTTCTTCATTAGAAACAAATGGAGTGCATGGTTTTGAGCGTCCGGAGGGGAGGAGGCTATTAAGGTAAATTCGTAGGTTCCATTTACAGGCGCTGTGAATATACCGTGGAGATTGTTATAAGCGCCACCTTTGTTGGTTATGATCTGGTCGAAGACAATCACGTGACCCGTTGCTGGATTGTTGATTGGCGCTGAGAGTTGGGCCATGAAAGCGACCGACACACGCTTCACTCCACACGTTGATTCTAAAAAACGAAAATTATTAGGATTTGTTTTGTCTACGCCAATATCCGAACCCAGATCTGCATCTGTACCTCTTGATCAGTTTTTGTGACCTGATGCGCTACTATTTATTGTTTTGTTTGTTTGTGAATGCCATATTCCGTCACGCCTACTACATCATTCAATAGAAAAATCAGTTTATATAAATCTATAGATTGATGTTGAAGATGTAAAGCTAAGATGTTTTGTGTCATTTGTCAAACATTTTTGTATGTCAGCATATCATAGTTTTCTCTGCACATTTAGCTCCTAAACGTATTGGGTATCATATGGAAAAAGACAGAATTTCATCTCAGCAGATTGCAGGATAACCTCAGTATGCCTAGCTGTAGCTGTATGCCTAGCTGTAGAAAACTACCCTATTGTTTTATCTATAAAGATACATATGCAACTGATACACACTTCGAGCACAGAACAGTCTCGATTGCGCAAACCCGTCTAGGGACACAAAAATGGTTCGCATAACTAAGATTTGTATTGCTTAATAAAAAGGTGAAGTTGAAAAAGTGCATTCTTAAGGTTCGGATTATCCGATTAATTTTACATTCAGGTTCAGATACATGTAGTTGAATTTTGTTTTTCGCATGTATCCAACTTTCGGAGACATTCAAAATACATAAGACTCATTATAACGGATCGCACCTAGCAGATGAATATTAACTAGCTAATCACGAAAAAAAAAAAGATCACACACATTCGTGGTTCCAGTTGCTAATTCAATATTATCAAAAATACTACACAGTGCTTATATTTTCTTGACATGCAATACATCCACGCACGTATTTCATGATGCATTCCTTAGCTAGGAGTTTTGTTAACTTGACTCTGTAACTTACCACACTGTGAGCTCTCCAGGTTCGTAACTCGTCTGGTTATTTCCTGAAACATTTGCTCCATTTGCTGAACCTTCTGTTCCAAGTTCATTCTGAGCGTTTTCTCTTCTGCCAACAGGAGATGAAGGTAACTTGTGTCCGTCTGTCCGCCTCCTTCTGGGTCAAGAATAAGCGCATTTAGCGCACGGACGGACATCATAAATACGCAAATTATGGGCATCATCTTGCTACTCGTTTAGTTTTGCAGTGTGTCTTGACCTCAGAGATAAGACCATAAGGTAAAGATCTGATTGTACATTGTCATGGTCTGAACAAAGGTCAATAGATCTAGATAAATTGTACTCATCAAAGCTAGGCGTATAGTCAGTTTTTGCAGTCTCACTCAAAATTTGAACCTGTTACATTTTTGGGAATTCATCTCTCGCTCTCTCTCTCTCTCTCGAAAATTCCATTGCTATTAAGTAATTTAAGCACTTTGACTGCCCATAAAATTGAAAACCTATGAAAAGTACGGTACACATAATTAAATTGTGAAGCTTACTTGACTTCAAATATACAAAATAACTCGGGCATGTGCAGTTTACATTTTCAAACCTAACATTTAAAACTTGTGTTTTTTTGTTGGTTATAATAATTTATGTATTCATCTAAGACAGCTGGTTGTCCATGTGGAAACAACAGTCAATAACGGATTACTCAGTCTAATAATTGCAGCTACGTACTTTCTGTTTGTGAACTGTTGATTTCGCTAGGGCTAGCACTACAATACCGTGCACGTCATGACCAGTTAACCTCAGGTTACAGCCAATCAGATCTTATCCATGTGTTGTTAAATGTACAGAATAACACCTTTGTGGTAATTCCTTCAAGATTCTAGCTGTGAACTAATGAAGTATGGGGCAATATTTCTGGAAATGTATACAGTAGTATGTGGAAAAAAAAAAAGAAAAGAAAAGAAAATCCCGTTGGATCACAAGTCTTGACATTCATAATTTAAAGAAAAATGAATTTTGTGGTCAGTCGAATGACTATATCAAAACCATAACACCGGATGCACCAGGAACTCTCACCTTCTGTACTACATACCAGTTACTAAATATCAACTTACGCATTTTAATACTGCATAAATGAATAGAGATCATATACGTCATGAAAAAATTGATCATCACATACAATTATTGCGAGATCTATTAAAATGTTTATTGGAAAGGAAAGAGTAAATAGATAAATAAATTTTTTTCCATCTGTTTAATATCGATTAATCTTGCTCTATAGACTGTTTTACATATCCATAAACTTTGTGTGTGTTCTCGCTTGTTAGTCGTTTTTTTTTTTTTGGTTTTGCTATTGTACTAAATGACTTTTGCTTTTCTAAGAATATGTTGATCAGTTAGTTTTGTTCTTTTTATACGCTGCCTCCTTAAAGCTAATTCATATTTGAGATTTTCCAATTCATTCATTGAATAAAACAATACATTCGTGTTTATACAACGAAGCGTGGTCTGCCATCAAGAGATATGTTTATAAACGTGTATCAATTGTAGGTGACATATCTACAGACACCATTCTAGACTTTTCCGTGGTAAACTTGAATCGCGTAAATATTTTACAATATCACTTACTTACAATATTCAAAAGAGTATAGCTTGTCGCTTTAAGCTAATTTTCATGCCACTGATTTCTCCATCTTTCAATATGTTATCAACATTTTGTTTTTTGATAAATAGGATTGAAATCCGTCGATAACGCCTTGTGCTCTGCACAGATCCTGCCGTTGCAAATTTTCGTACATTCTTCTCTACTTTTTAAAGTATTTACGATATTTGTAATGTCTACTGGCCCACCACCTACTGCTTGTCTTTTATTTCTTTTCTTTCTTGTTACTTCCTCATAGGTTTTACCTTCTTGAAGAGAGTCGAGGTGTACCGGAGGTGCAACATCTAGCTTCCTCGAAGACACAACAACGAACTTTTTTAAAACTTATTTTCGGATACCTTCATGGAGATGGTATTCATAAATACTCCAGCATTATTTGCAAGCTCTCTGTATGTTCCTGTCCCTATCTAATTCAGAGAAAAAGTTCAAAATGACGGATAAATTATAGCTTTGTGTGATGTGCTTAATATTTGTGGTCGAAGCAATCCCATTCTAACACAATTCCTTGACAAGAGTTATATCTATTTTCTGTGGCATCTATCTGCTTTGAAAAGTTCGTTGAATATAAATATTCCTCAGTTTAAATAGCCGTAAGGTAACGCGTTTACGTTTTCGAGTAAAAAAGCTTATCATCATGAGCAAAGAAAGGTACTTTGTTTATATTTTTGTTGTAGATCTAGTGATTTTAAGATCTAAGCAAATTCATTGCCCAAAAGTTTTTCTCGTGGTTGAATACACAATCTTTGTACATAGTGAATTTTAACTTATCTCTGAGAAACCGTTGTTTTTTTTAAGTGTGTTCTCACTGAATATAGTTCTAATGATTTTCCACATTTGCATTATATTTTTGTATTTTTTCCTCTAGTAGTTTTAACATTTCTTCCCCACTCAGTTTTCGGGATATTTACGCACCTTTTCATTCTCGATATCCGTCATTTCTTTCCTTGAATTCATCTGCAAATTTCATCTTATTACATAATATTCCCGGTTTAGCTCATGGTGCTAATTTGAAGCTAAAATAAATAGATTGTTATATATATTGGCTCGTCATTGTTGAAAAATTATCTTTTTATCCACGGCCAATTTAACCGATATATCTATATTGATTAAAATTATTAAAATAGGGAATTTGTCGCTAAATTTAGTGACTTTTAGTGGTAATAAGGACGTGCCTCTTAGTAGCTTCAGTTAGTAACTGTTAGTGATTGTGAGTGATTTTGTGGTTACCAATAGATACTTTTAATCACAGTTAGTTAGTGCCTAACAGTAACTTTTAGTGACAAATGGTTACTTTTAGTCACAATTTGTTAGTACCTCTTAGTAATTTTAATGATAAATATTTAGTAACGTTTAGTGACTTCTAGTTACTTTTTTTTTCTACCTAAATATGTAGTTAGCCTAAACAATACATTAATTAACCTCACTCGATGAAGGGCACGTGGAATCTTTCACAAAATGTTAGAGCAAACAACCTTACAAGATAAATGAATTCAAAGCACAAAGAGCTGCAAAGACTTCATTTTTGCTGGAAGCTTCAACTATTCATTTTCATTTTATACGTAGTCATGATCTTGATGATGCTCATGCTTTCTCCGCATTATGGAGGCGCTCTACATATTGCATGCGCTACTGAAATAAGTATTTTTATTAATGAGAGTACAGTGTGAAGATCTGGGTCTGTTACATTTAGTTGATGAACCATCCATAAATGATTTCCTTATTAATTTAGAACTAACAAGGAAATCGTTGAGATTCTTAGTTCTTTTATAAGCGAGTGTAGGCATGCTTTTGTAAAGTGATTTAATACTTACAAGATAATTGCAAAAGACCCCAATATTTGTTAATCTTACCTATATTAGGTAAACGTATAGTGTACTCAGTAACGAAAGGAATGAGATCGTCATCTTGGTCCCTGATTTTACATTTCAGCTCATCAAGCTGTGTAAGGAAATATACCTTTTCGAAAGTAGCATCAATAATGTCAGTTGGATAATTTCTGTTTAAAAAATATTGACGTAATTCTGTCAAAGATGTTTTAAAGACATTATCATCAAAAATAATTCTTCTATATCTTTTCGCTTGACTGTAAGGTATTCCGTCTTTGCATGATTTTGGATGACACGAAGAATATTCAACATATTGATAAACGTTTGTGTTTTTAACATGTATCGTAGTAATTCTATTATTACTTTCCGTTTTAGTGACATCTACGTCCAAAAATGGTACTTTCTTTTCAGACATGTTGAACATAAATTTGATTGTAGGGTGAAATATATTTAAACAGTCTATGAAATAGTCGAGGTCTTCTAATAAATAACTCCAGATCATACAAATGTCATCTAGAAATCTTAGCCACACATCTGGTTTCAAAAGGCATTTATTCAAGAAGTCATTTTCTAAGTTTCCCATGAATAGCGATTCATAAGAAAGAGCCATAGGACTACTCATTGCTGTGCCTACCTTTTGAATATAGTATGTATCACCAAATTGAAAATGTTATTTTCAAGTACAAGTTGTATTCAATCACAAATGTTTTCTCTGGATAGTCTACGTGTATTTTCATCTTTATTAAGATAGTATTTACAAGCTTCAATACCATCACTGTGTGGTATATTTGTGTAGAGACAGGTGACATCAAGTGAAACTAGGAAAGATTTGACCGATAATTTCGGAAGAGATCTCAATTTGCTAATAAAATCTGAAGTGTCTTTGACATATAAAGGATGAGATTTCATTCAAGGTTGTAAAATGTGATCAATATATTTAGATATATTATCAGCATATGAGTTACATGCTGAAATAATAGGTCTATCTGGGTACGCTAAATGTAATGATTTATCAAATGCTTTATGTTTTATACTGTGCTTACATGTAATACTTTTATATAAAAACAACAATGCGAGGAAAGCGGAAGTTGTCATTCTTCTTTCTCTTGATGATGATGATGATTATGATGATGATAACGATGATGCTAATGCTGAATAATGAGGAGTAGGAGAAGACAGAAAAGAATGAGTAGGAAGAGGATGGCGTTTATGAGTATTCCAAATGCGATAAGGCAAATGGCCTCGCAATTTGCGTTCTCATTTTACCTGTTATCTTCACAACTTGTTCTGCCATGGATGCATTCATTTACGCCCTGAAAGGTTTCCTATATTTGTTTCTTCGATTTATGCGCATCATGATATGAAAAGTGTGCCTCCAATGTTTCAATATTTCGGTATACGACCAATCGTAGTGATGACAATTAACGTTACAACGCCGACACACTGTTCAGCAATGTATGATGAGACGAAATTAAGGGTGATAACTAATCTTCAATAAATTTACTTTTGACAACACGTTCTGATCCAAGGAACGGAAGTTTGAAGAGCATTTCACAATATTTGCATTCCTTACGCCACTATAGCAATCGACTTACTTCAGTATAATAGAGTTACAAATCTGCTTTGATCTTTACATTCTGTACGCCAATTCCACGTCTGAAAAACGTACGTAGGTGACTGAAAGACGTAGTGATGGATAAGCACTATTGCAGTTAATCAAGGCTCTGTCTGTCTATCCACGTGCAACTTGTGGTCCCCATTTGGCCTCAAACCACAATTAATTTTCCTATATAGTCTCTACATTTGTTTGTCAGTACTGAACTTTCCACTGTGTCCTACTCCAAATAAATCATATGTTGCTGTACAGTATCTTCAAAGATGAACTCACGCTGAAGTTCTTGTCATAGGTTAACCGGCATTCTTCTGAGAGGCTGGACTGTAAACAAAGCAACTTGCAATGAGTCATAGATTTCACTTCCGGATCAGCACCAATGCCTCATTACTCACTGTGCACTGTCGCCAAAATACACACAGACAGCCACACTATAATGCCCATATTCTAAACAATAACCAATTTCCTTTAAATCAATACTAAGGATGCCTAAATCTAATGCATACATCACCACCAAAACGAGTGAGAAAACAATTATTTTAAAATCGACTGGGACTACATTCGTACTGAACCGGAAATATTAATTGTGACCTGATTCCATTGATGCATGGCCGATAAACTGTTCGATTCATACCTAGTCTTTGCAGTAGCACCAAAGGACACGTACACAATTTTGATGACGAAATCCGACGTCAGCAAATGAAGTCAAAACGTACACTAGAGCATTTGTAAATTGAGGAAACGGAAAAGGCCGTCAAAACTGGCCGGTTTCTTTGAAAAGGCTAGCTCTAAACACGTTCTATGCTGGCGGAGCTGATAATGTTCGTGTAGAAATATGTCTGATTCAAAGAGAAGGATATATTCATCCCCAAATAGAAGTTAAATAATCCAGGAATTGGTGTATCCGCAACCGAAAAGTTCTGTCGAACGTGGCTTTCAAGTTTAGTCTTGACCTTTATTAATTTACATCATCGAATAATGTGTCATACGTAGCTCGGTCCTTTCGTCCAGTCTTGAATAGTGTTTAGCTAAACTAGCTCTCGTGCATAAACAAGTTGATTAGATAAGGTTGGAAATTAAATGAACGGATAAACAACAGTAACAAAGTGTAAATTTGGCGTGCATTTTTGACGATTCTAAAGACAACGATAACCATTCTCAACTTAGTGAATAAAATCCACAACCACGCAAATAGTAAATATAAAGGACACTGTTAACAGAGCACGTGCAAAATGTGTACTCCCAAATCGGGAACGTATTTTTAGTATTATTGTTGTCTATGATGATGTGCAACAAGTTTCTTTAATTCAACTCTATTATAAATGTGTATGAACGACACAAAACGTTCTGGAAAGTTTGCACAATACATTTAAAATATTGTGCGTACATGTAATACTCTGAAATCTAGTCATTTACTGGAATATCCTTGTCCTTGTCTTAGTTTCCAGAATGATGTTTTCTTTTATTACATATTTGAGTAAGTTTTATTGTATCATGTATATTTTTAGACCTGATCGATATATTTCTTTTCTTCAGATAGGTTTTCCGCCTGATTTTATGTTCTATATGTATGATTTACATTTGGCATTTAAATTTCGTAACAATTAAAGCATGTTTACGCCTGACATAATTTCTAATAAATACTCCAATTTGTATCGTGTGCTACTGACGAGGTTGACAGTTACACCGAATATAAAGTAAATATTAAAAAATAAGCACTACCAACACGCAAATTCTGTGACCGGTTTCGCATTATTGCTTCATCAGATTGAATTCAAATTATTTCATTTTTTTAAAAAAATTTTTTATTACTCCAGACACATTACGATGCCGAGGTTTGGGTGCCTTGGACTTACCATTAACAATTTATGACGTAATATAAATATGAGATATTTATAATGGTGGATCAAAAGTACAAGATTCAACTATAGCTAGTATAACTGTGTCAGAGGTTTTTGGGAGAGAGACAGAAAGAGAGAGAGAGAGAGAGAGAGAGAGAGAGAGAGAGAGAGAGAGAGAGAGAGAATATATATATATATATATATATATATATATATATATATATATATATATATATATATATATATATATATATAATATAGGAGGCGGGAAGAAGAGAGAGAAATACAATGAGAAATGATGTGTCCGCATATATTACATGTAGTATTTTGATATTCTTAAATTTCTACTTGATGGTTTTTGTCGTCCATCTTTCCATCGTTCGTACAAACGCACCTTTATGTATAAATTTATTAAAAAACAGTACATGTATATATATATATATATATATATATATATATATATATATATATATATATATATATGGTTTTACTTTGGTGTTCCATGTTATAAATGAGTTAAGTGAGTCCGAATTTCTCTTTCATTTTCTAATTTGATTCTTTGTTGTGTTTCAAGATCATGTATTATCATGAATTTGATAAACCTGGTGCAATCTCTGTTTAAGAGGAAATAAAGTCAACCAGTCATACATACAAACCAGCCACTGTTCCAAGCTTACCATGTTCGATGGGAAATTTTCACAAGACAAGTCTGCTTCAAAATGAATAAGAAAATGAAAACAACTTTCGGCCAAACTGGTAGGGCTCCAAATGCGCTAGACACGTGTCGTCGATACTTGAGCCTTGGCATATGTAGCTAGCCGAAACAATATCTACCGCTCCTCTTTCTGATTGGATGTAGCTGAAAGAAACTTATCCAAACAGATTGCTCGTTACGTTTACCTAGGAAAATAGTTTGACGGCCTCTGTAGATAACACATGTCGAAATTCAGTTTCTCAAATGTAAACCATTAACAGGGACATCATCCAAGTCGCCGTATTGAATCCCTAACATGCGTAAATGAGCTCTCTAATTCGTTAATTGATTTTGCCTGCTACAGGCAGTAATTCTTTCATCCGCAGGATTACAGTTGTTCAAAACACTGTCTTTGGCTGTTGTTATTGAATTATATATATTTTTCCTTTTATAATGGTATAGTTTATTAGTTTAGGATCTCTGTTCTTAGTCTAAACAGCTGTCGTCTTATGAGTATACATACGGTAGGCTCGATCAATATTTCACCTATATGCTTGTAACTTTAGTCATGTGACTTATTTTCCGCGCGCGAGAGAATAATGAACTTTCGACCTAGTTCTCGTACTTTTAGGAGTAAACATTATGTTGACCAGGAATTATAGTTTAAGGTCACATCCGAGGAATGAATCATGTTTACTAGAAGGAAATTATTTCGAAATACCCAGTTGTTTATTGAAGACGTAGTATGGGTTTTTATTTCGATTCTGCGCATTAAGGCTATATATATATATATATAGGAAATAATCCTGTGTTTAAACATTCTTCATAGTTACATAGAGACTGAGAGATCATTTACGAATTTGATTCAGTTTGTGTGTGGGATATTCTTATTTGGAGATGTATTTATTATTAATACAGTACATTTAGGATTCAGTACTGTCTTTAATCTGAATTATTATACAGCTCCGTGGAATTATCGGAAACATTTCTAAAACTTGTGAGATTCCAGATTCACAAGGATTATTTGGATATAACTTAATCTTATCAACATATTATCACAGTAAAGGCTATTTAATTCGGAATAGTACATTCGGAATAGTTGGATTAACTTCCGCAACAGTAAACTTTAAAACAATTTAGGACTTTTAAGGATATTCTATACTGTAAGTTATTTTTAATTCTTTCACTTTAATTGTTTGTTGAAACATTTTAATATTTTAGGAAACTAAAGATTTATATTTTAGATCTTGAAAGCTTGTTTGAGTCTTTTCTTTTGTTATATAACCCCTAGTCGAAACACTGTCTACATGTGCCAAAAGTTGATGCGCAACAAAGTGGATCGGGGACTCTTGGCTAGAGAAGATGGTACTGCTGAAGCCACAAAGCCCCTCATAAGTAAGAATGATAAGTAGAAGTCAGAGATGACGTGTTCCTGACTTTGTATACTTTATAACTAACCTAAATCAAAACACTGTGTCTCAGTAGGACTTGCTGCTGATGTATGCTACGTAAAAATCTTGAATACATCGGCCTTAGCTTTGATTTTTGAGTGTACGTCATATTATATAGATAGTGGATGTCTCTTCTCAGCAGCTGAAGCGTGTCTTAGGCGACAGGGATGTAAAGCTTAGCGACTTGGCTGTACGCTTCCTAACTGTTTTGTGTCTATCATAGGATTAAACACAGGGGCTCATATAGTTGCTTACAATTTACCTATACACATGTACTTTACATATAATAATAATAAGAACAACGCACTGAATGGAATACTGCCCCCTTATTGGTCGAATGAAAATCAGCTTATCAGTAGGCGCAGTACGTCATTTTGGTTCGATCAATGAGAGGGCGGTATTCCATTCAGCTCATGCATATTAAGCGGGTGCGATCATGACCATGTTTACCGGTAGCGTGGGTAAATGGACTGGCATTTCTTAAAGATGTGGTAGTAAGTCAAACTTTGAGTAGGCATAAAAAGTGGAAACCTAAACATAGGTACAAAATTTATTACGATACGCTTTCGCTTGAAATAGCAGCATTGATTCTTAAATAGGTCGAGCGAGAATTCATTTAAGTGTCTTCCCTTGTTATTATTATATGTATAGTACATGTGTATAGGGAAATTGTAAGCAACTATACGAGTTCCTGTGGGATTAAAGATGGGTGGTGTTTTGTCGTATTAATTTACATATATTACCAGGTGTACGCAGTTTCCGAGAGTAGTGCAGCTCTTTGGGTATCAGTGTCGAACGAGACAAGTTTCTTGGTAAGGAATACAGTTATAATCACAAGACAACACCGCTAAATGACATTAAAATCCTTGTTACGCTGCGTCTGCAGCGCTATGAGCAAGTACCACAAATAAGACCATATGCAGAAAACATGTTTATTCAGTCAGCTTGAATAAGAAAACCACCAAATAAAGAATGAAAGCAGCATCCACCGACAATGTGGTTACCAAGGACAGCTTGCACTTGAGCATACACTTCATCCCCTTGATTCAGATAAACAATGGCGGTTGTATCCCTCCGCAGCCAATACTGCATATGGGTATCGAAAAATATATAACCGATCTGGGATTGGTTCTTCATTAGAAACAAATGGAGTGCATGGTTTTGAGCGTCCGGAGGGGAGGAGGCTATTAAGGTAAATTCGTAGGTTCCATTTACAGGCGCTGTGAATATACCGTGGAGATTGTTATAAGCGCCACCTTTGTTGGTTATGATCTGGTCGAAGACAATCACGTGACCCGTTGCTGGATTGTTGATTGGCGCTGAGAGTTGGGCCATGAAAGCGACCGACACACGCTTCGCTCCACACGTTGATTCTAAAAAACGAAAATTATTAGGATTTGTTTTGTCTACGCCAATATTCGCACCCAGATCTGCATCTGTACCTCTTGATCAGTTTTTGTGACCTGATGCGCTACTATTTATTGTTTTGTTTACATGTGAATGCCATATTCAGTCACGCCTACTACATCATTCAATAGAAAAATCAGTTTATATAAATCTATAGATTGATGTTGAAAATGTATAGCTAAGATTTTTTGTGTCAATTGTCAAACATTTTTGTATGTCAGCATATCATATTTTTCTCTGCACATTTAGCTCCTAAACGTATTGGGTATTGGGTATCATATGGAAAAGGACAGAATTTCATCTCAGCAGATTGCAGGATAACCTCAGTATGCCTAGCTGTAGCTGTATGCCTAGCTGTAGAAAACTACCCTATTGTTTTATCTATAAAGATACATATGCAACTGATACACACTTCGAGCACAGAACAGTCTCGATTGCGCAAACCCGTCTAGGGACACAAAAATGGTTCGCATAACTAAGATTTGTATTGCTTAATAAAAAGGTGAAGTTGAAAAAGTGCATTCTTAAGGTTCGGATTATCCGATTAATTTTACATTCAGGTTCAGATACATGTAGTTGAATTTTGTTTTTCGCATGTATCCAACTTTCGGAGACATTCAAAATACATAAGACTCATTATAACGGATCGCACCTAGCAGATGAATATTAACTAGCTAATCACGAAAAAAAAAAAGATCACACACATTCGTGGTTCCAGTTGCTAATTCAATATTATCAAAAATACTACACAGTGCTTATATTTTCTTGACATGCAATACATCCACGCACGTATTTCATGATGCATTCCTTAGCTAGGAGTTTTGTTAACTTGACTCTGTAACTTACCACACTGTGAGCTCTCCAGGTTCGTAACTCGTCTGGTTATTTCCTGAAACATTTGCTCCATTTGCTGAACCTTCTGTTCCAAGTTCATTCTGAGCGTTTTCTCTTCTGCCAACAGGAGATGAAGGTAACTTGTGTCCGTCAGTCCGCCTCCTTCTGGGTCAAGAATAAGCGCATTTAGCGCACGGACGGACATCATAAATAGGCAAATTATGAGCATCATCTTGCCCCTCGTTTAGTTTTGCAGTGTGTCATGGCCTCGGAGATAAGATCATAAGGTAAAGACATGATTGTACATTGTCATGGTCTGAACAAAGGTCAATAGATCTAGATAAATTGTACTCGTCAAAGCTAGGCGTATAGTCAGTTTTTGCAGTCTCACTCAAAATTTGAACCTGTTACATTTTTGGGAATTTATCTCTCGCTCTCTCTCTCTCTCTCTCTCTCTCTCTCTCAAGAAAAAATTCCATTGCTATTAAGTAATTTAAGCACTTTGACTGCCCATAAAATTGAAAACCTATGAAAAGTACGGTACATATTATTAAATTGTGAAACTTACTTGACTTCAAATATACAAAATAACTCGGGTATGTGCAGTTTAAATTTTTAAACCTAACATTTAAAACTTGTGTTTTTTTGTTGGTTATAATAATTTATGTATTCATCTAAGACAGCTGGTTGTCCATGTGGAAACAACAGTCAATAACGGATTACTCAGTCTAATAATTGCAGCTACGTACTTTCTGTTTGTGAACTGTTGATTTCGCTAGGGCTAGCACTACAATACCGTGCACGTCATGAACAGTTAAACTCAGGTTACAGCCAATCAGATCTTATCCATGTGCTGTTAAATGCACAGAATAACACCTTTGTGGTAATTCCTTCAAGATTCTAGCTGTGACCTAATGAAGTATGGGGCAACATTTCTGGAAAAAGTATACAGTAGTATGTGGAAAAAAAAAAAAGAAAAGAAAAGAAAATCCCGTTGGATCACAAGTCTTGACATTCATAATTTAAAGAAAAATGAATTTTGTTGTCAGTCGAATGACTATACCAAAACCATAACACCGGATGCACCAGGAACTCTCACCTTCTGTACCACATACCAGTTACTAAATATCAACTTACGCATTTTAATACTGCATAAATGAATAGAGATCATATACGTCATGAAAAAATTGATCATCACATACAATTATTGCGAGATCTATTAAAATTTGTATTGGAAAGGAAGGAATAATAAATAAATAAATTTTTTTTCCATCTGTTTAATATCGATTAATCTTGCTCTATATACTGTTTTACATATCCATAAACTTTGTGTATGTTCTCGCTTGTTAGTTGGTTATTTTTGGTTTTGCTATTGTACTAAATGACTTTTGTCTTTCTATGAATATGTTGATCAGTTAGTTTTGTTCTTTCTTTACGCTACCTCCTTAAAGCTAATTCATATTTGAGATTTTCCAATTCATTCATTGAATAAAACAATACATTCATGTTTATAAAATGAAGCGTGGTAGACCCTCAAGATATATATTTTTAAATGTGTACTAATTGTAGCTGACATATTTTCTACAGACACCATTCTGGACTTTTCCTTTAAAATGCGTGGTAAACTTGAATCGCGTAAATATTTTACAATATCACTTATTTACTATATTCAAAAGAGTATAGCTTGTCGCTTTAAGATAATTTTCATGCCACTGATTTCTCCATCTTTCAATATGTTATCAACATTTGTTTTTTGATAAATAGGATTGAAATCCGTGGATGACACATTGTGCTCTGCACAGATCCTGCCGTTGCAAATTTTCGTACATTCTTCTCTACTTTTTAAAGTATATAGGATATTTGTAATGTCTACTGGCCCACCACCTACTGCTTGTCTTTTATTTCTTTTCTTTCTTGTTACTTCCTCATAGGTTTTACCTTCTTGAAGAGAGTCGAGGTGTAACGGAGGTGCAACATCTAGCTTCCTCGAAGACACAACAATGAACTTTTTTTAAAACTTATTTTCGGATACCTTTATAGAGATGGTATACCAAATTCCCTCATTATTTTGTAATACGTATTCATAAATACTCCAGCATTAATGCAAGCTTTGGGTATGTTTCTGTCGCTATCTAATTCGGAGAAAAAGTTCAAAATTAAGGATACATTTTAGTATTTTTGTGATGTCCTTAATACTTTTGATCGAAGCAATCACATTCTAACACAATTCCTTGACACCAGTTATATCTATTTTCTGTGGCATCTATCTGCTTTGAAAATTTCGTTGAATATAAATATGCCTCAGTTTAAATAGCCGTAAGGTAACGCGTTTACGTTTTCGAGTAAAAAAGCTTATCATCATGAGCAAAGAAAGGTACTTTGTTTATATTTTTGTTGTAGATCTAGTGATTTTAAGATCTAAGCAAATTCATTGCCCAAAAGTTTTTCTCGTGGTTGAATACACAATCTTTGTACATAGTGAATTTTAACTTATCTCTGAGAAACCGTTGTTTTTTTTAAGTGTGTTCTCACTGAATATAGTTCCAATGATTTTCCACATTTACATTATATTTTTGTATTTTTCCTCTAGTAGTTTTAACATTTCTTCCCCACTCAGTTTTCGGGATATTTACACACCTTTTCATTCTCGATATCCGCCGTCATTTCTTTCCTTGAATTCATCTGCAAATTTCATCTTATTACATAATGTTCCCGCTTTAGCTCATGGTGCTAATTTGATGCTAAAATAAATAGATTGTTATATATATGGGCTCGTCATTGTTGGAAAATTATCTTTTTATCCACGGCCAATTTAACCGATATATCTATATTGATTAAAATTATTAAAATAGGGAATTTGTCGCTAAATTTAGTGACTTTTAGTGGTAATAAGGACGTGCCTCTTAGTAGCTTCAGTTAGTAACTGTTAGTGATTGTGAGTGATTTTGTGGTTACCAATAGATACTTTTAATCACAGTTAGTTAGTGCCTAACAGTAACTTTTAGCGACAAATAGTTACTTTTAGTCACAATTTGTTAGTACCTCTTAGTAATTTTAATGATAAATATTTAGTAACGTTTAGTGACTTCTAGTTACTTTTTTTTCTACCTAAATATGTAGTTAGCCTAAACAATACATTAATTAACCTCACTCGATGAAGGGCACGTGGAATCTTTCACAAAATGTTAGAGCAAACACCCTAACAAGATAAATGACTTCAAAGCACAAAGAGCTGCAAAGACTTCATTTTTGCTGGAAGCTTCAACTATTCATTTTCATTTTATACGTAGTCATGATCTTGATGATGCTCATGCTTTCTCCGCATTATGGAGGCGCTCTACATATTGCATGCACTACTGAAATAAGTATTTTTGTTAATGAGAGTACAGTGTGAAGATCTGGGTCTGTTACATTTAGTTGATGAACCATCCTTAAAGGATTTCCTTATTAATTTAGAACTAACAAGGACATCGTTGAGATTCTTAGTTCTTTTATAAGCGAGTGTAGGCATGCTTTTGTAAAGTGATTTAATACTTACAAGATAATTGTAAAAGACCCCAATATTTGTTAATCTTACCTATATTAGGTAAACGTATAGTGTACTCAGTAACGAAAGGAATGAGATCGTCATTTTTGTCCCTGATTTTACATTTCAGCTCATCAAGCTGTGTAAGGAAATATACCTTTTCGAAAGTAGCATCAATAATGTCAGTTGAATAATTTCTGTTTTAAAAATATTGACGTAATTCTGTCAAAGTTGTTTTAAAGACATTATCATCAAAAATAATTCTTCTATATCTTTTCGCTTGACTGTAAGATATTCCGTCTTTGCATGATTTTGGATGACACTAAGAATATTCAACATATTGATAAACGTTTGTGTTTTTAACATGTATCGTAGCAATTCTATTATTACTTTCCGTTTTAGTGACATCTACGGCAAAAATGGTACTTTCTTTTCAGACATGTTGAACATAAATTTGATTGTAGGGTGAAATATATTTAAACAGTCTATGAAATAGTCGAGGTCTTCTAATAAATAACTCCAGATCAAACAAATGTCATCTAGAAATCTTAGCCACACATCTGGTTTCAAAAGGCATTTATTCAAGAAGTCATTTTTTAAGTTTCCCATGAATAGCGATGCATAAGAAAGAGCCATAGGACTACTCATTGCTGTGCCTACCTTTTGAATATAGTATGTATCACCAAACTGAAAATGTTATTTTCAAGTACAAGTTGTATTCAATCACAAATGTTTTCTCTGGATAGTCTACGTGTATTTTCATCTTTATTAAGATAGTATTTACAAGCTTCAATATCATAATTGTGTGGTATATTTGTGTAGAGACAGGTGACATCAAGTGAAACTAGGAAAGATTTGACCGATAATTTCGGAAGAGATCTCAATTTGCTAATAAAATCTGAAGTGTCTTTGACATATAAAGGAAGAGATTTCATTCAAGGTTGTAAAATGTGATCAATATATTTAGATATATTATCAGCATATGAGTTACATGCTGAAATAATAGGTCTACCTGGGTACACTAAATGCAATGACTTATCAAATGCTTTATGTTTTATACTGTGCGTACATGTAATACTTTTATATAAAAACAACAATGCGAGGAAAGCGGAAGTTGTCATTCTTCTTTCTCTTGATGATGATGATGATTATGATGATGATAACGATGATGCTAATGCTGAATAATGAGGAGTAGGAGAAGACAGAAAAGAATGAGTAGGAAGAGGATGGCGTTTATGAGTATTCCAAATGCGATAAGGCAAATGGCCTCGCAATTTGCGTTCTCATTTTACCTGTTATCTTCACAACTTGTTTTGCCATGGACGCATTCATTTACGCCCTGAAAGGTTTCCTATATTTGTTTCTTCGATTTATGCGCATCATGATGTGAAAAGTGTGCCTCCAATGTTTCAATATCTCGGAATACAACCAATCGTAGTGATGACAATTAACGTTACAACGCCGACACACTGTTCAGCAATGTATGATGAGACGAAATTAACAGTGATAAATAATCTTGAACAAGTTTACTTTTGACAACACGTTCTGATCCAACGAACGGAAGTTTGAAGCTAGGGCATTTAACAATATTTGCATTCCTTACGCCACTATAGCAATCGACTTACTTCAGTATAATAGAGTTACAAATCTGCTTTGATCTTTACATTCTGTACGCCAATTCCACGTCTGAATAACTACTTATGTGATTGAAAGACGTAGTGATGGATAAGCCCTATTGCAGTTAATCAAGGCTCTGTCTGTCTATCCACGTGCAACTTGTGGTCCCCATTTGGCCTCAGACCACAATTAATTTTCCTATATAGTCTCTACATTTGTTTGTCAGTACTGAACTTTCCACTGTGTCCTACTCCAAATAAATCATATGTTGCTGTACAGTATCTTCAAAGATGAACTCACGCTGAAGTTCTTGTCATAGGTTAACCGGCATTCTTCTGAGAGGCTGGACTGTAAACAAAGCAACTTGCAATGAGTCATAGATTTCACTTCCGGATCAGCACCAATGCCCCATTACTCACTGTGCACTGTCGCCAAAATACACACAGACAACCACACTATAATGCCCATATTCTAAACAATAACCAATTTCCTTTAAATCAATACTAAGGATGCCTCAATCTAATGCATACATCACCACCAAAATGAGAGAGGAAAAAATTATCTAAAAATAGACTGGGACTACATTCGTGGGTACTGAACCGGAAATATTAATTGTGACCTGATTCCATTTATATATGGCCGATGAACTGTTCGATTCATACCTAGCCTTTGCAGTAGTACCAAGGAACATGTACAAAATTTTGATGACGAAATCCGACGTCAGCAAATGAAGTCAAAACGTACACTAGAGCATTTGTAAATTGAGGAAACGGAAAAGGCCGTCAAAACTGGCCGGTTTCTTTAAAAAGGCTAGCTCTAAACACGTTCTATGCTGGCGGGGCTGATTATGTTCGTGTAGAAATATGTCTGATTCAAAGAGAAGGATATATTCATCCCCAAATAGAAGTTAAATAATCCAGGAATTGGTCATACGTAGCTCGGTCCTTTCGTCCAGTCTTGAATAGTGTTTAGCTAAGCTAGTTCTCGTGCATAGACAAGTTGATTAGATAAGGTTGGAAATTAAATGAACGGACAAACAACAGTAACAAAGTGTAAATTTGGCGTGCATTTTTGACGATTCTAAAGACACCGATAACCATTCTCAACTTAATGAATAAAATCCACAACCACGCAAATAGTAAATATAAAGGACACTGTTAACAGAGCACGTGAAAAGTGTATGCTCCCAATGCGTTATTAAAATGGAGCGTATTTTCAGTATTACTGTTGTGTATGCTGATATGCATCGAGTTGCTTTAATTCAACTCAATTATACGTGTATTTGAGATACACTGATGAATGACTTTGTATATTTTAGTGCGAGCTCTTCAGGTTGTCGAATGGCTTTAATATGGGTATACGACTTTCCAAGATAGCACAACAATAATTTGAAAGGGAATCATATTTTCTATAGGAATTGCAGGAGAAAGCTTTGGGAGATTTCCTATGAAAACTGCAAGAAAAAGATTTGCAAGATCCACAAGATTCTTTTGTGCAACTATTTATCTTTCGAAAGCTTTCATTTTTGCTATGCAGATGAAGATCGCCGAAAATCATGTGTATCAACGACAGATAACGTTCTGGAAATCTTGCACAATACATTTCAAATACTGTGCGTACATGTAATACTCTGAAATCGAGTCATTTACTAGAATATCCAGGTCCTTGTCTTAGTTCCCGAATAATGTTTCTTTTATTACATATTTGTGTAAGTTTTATTGTATCATGTATATTTTAGACCTGATCGAAACGTTTCTTTTCTTCAGATAGGTTTTCCGCCTGATTTTAGGTTCTATATGTATGATTTACATTTGGCATTTAAATTTCGGAACCATTAAAGCATGTTTACGCCTGACATAATTTCTAATAAATACTCCAATATGTATCATGTGCTGCTGACGAGGTTGACAGTTACACCGAATATAAAGTATATATAAAAAAATAAGCTCTACCAACATGCAAATTCTGTGACCGGTTTCGCATTATTGCTTCATCAGATTGAATTCAAATTATTTCATTTTTTTTTAAAAAATTTTTATTACTCCAGACACATTACGATGCCGAGGTTTGGGTGCCTTGGACTTACCATTAACAATTTATGAGGTAATATAAATATGAGATATTTATAATGGTGGATCAAAAGTACAAGATTCAACTATAGCTAGTATAACTGTGTCAGAGGTTTTTGGAAGAGAGAGAGAGAGAGAGAGAGAGAGAGAGAGAGAGAGAGAGAGAGAGAGAGAGAGAGAGAGAGAGAGAGAATATAGGAGGCGGGAAGAAGAGAGAAAACTACATTGAGAAATGTTGTGTCCGCATGTATTACATGTAGTATTTTGATATTCTTAAATTTCTGCTTGATGGTTGTTTTCGTCCATCCTTTCATCCGTGCGTGCAAACGCACCTTTATGCATAAAACTATACAAAAATAATGTACATATATATATATATATATATATATATATATATATATATATATATATATATATATATATATATATATATATATATGGTTTTACTTTGGTGTTCCATGTTATAAATGAGTTAATTGAGGCCACATTTCTCTTTCATTTTGTAATTTGATTCTTTGTTGTGTTTCAAGATCATGTATTATCATGAATTTGATAAACCTGGTGCAATCTCAGTTTAAGAGGAAATTAAGTCAACCAGTCATACATACATTCCAGCCACTGATCCAAGCTTACCATGTTCGATGGAAAAGGTTCACGAGACAAGTCTGTTTCAAAATGAATAAGAAAATGAAAACAACTTTCGGCCAAACTGGTAGGGCTCCAAATGCGCTAGACACGTGTCGTCGATACTTGAGCCTTGGCATATGTAGCTAGCCGAAACAATATCTACCGCTCCTCTTTCTGATTGGATGTAACTGAAAGAAACTTATCCAAACAGATTGCTCGTTACGTTTACCTAGGAAAATAGTTTGACGGCCTCTGTAGATAACACATGTCGAAAGTCAGTTTCTCAAATGTAAACCATTAACAGGGACATCATCCAAGTCGCCGTATTGAATCCCTAAAATGCGTACATGAGCTCTCTAATTCGTTAATTGATTTTGCCTGCTACAGGCAGTAATTCTTTCATCCGCAGGATTACACTTGTTCAAAACACTGTTTTTGGCTGTCTACATGTGCCAAAGGTTGATGCGCAACAAAGAGGATCGGGGACTCCTGGCTAGAGAAGATGGTACTGCTGAAGCCACAAAGCCACTCATAAGTAAGAATGATAAGTATAAGTCGGAGATGATGTGTTCCTGACTTTGTACACTTTACAACTAACCTACATCAAAACACTGTGGCTCAATAGGACTTACTGCTGATGTATGCTACGTAAAAATCGTGATATTATATAGATAGTGCATGTCTCTTCTCAGCAGCTGAAGCGTGTCTCTGGCGACTGGGATGTACAGCATAGCGACTTGGCTGTACGCTTCCAAACTATTTTGTGTCTATCATAGGATTAAACACAGGGGCTCGTATAGTTGCTTACAATTTACCTATACACATGTACTATACATATAATAATAACAATAAGGACAACGCACTGAATGGAATACTGCCCCCTAATTGGTCGACTGAAAATCAGCTTATCAGTAGGCTCAGTACGTCATTTTGGTTCGTCATTTTGGTTCGATCAATGAGAGGGCGGTATTCCATTCAGCTCATTGCACTTGCACTATTAAGCGGGTGCGATCATGACCATGTCTACCGGTAGCGTGGGTAAATGGACTGGCATTTCTTAAGGGTGTGGTAGTAAGTCAAACTTTGTGTAGGCACAAAAAGTGGAATGCCTGATCTAAACATAGGTACAAAATTTATTACGCTAAGCGAATTTTAGCTAAAAATAGCAGCATTGATTCTTAAATAGATCGCGCGAGAATTCATTTAAGTGTCTTCCCTTGTTATTATTATATGTATAGTACATGTGTATAGGGAAATTGTAAGCAACTATACGAGTTCCTGTGGGATTAAAGATGGGTGGGGTTTTGTTGTATTTAATTTTACATATATTACCAGGTGTACGCAGTTTCCGAGAGTAGTGCAGCTCTTAGGGTATCAGTGTCGAATGAGACAAGTTTCTTGGTAAGGAATACAGTTATAATCGCAAGACAACATTATGACATTAAAATCCTTGTTACGCTGCGTCTGCAGCGCTATGAACAAAAACCACAAATAAGACAATGTGCAGAAAACGTGTTTATTCAGTCAGCTTGAATAAGAAAACCACCAAATAAAGAATGAAAACAGCATCCACCGAGAACGTGGTTACCAAGGACGTTCTGCACTTGAGCATACACTTCATCCCCTTGATTCAGATAAACAATGGCGGTTGTATCCCTTCGCAGCCAATACTGCGTATGGGTATCCAAAAATACATAGCCGATCTGGGATTGGTTCTTCATTAAAAACAGATGGAGCCAATGGTCTTGAGCGTCCGGAGGGGAGGAGGCTATTAAGGTAAATTCGTAGGTTCCATTTACAGGCGCTGTGAATATACCGTGGAGATTGTTATAAGCGCCACCTTTGTTGGTTATGATCTGGTCGAAGACAATCACGTGACCCGTTGCTGGATTGTTGATAGACGCCGAGAGTTGGGCCATGAAAGCGACCGACACACGCTTCGCTCCACACGTTGATTCTAAAAAACGAAAATTATTAGGATTTGTTTTATCTTAGCCAATATTCGCACCCAGATCTGCACCTGTTGATCAGTTTTTTTTTTACCTGATGCGCTACTATTTATTGTTTTGTTTATTTGTGAATGCCATATTCCGTCACGCCATATTCCGTCACGCCATATTCAGTCACGCCTACTACATCATTCAATAGAAAAATCAGTTTATATAAATCTATAGATTGATGTTGAAGATGTAAAGCTAAGATGTTTTGTGTCATTTGTCAAACATTTTTGTATGTCAGCATATCATAGTTTTCTCTGCACATTTAGCTCCCAAACGTATTGGCTGTCATATGGAAAAGGACAGAATTTCATCTCAGCAGATTGCAGGATAACCTTAGCATGCCTAGCTGTAGAAAACTACCCTATTGTTTTATCTATAAAAATACATATGCAATTGATAGACACTTCGAGCACAGAACAGTCTCACTTGCGCAAACCCGTCTAGAGACAAAAACGGTTCGCGTAACTGAGATTTGGATTGCTTAATATAAAGGTGATGTTCAAAAAGGGCATGTTTAAGCTTAAGGTTCAGATTATCCGATTAATTTTATATTCAGGTTCATATACATGTAGTTGAATTTTGTTTTTCGCATGTATCCAACTTTCGGAGACATTCAAAATACATAAGACTCATTATAACGGATCGCACCTAGCAGAGGATTATTAACTAGCTAATCACGAAAAAAAGACCACACACATTCGTGGTTCTAATCGCTAATTCAAAATTATCAAAATACTACACAATGCTTATATTTTCTTGACATGCAATACATCCACGCACGTATTTCATGATGCATTCCTTAGCTAGGAGTTTTGTTAACTTGACTCTGTATCTTACCACACTGTGAGCTCTCCAGGTTCGTAACTCGTCTGGTTATTTCCTGAAACATTTGCTCCATTTGCTGAACCTTCTGTTCCAAGTTCATTCTGAGCGTTTTCTCTTCTGCCAACAGGAGATGAAGGTAACTTGTGTCCGTCTGTCCGCCTCCTTCTGGGTCAAGAATAAGCGCATTTAGCGCACGGACGGACATCATAAATAGGCAAATTATGAGCATCATCTTGCCCCTCGTTTAGTTTTGCAGTGTGTCATGGCCTCGGAGATAAGACCATAAGGTAAAGACATGATTGTACATTGTCATGGTCTGAACAAAGGTCAATAGTTCTAGATAAGTTGTACTCACCAAAGCTAGGTGTATAGTCAGTTTTTGCAGTCTCACTCCAAATTTCAATCTGATACATTTTTTCGAATTTACCTCTCTCTCTCTCTCTCTCTCTCATAAATAAATAATTCCATTGCTATTAAATAATTTAAGCACTTTGACTGCCCATAAAATTGAAAACCTATGAAAAGTACGGTACACAGTATTAAATTGTGAAACTTACTTGACTTCAAATATACAAAATAACTCGGGCATGTGCAGTTTAAATTTTTAAACCTAACATTTAAAACTTGTGGGTTGTTTTTTTTTTGTTGTTGTTATATTCATTTATGTATTCTTCTAAGACAACTGGTTGTCCATGTGGAAACAACAGTCAATAACGGATTACTCAGTCTAATAATTGCTACCACGTACTTTCTGTTTGTGAACTGTTGCATTCGCTAGGGCTAGCACTACAATACCGTGCACGTCATGACCAGTTAAACTCAGGTTACAGCCAATCAGATCTTATCCATGTGTTGTTAAATGCACAGAATAACACCTTTGTGGTAATTCCTTCAAGATTCTAGCTGTGAACTAATGAAGTATGGGGCAACATTTCTGGAAAAAGTATACAGTAATATGTGGAAGAAAAAAAAAAGAAAAGAAAAGAAAATCCCGTTGGATCACAAGTCTTGACATTCATAATTTAAAGAAAAATGAATTTTGTTGTCAGTCGAATGACTATACCAAACCATAACACCGAATGCACCAGGAACTCTCACCTTCTGTACTACATACCAGTTACTAAATATCAACTTACGCATTTTAATACTGCATAAATGAATAGAGATCATATACGTCATGAAAAAATTGATCATCACATACAAAATTATTACGAGATCTATTTAAAATTTGTATTGGAAAGGAAGGAATAATAAATAAATAAATTTTTTTCCATCTGTTTAATATCGATTAATCTTGCTCTATATACTGTTTTACATATCCATAAACTTTGTGTATGTTCTCGCTTGTTAGTTGGTTATTTTTGGTTTTGCTATTGTACTAAATGACTTTTGTCTTTCTATGAATATGTTGATCAGTTAGTTTTGTTCTATACGCTACCTCCTTAAAGCTAATTCATATTCGAGATATTCCAATTCATTCATTGAATAAAACAATACATTCATGTTGATACAACGAAGCGTGGTAGGCCATCAATAGATATGTTTATAAATGTGTACCAATTGTAGCTGACATATTTTCTACAGACACCATTCTAGACTTTTCCTTTAAGATGCGTGGTAAACTTGGATTGCGTAAATATTTTACAATATCCCTTATTTACTATATTCAAAAGAGTATAGCTTGTCGCTTTAAGCTAATTTTCATGCCACTGATTTCTCTATCTTTCAATATGTTATCAACATTTTGTTTTTTTATAAATAGGATTTAAATCCGTGGATAACACCTTGTGCTCTGCACAGATCCTGCCGTTGCAAATTTTCGTACATTCTTCTCTACTTTTTAAAGTATTTACGATATTTGTAATGTCTACTGGCCCACCACCTACTGCTTGTCTTTTATTTCTTTTCTTTCTTGTTACTTCCTCATAGGTTTTACCTTCTTGAAGAGAGTCGAGGTGTACCGGAGGTCCAACATCTAGCTTCCTCGAAGACAGAACAACGAACTTTTTTAAAACTTATTTTCGGATACCTTTATGGAGATGGTATTCATAAATACTCCAGCATTATTTGCAAGCTCTCTGTATGTTCCTGTCCCTATCTAATTCAGAGAAAAAGTTCAAAATTACGGATAAATTATAGCTTTGTGTGATGTGCTTAACATTTTTGATCGAAGCAATCACATTCTAACACAATTCATTGACAAGAGTTATATCTATTTTCTGTGGCATCTATCTGATTTGAAAATTTCGTTGAATATAAATATGCCTCAGTTTAAATAGCCGTAAGGTAACGTGTTTACGTTTTCGAGTAAAAACGCTTATCATCATCAGCAAAGAAAGGTACTTTGTTCATATTTTTGTTGTAGATCTAGTGATTTTAAGATCTAAGCAAAGTCATTGCCCAAAAGTTTTTCTCGTGGTTGAATACACAATTATTGTACATAGTGAATTTTAAATTATCGCTGATGACACGTTTTGTTTTAAATATACCCTTGTATACATTTTTCTCTTCATGCTCAGTCCTGAATGAATAAAGTTTTGACCTTAGTCCGCAAAAATCTATATAGGTGTGCCATTCTTTTTGTCATTGTAAATGTTATCAGTTTCTACACAGACACGCAATGAATCCATATCTGTCATAAGAAGTTGTATTCTTTCACTATATTTGCTTTTTAATTTGGTATAGTAACTTTCGCACATCAACCACTTCGATAGCTTCAACACTGTAAGTGCAGCGTATATTAGATTGGCTAATTCTATTTTCGTGTTTTTCATGCTTTTTAAAAACAAACCATCATCCGTTATTGTTCTTCTAGCGAACGAAATGTCTTTCCCGCATTTGTAAATGTTTTCTGCACACATATTGTAACAATTATTATTTTCCTCAAATTCCCAATCTGTGTACCGCATGAAGTGTTATTTATCAATGTAAAGAAGTCCTTCTCAAAATCGTTAGCGGTTTATTGTTATTCAGTTCAATGCAGGATTTAAGCTACGGTTTCTGTTCAAAGAGGACATGTCTATGTATCTGTTTCAGTTTTTGGCCTAATTATGTGTAAAGTTTCAGAATCCTGAGGTGTATGAGGTGTTTTTCTCTTTATTTTGAGATGTGAATAATAGATTAGGAACTGTTGGTTTTGTATCTTTTTTCTCTTCAATAAAATGTCTTTGAAGCTTAGATATTCCATCATTACTAGATACAAGTTTTTTAGGTGCCAAAGGATAGTCCTTGAAGTATTCGTCTAACTCTTTCAATATCTATTTTAGGTGCCAAAGGATAGTCCTTGAAGTATTCGTCTAACTCTTTCGATATCTATTTTAGGTGCCAAAGGACAGTCCTTGAAGTATTCGTGTAACTCTTTCGATATATATTTTAGGTGCCAAAGGACAGTCCTTGAAGTATTCGTGTAACTCTTTCGATATCTATTTTAGGTGCCAAAGGATAGTCCTTGAAGTATTCGTGTAACTCTTTCGATATCTATTTTAGGTGCCAAAGGATAGTCCTTGAAGTATTCGTCTAACTCTTTCAATATCTATTTTAGGTGCCAAAGGATAGTCCTTGAAGTATTCGTCTAACTCTTTCAATATCTATTTTAGGTGCCAAAGGATAGCCTTTGAAGTATTCGTGTAACTCTTTCGATATCTATTTTAGGTGCCAAAGGATAGCCCTTGAAGTATTCGTGTAACTCTTTCGATATCTCTAAAACAACTTATAAAATGTATCCAGTTTCATTGTCTTCTGGAATAACTCAGATATTTTCTTGTACCCATATAATTTGCTCAGCTGTTGCTTATCTTAAGTGTTTTGGTTTAGACTCGTTGTATTCGACATCATGTTTTCTTTTTGCCTTTATCATCCACATAATGTTAGTTGAGGATTAGATTAGGGTCACCTTAACTGAGGGACAGAAGGATCTACTGATCCACAAATAAGTTTATGAGTACCGGAGGATCTACAGGTGCACCGTGAATAAGTTCATCCTTTGTTAACATACGTTGTCCATAGTTTGTTTGTATGTACACAGAAGCAACAGCAGTACCAATATGTACAGGATTTGTCACAATAGAACACATTGATTTATTTAGCATAAACTTTTTTGATATATGTTGTACACTGGAAGACATTGATTTATTCAGTATGAAATCATACAAAGCGAAAATGTCAGGATATTATTCACACTCGAAAATATTGATTTATTTAGCGTGAAATCTTTCATTTTATTTTTACGTTGGAAAACAGTCATGTATTTACCAAGAAATCTTTCCATTTTTGTCACACTGAAAGAATTTGATTTATTTGGAGTGAAATCATTCAGTGTATTACTTTGACACCAGAAGACATTGACTTGTTTAGCATGGACTCATACAATGCATTTTTGACAATGGAAGACATGAACTAAATTTCAGATATTCTTTTATCATGTAGTTTTGATTTTAAGTGTGATCTCACTGAATATAGTTCTAATGATTTTCCACATTTGCATTATATTTTTGTATTTTTTCCTCTTGTAGTTTTAACATTCCCCCCCCCCCCCCCCGATTAGCTATCCGGATATTTACACACCTTTTACATTCTTGATATCCGTCATTTCTTTTCTTGAATTCATCTGCAAATTTCATCTTATTACATAATGTTCCCGGTTTAGCTCATGGTGCTAATTTGATGCTAAAATAAATAGATTTTTTAAAAAATATATTGGTTCGTCATTGTTGAAAATTATCTTTTTATCCACGGCCATTTTAATCGATATATCTATATTGATTAAAATTATTAAAATAGGGAATTTTCCGCTAAATTTAGTGACTTTTAGTGGTAATAAGGACGTGCCTATTAGTAGGTTCAGTTAGTAACTTTTAGTGATTGTTAGTGATTTTGTGGTTACCAATAGATACTTTTAATCAGAGTTAGTTAGTGCCTAACAGTAAATTTTAGTGACAAATAGTTACTTTTAGTCACATTTTGTTAGTACCTCTTAGTAATTTTTAATGATAAATATTTAGTAACGTTTAGTGACTTCCATTTACTTAGTTTTTTCTACCTAAATATGTAGTTAGCCTAAATAATGCATTTATTAACCCCACTCGATGAAGGGCACGTGGAATCTTTCACAAAATGTTAAAGCAAACATCCTAACAAGATAAATGAAGAGCTGCAAAGCCTATGTCTACAATTACACAAGAAGAGGAAAGAGAAAAAAGGAACATACGAGAACTAGATTTGAAAAGAATTTTCGATGAAAGCCATGTTACAGCAGACAAAAATTACAAACAAATTAAAGCTTCAAAGAATGAAAACAAATTAAACGGTTTATTTAGCAAGCTAGAGACGCTAACAAAGTTTGAACAGAGAAGAAATCGATGTTGAACAAATGGTAAATGAACCGCTTGGGTTCTCAGAAAAAGAAAAAGAAAGAAGAAAAAGGAAAAGGCTGTGTTTGGAACACTGAATATATCAAACGTTCTGTTGTTTGTTATCATCTGTTACATCCTTTACAAAACAGAGACGTTGCCTAAGCAACCAACTGTACAAAGCAGATGTACAAAACTAGAAAGAAAAGCTGTAGAGCCTATAGAATATAAAGAAAAACTATACATCATAATAACTATCTCATCCCTGAAATGTCGTAAATTTTACTCTTACATTATAAAAATTACCCTTTAAAACAAGTGTATAATAGCGATAGGTGTACCTAAACTTAACTACACATGATAGGTGTACCTAAACTTAACTACACGTGATAGGTGTACCTAAACCTAACTACACTTGATAGGTGTACCTAAACGTAACTACACATGATAGGTGTACCTAAATTTAACTACACATGATAGGTGTACCTAAACTTAACTACACATGATAGGTGTACCTAAACGTAACTACACATGATAGGAGTACCTAAATTTAACTACACATTATAGGTGTACCTAAACTTAACTACACATGATAGGTGTACCTAAACGTTACTACACATGATAGGTGTACCTAAACGTAACTACACATGATAGGAGTACCTAAATTTAACTACACATTATAGGTGTACCTAAACTTAACCATACATCATAATAGTCATTAATGAGAAGAGAAACATAGCAGCCATTTTTCGTGTGTCGATATCGTTGTCGTCGTTTCTTAATGTTTTGGTTAAAGATTTTTCAGCAATGCTTTGATCGTGGGGTTTTTTTCAGTAATATTGAAGCTTAACGACTTGTATAATTTGTACCTGACATTGTCATATAGCAGCTATTTTATTATATCTTAATTGTTTATTTCAGCAAAAAATATACTTGGATGAATCTGAACAGGCATGGTCAAGTTTGATGCCAATTACATTAATGTATCTAATGATTCGTGAGTGGTATAAAGATGTGTTAATTTTAACACCATAGCGACAATAAATGATAAAACTTTAATATATGCTTCATGGTAGCTTTCACGTGCCAGTGTTTTATGCAAAATTACATTAAAAGTCAAACCATCTAATCAAAGGAACAAAAAGTATACAAATGACAAAAATATTGAGATTAATATTAAACAGGAAATGGATTGCAATTGTAAAAATGTGCTTTATGCATTGACATGTGTGAAATGTAAAACCTTTTACGTGGGACAGACAAAATGAACTAAAATAGAGAATGCCAGTACATAGACAACAGACAAGAACAGAAGATCTAATATATTAGAAGTTAATACACATCTACATCACCGTTCAAGAGGAAAATTCAAAATCCTTCCCTGATATAAATTATTTACTGCTAACGAATATTTAAGAGAAGAAATGGAACTTTGATTCAGACGCACTCCACAACCATACCTCAATAGTTTTAACTAATTATTTCAGATGTATGACAAATTAAAACGGGCTACTTTTGTACATTAAATGCATTTTCATGACATAACCGTAAGAAGCCTATATGGAGTGATTTAAAAAATTATACTTTATTTTAATTTTATATGGACCACTTTATACATGTATTAATACATTGATACACTTTCTTGACACATTGTTCAAGACCTGTGTTGTGTACATTTCTGTAATATGGTTGATTTTTCACAAGTTTGGAGTAACTGTTTTGTGACCGAATTTGCTGTCCAATTTGTTTGTTTTCTTTTGTCTGATCTCGGACTTCAATGTATGTTTTATGATTATGGCAGTCTTGCACATATCTTTTTGTGTAAAGTTATTGTACATGGATGTAAACAAGTTGTCACATCTTTCGGCTTCTATGGCCCCTACCCTGTTCATCGCTGCATCTTTCTTTTTTGCTTTTTAGTAGTGTCTAATAGTTTATTGACATGTTAAATGAACAAGAGCCGTTGACTGAGTTGCTGAACATCACTTGATCTCGAATCGAAGCCTTGACCTGCGTCAAGTACTCACGCTTGTGATTTAAGTACGAATAGCAACATTTTAATAGCCTTTAAACACAATTATGTGCTATAAATGTGTCCTTCCAGATAAGGTGATCGCAGTAACTCAAAAGGAGGTTATGATAAGACAATGTTACAACATCATTCAATAGTCATACAACATCATTCAATAGTCATACAACATCATTCAATAGTCATAATTGTTTCAGATTCAACCTCGAAAATGTATATCTGTATAAAGTTACAAGCGTCAGACAGAACAGTTAAAACGTTCTAATTAAAAGGGATACTTTCCTTTAAGAGAAAAAATCTCACAAATGACAAAACGAAGGAAAACGTTCGGGAAATACCGTATATATTCGCATATAACCGGATACCAACTGCAAACTGCATAGACCCAGATCTGCCGGCAGATCGGGGTCTGCGCAGTTTGTAAGGACTAATCAGTAGAACAAAAAACAAACAACAGCATTATGCGACGGCAGATCAGGGTCTATGCTATTTGCATTTGGGCCCGGTTTTTACGCGAGAATATACGGTAAATAGAAATATATTAAGGAAAACTGGATTCAGGCACCAACCGTTGCCGATTATTATTATTATTATTATTATTACTAGTAGTAGTAGTAGCGGCAGAAGTATCACTTTCTTTTGAGATAAGTTATACATAAATCATCTCTATTCTTATAGGTAATTGAGAGTTTGATAATATCTGACAATGCACTCTATGCTCTATTTTTATAGGTAACTGAGTGTTTAATAATATCTGACAACGCACTCTGTGTTCTATAGGTAATTGAGAGTTTAATAATATCTGACAATGCACTCTGTGTCCTATTTTGCATGATCCTCATACACCTTTCTTTCAAACAACAAAATTGCTTGCACTTATCGATAACTACGTATTGTTTTAAAAAATATACAAGGCTAATTGACCTATATAAATGACAAATTCGTTTTTGAAGTAGTTGTCTTTACTCAAAGTCTTCTATCTTTGGCAATGTTGTATTCTCAATACTGAAAATTGATCTTGCCTGTCGTTTGAATGGAAATTAAGCCAATACTGACTATACAGAATAATCAAATTAATAAAATTGTTGATTTTTTTTCTTTCTAATTAGCGACGTTAGGTTTATGTCTTAAGATCTGACCTTTTTGAAAGGTTGGCGGTAGTCATTCTGAACAAACTATGTCACTGAAATATTTCTCTTGGATTAAAGAATAATTACCGCCAAGAAACATGTTCAGAAACGTATTTTGACATAATTGTAAATATAACTGTATATTTTGTGTTCATTTTGTTCTTAAGGCTGTCACACGTTGAAAAAAGTTGGTGCTGTACTATTTTAATGTAAATAAAGATCATATTTTGAAAGAAAGTAGCTTCAGTTACAAGGCACTGAAACACGCAAGCAGCATCTCTCGACTTGAAAAAATTATCAAACTGAAGACCACATCCCAATGGGTCATCATATTTAGACAGTTATCATGAATAAGAAAACCACAAAATGAGAATGGAAGCATCATTCAGAGATCACGTGATTTCCAAGCACATAGTCCATTTGTACCCAGACTGCATCCCCTTGATTCAGAAAACGATGGCTGTTGTACCCCTACACTGACAATATCGGAAAGTATGGTCCGGAAAGAGGTAGCCTACCTCAGCCTTGTCCTTCTAAAGAAGCAAATGAAATTTTTGTTGGAAATCTGGGTTTGGTCTAGAGGAAATGATCAGAGAAAAGTTGTAGCTTCCATGGAATGGCGTTGAGAATATACCGTGGGCATTGTTATATCATTTACTGGGTATTATTTAATCAAAGACAAACACGTCACGTGGTGTTGCATTGTTGATGTCGGACAACTGAGAGAGACAGAAAGACACAGACAGAAAGACAGACTGTAAAGATACGCGGAGACAGACATGCATGGCAAAATGTACATACTACGTTCGTTCACATCATATACCCAAATATAAAGGGCATGAATGATAACAGAAATAGATTGACAGATAGATTGATGTAAACAAATAAAGATCAATATACGTAACTACACTATATACGATGTTTCTACGATTTCTTTATTTAAACCTCTTAACTTTTTCCTTTGGTTTTGTCCTGATTTTACTTACCAGATGGGGGCTTCTCAAGGTTGACGGCTCGGATGGCTAGTTCCTGTATCCTCTGTATACATGGCCATTCTTGAGCAGCTGCTTCTCCTCTGTTAAAATGAGCATCAGAAAGCTTGTGTCCATTTTTCCACTTTCATCTGAGCTCAGTATCAGGCCATTAAGCGCACGGACGGACAGTAAGAATACGCAGAGAAGAAAAGGCATGTTTACTGTCGTGACCGAATTAAGGAATATGTGTGTAGCTTTCGATAGGGTACGAATGAGATAGGATTAGAAATATAAGACAAGGTGTGTGTCCATTTTTTTAAGTCGAGAAGAATTAACATTTTGTCCATTTTTAAATAAATGATGAAATAGTTTGAAATATCCGAAATATAGCATAATTTAATTTCTTCTTGTATTTTAAAGGTAGTCTTAAGGTTAGCTATTTCATGCCGATAACAGGTACATATTTACATCTTTAGTAACCTATCAGAATGGATTAATTGGAATATGTAAAACTATTTAGAATTATATGAGTCCTTACCTTGCAAACATTACAATATGATGCGACAAATCTGAACAAATAACATTAAGTGTACATCTTTTAGGTGGCATTTCTCAAGATTCTGTAAAAGCAAGTTCTTAACAACTTCGGGCAGGAGAAAATTACTGAATCTTGTCGTGCATTTTATTTTAATAGGATGTCACGAGTTGAGTTTAAAATAATTGTGTACTGTTGGATATTTTAGTCTCGCAAGTTCGCCCCGTATAATTAGGTCTTACCCACTATTGTGTAACTTTACTTAGACTATCATTAGATGACACTAATATTTCACGGATTTTAAATGCCAGACTTGTTTTCGTTTTATTTGTGAGATTGATAAAACTTCCCAACCCTTTTATACAAAAAATGACTTACTCTTCACCGTGTCGAATGTAAGTTATTTACTTTGGAGTTTAGTAATGATGAAATTATTGCTTGGTCAGATGACATCGTCTTGAAGAAAAATGCGTCGTAGAGACATTTTGGTTTCCAAGGACTGTTGCTGTAGCCTACCGGACTGGAAACGCATTTGTTGTCATCCAAAGGGCAACACCTGATATACCCACATACAATAAAATCGTGACGCATATTGTTGCTTGAAACCATCTTTATTCATTGTCTTCACATATATTAGTACATTACAACTACTACTACTGGCACGTGTTAATAAAAGACTCCACAAATTCACAGTCTGTGTCAAATTGCGGTGCACAATAAGAAGGTGGAGAAATTAACGTATATTTACATGTATCTTATGTAATGATTCGAATGGGATTTAATAAAATGAAGATTAAGAATTACTCTAAAACAATATTTCAGACTTCATTATCTTTAAAACACTCGTTCATCTCTTCTGTTTCAAGCGTGGTAGCTCAGTGCTTAGCATCATGGACCTCGAAATAGAAATACCGGGTTCGATTTCCAGACTAGGCCTGGTCGGCAAAGATTTTATATCCTTTCATAGACTGCTTAAAGAAACGTTCTAGAGTAATCTTTTACATACTTGTATCAAAGTGGTCACAATTCTTGAGCATTATCTAAAATTGTACAGAATTATATAAAAAAATAACTAAAATGCATTGTATAAATCTGTATCAATAGATTTTATGCATCTTTGTGATCCAGTTATACATATAATGATATTGTTATGATAATGAACAAATATTCACGTCATGAAAGGCGTAATTGTTTGCATATGTTAACCTTGTCATTTTTTTCAATTTTTTTGCCTGAACAAGCATATAAATGAAAGCATATAAATAAATTTGTTGGCATTTGTGCGTTTTTTGTAAATAGCGTCTTGTGTCTTTTGTCAAAACATTTTATTATCATTGCCCATCAAACTAACCAAAACCTCTGGGCTAACATCTTAAAGCGGTCATAGCCCAACCAAACCAAAGTCTTGTCGTGCCTCTCTGATGCACACCAATATTTCTTATCAGAGTTATAACAATTGTTACAGCTGAATTGAATATGGCGAGCAAGGCATGGTTACAATTGATATCGAGTACAAATACTTGTTTCCAGCTCCCGCACAGGTGTCTGTGGCAGTGTATTCAAACCACGTTTTGCTAACGTCCCGAAATAACTAGTAGAGGAAGCCCTGCCTATGAACAGTACTGTGTATTGTAAATATCTTTTTACCGGATTCTATGGTGTAACCTACAGGAAAGAGAAAAAGTCAAAAACACTGACTCGTATGTGACAGTTAACTTTAATTTAACTTCAGAAAGCACTAATCTCATCAGCACGGTACACACGGACACAAGAACATATTAACATGAAGTGCCATTTAAACTCAATAGCTGACAGCACAAAACGTGGATAAATAAACATGCTTTTGAATATGAATCGTTACACAATCAAACACCTTAATTATTCATTGACGTTAAATTTCGGCTCGTTACATGTACCTACAATAAACTGATATAGACTTGTAACTCTGGCTAGACTGAATTAAAGTGCGATACTGACTAGCATAAATAATACTGCAACGTAACACTCAGATACCCCAAAAATACAACTTAACCACTTGCTTCTAGTCCGCAGAGATTCATTTCATACAAACAATATTGCAACGCGGACATTAAGTTTACAACAGCAAAAACAATGCTCAATAACACCCAACATCTTAAGGTCATTATCAGTACAATGTCTAGGTTTACGTAATAACGATAAACGCATAAGTATTACCAATAAAACATTGCAAAAGCTAATCATATCTAGTTCTATCAACAAACTTCTTGACTAAACTGCTAACCAAATGTGGTATTACATATTACATTACTATTACTGGTATGAGACCTTGATACTAATGTTGGTGTGATACCATCAATTCGCAACTTACGATCACGATTCCCACCATATTAGGTTTGGTTTGGTTTTGTGGGTTTAACGCCATTTTTCAGCACATGATAGGCTAGAGGAAAAATCCGGGAAAACACCGACCCACGAGAAGCTACTGGAAAGCTTTCTCACATACCCACGTTGGCCGAGTCGAGACTCGAACCCACGTGGACAGAGGTGAGATGTCAGTGATCTGTAAAGGCGAGCGTCTTAGACCACTCGGCCATCCGACAAACCCCCCAACCATATTAGGAAATTGCAATAATACCCACATCTCATTCATCATAACTATGACATTAAGCTATATATATATATATATATATATATATATATATATATATATATATATATATATATATATATAGAAACATGACTGGTTATAATTCATACCACAGTAGACCATGCACTGAATGTGGCATCCGTATATATCGTGACCTTGTACAGCGCTACTCGGATGCCGATTTCATACACTCTGATTTCACACAAATGCATTCTACATAAACATGTTAGAATGAAAATACCAATCCTACCTATACATGACTTTATATTTAAACTGAAGAGTAAGTACACAACATAAAATCGTTCTTACCTGCGGAAAAAAGGAAAAAGTCAGGAACGCTGACTCGTGTGGGACAGTTAACTTTTGCTATTTTTTTTGTTTATAAATGATCTACATTTGCACACAGGAAAAATTAAGACTGATCTCCATGCTGATGACACAAGCTTATATGATATTAGCTCATGAGCGATGCCACTTTTATCGCGTCCGTGGAGATATCACTTTTATCGCCACCGTGGAGATATCACTTTTGGAACTACTTTCTTCTTCCATTTAAAAAATATATATGTCCTTATCTATGTTATTCAGACCTGTATTTCCATATTTAGGCCTATTTCATTTTTTCTTCTTTTTCTTCTTCTTCTCTCTCTCTCTCTCCATCAGGATGAACAGATCTTAGAATGTGTCAAGACTGTTGACCCTCTAGTGTACATTTATGTAATCAATGAGAAGGCGCCATCAATAATGCCTACAAATTAACCCCAAGCAACAAAAAGAATGCTTCAAGTATTAACGTTTTTATAATTAGTTTTCCACATAAATCACGAAATTGTCAGTGACGGAACTTACATGACCTGTTAGTATTTGATATTCTGTGTCACACATACACTCAACGACAAGCGGTACACATTTTTAAGAAAAACTCTTGATTAAATATAATAATAAAATTGTTTAAGGTGCTATTTTAACTGTCATTACAATCATAATCATGTCTGAAAACGATGAAGAAATCAGGGATTGATTAGTGTCGATTGCAAACAGAAATTAAGTGACAATCGAAATTTGGGCGCAGCGTCTGTTACCGAAATAGTCGCAAGCTTGCCAACACACAAAAATTCACGTCTCATTGCAGAAATAAACAAAAATAGAAACCCAGATCCTTACAACTAAACTCACAAGCATTAAAATCTGTTGTTTAATGATGCTACACTCTAAAGTCCGTTGGACCGTTCTGTCATGTTTCTATATATCCCCACTAAAGCAATTTTCATTGTATCATACCGCGCAAGAAATGTGTTAACGAGAATAAAAATCTCTTCAGTTTTGTATGAAACCTGTCATTAATTTGACAAGATACACAATTTGAAGCATTATATGTACAATCTAAATTTGTAAAAAGTCATGTCCTAAAATTATTGTAAAATTTCGGAACTTCTTTTTATCGATGTAGTAATGCAGCCATTAATCGCATTGAGGCAGAATGGAAATACAAAGCCATGCAAATCGAAGGCTTGTGCCTTAAAAAATATATAATGAAAATAAAATCTATGTTTTTTTAGTAGATACAAGGAAATATTTCGCTCATGAAGTGGAAATATTTTGTGACAATACAATATTTCCACTTTACTCGCGAAATACTTCCTTATATCTACTAAAAACACCTGTAGATATCCTCTATCTAATATATACAGTATATACAGTAGTAATATATATATATATATATATATATATATATATATATATATATATATATATATATATATATATATATATATATATATATATATATATATGAAGGTGTTTTGCCGGAGCCATCTTTAGGTTACCGGTTCAAATCCGGTTCGCGGGAGTGTTTTGTTTTTTCTTTTCTTCTTTTTTTCTTCATATTTAATGTGTAATTACTTAATAAAATACGATAGGGAATACGCTACTGATGAAATAATACCGATCGTCTGTGCATGCTTGTGTCTATTTCCACATTATTCCTCATTTCATACTCCCCATTCACAGTCTGATGTTGAGACGTTGTACAATATAGTAAGAAGATCTGAGAAATAAATAAATGAAGATCAACTCCCTGTGTCCGTGCCTAGGAGATTGAAACAAAGGCACGCACACATATGCACTGACGCACATACATATATGAAGCAAGAGAGAGAGCGAGAGATAGATGGAAAAAGAGAGAGAAGGAAGAAGATGATAAATATCGTACTAAGAAAGCTCGAAGTAGGATGCAACAGAAACGGTCAATTGTGGTTGGGCCGAGTTAACTGATGTGGAAACACTTAACGGTATCCATGTAAACGACATCAACTTAACGGTATCCATGTAAATGACATCAACTTAAGTGTATCCATGTAAACGACATCAACTTAAGTGTATCCATGTAAACGACATCAACTTAAGTGTATCCATGTAAACGACATCAACTTAACGGTATCCATGTAAATGACATCAACTTAAGTGTATCCATGTAAATGACATCAACTTAACGGTATCCATGTAAATGACATCAACTTAACGGTATCCATGTAAATGACATCAACTTAACGGTATCCATGTAAATGACATCAACTTAAGTGTATCCATGTAAATGACATCAACTTAAGTGTATCCATGTAAATGACATCAACTTAACGGTATCCATGTAAATGACATCAACTTAACGGTATCCATGTAAATGACATCAACTTAAAAGTATCCATGTAAATGACATAAACTTCAACTAAGTATATTATTGAACATATTACTTTCATCTAACTTTTGGTGGGTTGTTGTACCAAAATAATTGCTAATTATTAAGTTTAAAACATGGCACACACACACACACACACATATATATATAGTGTTAAGTTCAAAATAATGTTCGCATACTCATTTTTTGTCCTTGACAGAGACAGATGAATGAAATAATGTTCTAAAGATTCTATCTCTCATTGAACGAAGGCACACTTAAGTTACTGTTCTATATACGTTGAAGAAAATGTAATTACAGGGGGCGTATTCCATCTCGCATGCAATTTGAACATAGCAAGTCAGTAATAGTTACTATATTTATTGTTACAAATTGTTATTGTTATTATTATTATTATTATTATTATTATTATATGGAATAATCAACAAAAAGGTGGGAATTGAAAGTTTTGCACACAGAGAACTCAAAACTGCCTTTCAGGCAAAAAAAAAAAAAAAAAAAAAAGATAGAGAGTGCTTAGCCAAACCAAGCATTTACATTGTTGGGACTGATGTACACCAATGAATTTCAAACACATCTCTAGATTGTTATGGAAGTATATATTATGTGAGGGGAAAATCAAATCAAAATTGTATTCACATTTTAAGTGGGAATAGTTAATCTGTTTATTTTTCTTTTTGTCGCAAACCAAATTTATTTAAAAATATCGTGCTGATTGACCATTTAATGTTTCCGCAACTTTTGAATGAAGAAAGAAAGAAGACAAATAAAAAAAAGAGAAGTTTGATCGATTAGGGCTCAAAAGTTCTGAAGCAAGTATGATCCAGTTATGGGTTGATAAGTTGTCCTTGAAATACTTAATGTGGCTTATATCAATACATGGAATCTGATATACCACAGGGCTATTTAAAATATGACGGGTGTGTAGGTGAATTCAGATTATTTTTTAACATTAATTTCAAGCTATTTGGGGGATTGGATCGTATGTATGTGAGCATGTGCCTAGCTCCCATGTAAGTACGCATGTGACTTTATGTTCATACTTGAATCATTCGCTGACAAGCATGTCACTTGTCGTGCTCTTTGGCGTGACTTATTTATTTCAAGACGCATGAATACGTTTTGTTCATGCGTATGTCTGTACGTTTGTGTGTGGTTGCATATTTGCCTGTAATATGTGATGCCAATCAAGCGAATCGCCTGTATGCATTCATGTGTTCTCGCGTCCGCCTGGAACCTAAGTTAGTACATGAATGAATAACATTGCCCTAACCCTGGAATAGATTTACTGGATTTAATGAGACAGTATAATGGATTGATTTGAGAGTCCTTCCAGACGTGATGGGAATTTTGAAAGATCAAAATGTAGTTTGGTGAAATTCAACTTATCAGTTTAGGAAGAATTAGAGTTAAGGACAGACGATCAGACGGATGGATTGACAGGTAGAATGATGCTATCACAATATCCACGACAACAAGTTTCCAGAAAAACGCGGAAGTTGTTGCAAATGCTGCAGGGAGAGCTCTAGGATCAATTATTTCAAATTACATAATCTTAGAAATGTGGGATATAAAACCTTCGATACATCTTTTCACTTATGTGTTATACCAGTTCTTGATTCTGGTTCGTAAATTTTGGGTATACAAACCTTAGAAAGATAAAGATGTAGTGTAAAATAGAGCTATAAGGTCCTTTCTTGTTGCGCACAGCTTGATCCCACTTCTGTTTATCAAAAAATGGACATTGGCTGGTTGCGAAGGTGGATTTAAATGGTCCGTTAGTGGAACACTCTGATATTCATGGACAATCGCAGGGTCTCTAAGTGACTTTTTATATGTGACTAAATATATTACAATAGATGGTCAGCCGAGATTGGAGTCATACTCGAGAGGATTGATATGAACACACAGTTTCAAATTCGAATTGTGACACGGCCCATTTTAAAAATGCTGTTTTTGATGAATATAAACAGACTTATCCTGAAAAGATCCAAAATATTCCATAATTACGAACTTATTGCAAATTTAAAGAAATATGTTTATTCTGAAAATTATGTTTCCCTTAATCTATCAAGGAAGGAAAGATCAATCATGGCACAGTTTAGAAGCGGTGTTTTACCTCTAAGAATAGAAACGGACAGGTTTGTAAATGGAAGGATAGAGGAGGAAATCTGTAAGTTTTGTGATGCTTGTGAAATTTTTAACTAAGTTGCAGAATGCATAGAGATTAACGTCGGACTCTTTTTGATAAGAAAAGCTCTCAACAGAATGAATGTTTAAGCTTGGAGACGATTGAAAAAGTGACATGAATGTTTAAGCTTGGAGACGATTGAAAAAGTGACATGAATGTTTAAGCTTGGAGACGATTGAAAAAGTGACATGAATGTTTAAGCTTGGAGACGATTGAAAAAGTGACATGAATGTTAAAGCTTGGAGACGATTGAAAAAGTGACATGAATGTTTAAGCTTGGAGACGATTGAAAAAGTGACATGAATGTTTAAGCTTGGAGACGATTGAAAAAGTGACATGAATGTTTAAGCTTGGAGACGATTGAAAAAGTGACATGAATGTTTAAGCTTGGAGACGATTGAAAAAGTGACATGAATTTTACCCTATACCCAGAAAAACTGCACAATTTCTTTTGAAATCTTTGATGATTAGAAGAAACAAACTCTACAAAAGATAACGAATGAAGCTTGTAGATATATGTGAAACATGCTACACATTATATTATTCATTGTATTCACAGTAAATGACGATGATGATAATAATAATAATAATAATAATAATGATAATAATAAAGTCTTACTTTTATGAGGCTGACGCAATTAGTACAAAAACTAATCTCTCTTGTGGTCCTCGATTATTTGCATATGTATAGTCAAATATATCAAATACAGCTGTTATGTTTATTTCATCTATAATATGTGTATTTAATCTATAATATGTGTTTATTTAATCTATAATATGTGTTTATTTAATCTATAATATGTGTTTAAATCATGTGCATGAAGGTAAGTTGTATTATGATTCTGGTAACTTGTAAGCAGAATGTTTTCAAGCATTTGAGTTCAAGGCCATTCTTATTTATAGTTGGACTGTTTTGTTTTTTTTCATTGGATTGCTTAACATTTTGTTAGGATATAGGTCAAGTGAAAATGTGTATAAATAGGCAATTATCAAACAAATAATTAATTCCTGTTTTAGATCAGTGTGTGGGAATCCATTTGTGATCAGATTTTACCTTGTGCCGTTGAAATCAGATATATATCGAGAGGAATTATTTATTTAATATATATTCATTGGAATTACTTAAGTGCTCATTGATTTTTGAATTAATACATTAGTTTGGACTTTTGTGAACTCATTCAAAGACATTCTGGATTGTATCATTGTGTTATATCAGGACATTCAAGACTATTGGAACTCATTCGGAACATTCTGTATTTTTGGACTTGTGATTAGGACATTTAGGATTATTTGGAATTTGATTCACAATAATATAAGTATCTTTTGAAATTCACTTTGTATTGTATGGAAATAAATTGCTTGTTGATATTACTTGCATTGTTGGTTTCGCTTTCTTTCTGTTACATATTTTTTAAGTCATGGAGTCGTAGCACAGCTTGGAAACATGACTCATAGAAAAAAGGTATTATGGATGTGCGTACGCAAAAGCTGCAGAGTACTGCAGCACACAGCATTGTGTACACAAATATTCATGACTGAAACTTTTTTGTTCACACACATACACACACAGACATTTTAAATAATATATACACATACAAATATACAACAAAGTTTGCCTTAACCTGTTTTAGACATTATCTGGATTGCCCTTTGCAAACATCTGTGATAAAAGGAAAGCACTGATGAGGCTTCTTTAACATTTTTAGGTAGATAGTTCCAAAATGACTGGACCAAAAATATATAAACAAGTTCTTTTTTTTATATAGAATTATGTTTGGGCTTAGGAAGTAGAAAGTTATTAGATGACATAGAGTGTAGTATTGGTAGACTAGAATCTATAAAAGTATTATTTGTCTTTTTACTGAATATATAATTGATATAGTTGGGGATAGAACAATTATAAACGTTTTAAAATAAATTTCACTTTTCGTAAACATTTTCTTTCATCGATAGTCATGATCTTCAATAATTAATACATTCGTAGGTATTATCAACATTGTTGTCAAGGATAATTCTGACGGCTGACTTTTGAGGTCTTTCCACTTTTAACATATTTGCTCCATTGCATATTTGCTCCATTGCATATTTGCTCCATTGCTCCTGTGGTTCAAGGTTAGTAATTCCTGAATTTTTTACAAATAGAAACCAGATATATTCTTATGCATCTGTTTGATGACATTACTGATATGCTGCGACCACATCATATTGTTATCAACTTGAACTCCTAAAACTTTATCTTCCTAACACTTTTCAGTTCCACAACAATACAATGTATGTGGAGAATCTTATATTTAATTCTGTTACGTCTTTGATGTGTCGTGATCAGCATCACTTGTGTTGTGTGTAAATTAATGACCATTCCATTATGTTTACACCATTTGGAAAGTTCAACACAAACATTATGTACATTTCTTTCAACAGTATTTTTAGATAAGTTAACATCATATGAGGTTGCGTCATCGTCAGAGAGATCAGTGTCAATATTTCCTGTATGCAAATGTAGATCATTTATAAACATAAGAAATAGCAGTGGCCCTAAAATAGGTCTGTGAGGTACTCCACAAGTTACATGTTTTTCGTCTGATGTGACTTAGTTTTATGTGAAGCTTTAGTCTTCTTCCTTTCAAATAAGAGTTAAAATAATTGAAAGAGTTGTTACTGAGCTTGTAACGTTTTAATTTTTCAAGCAAAATATCATGATCAACCAGATCAGAAGCTTTCCTAAAATGTTAACGATATCATGCGTCTAGAGATCATTCGTTTACTTAGATTGTAAAATAAATGTTCACATCATGGAGAAAGGGGAAAAAAATGTTTTATCTAATGGCAAAGTTTGAACTCTTCCGCTATAGATACATAGATAGAATATGTGTACCACAGAATCACTTGCCTCATTTGTTTTCACACTTTTAGAAAAAAGGGCGAACACTCTCTGAACCTGCCTGTGGAAAGAAAGGAAGGAAAGAAACGAAAAGAAAGAAGTGAGACTTTTCACCTAGAAAAACATACTTTTCAATCTTTTCTGACCCGCTCTGTACATTTTAGTAAACTCACTCACTGAGCTTATCAAGGGACGAGCAATCATGGATCTAATGACTAGACTAATCTCTCTCTCTCTCTCTCTCTCTACGCGTTTAATTTGGCATTTGAATTTTTTTGACTGAGTAAAACATGTGATATGTCCTGGATACTCAGTTAAACTTCCTGTCTCCCAGGTGGGAGACCAAATTTCCCGTTTTTGATACTTTCAGTAAAAAGTTGAATTACTGATGACACTTTCTTTCAAAATTAAAATACTGAATAAACATTGGCTTTAGGAATGCGTTCATTTCAAAAGTGATACACATATAGGTAGCTAAAGTAAGGAAAGAAATATGCTGTTTACCATAGTCTACCCATTAACTTAATACATGGTTATGCAATGCATGGACGGCGGCAGTTGCACAATTGCAAAACAAAGGCCATTTCAAAACTTGCATTGAAATTGACTATTATACAATTGCAGCCTGTGCTAAATTTACAGGCTAGTCAGTGACAGGTACAGTTTCCTGAGATCCTCAAGCTTGGAAATTGATATGTATTGCCTTGTCATCGTACTGTCCTATTTACACGAGCCTCTTGCCATACATACCCACATCGTGCTAACCCATTTATATAGGCCTTTTGCCATGCATACCCACATCGTGCTAACCCATTTATACAGGCCTTTTGCCATACATGCCCACATTGTACTGACCCATATACACGGGCCTCTTGCCATAAATACCCACACTGTACTGACCCATTTATACAGGCCTTTTGCCATACATACCTACATTGTACTGACCCATTTATACAGGCCTTTTGTCATACATACCCACATATACTGACCCATTTATACGGGCCTCTTGCCATACATACCCACATTATACTGACCACTTTATACAGGCCTTTTGCCATACATACCCACATTGTACTGACCCATTTATACAGGCCTTTTGCCATACATATCCACATTGTACTGACCCATTTATACGGGGCTCTTGCCATACATACCCAAAATGTACTGACCCATATACACGGGCCTCTTGCCATAAATACCCACATTGTACTGACCCATTTATACAGGCCTTTTGATATACATACCCACATTGTACTGACCTATTTATACAGGCCTTTTGCCATACATACCCACATTGTACTGACCCATTTATACGGGCCTCTTGCCATACATACCCAAAATGTACTGACCCATATACACGGGCGTCTTGCCATAAATACCCACATTGTACTGACCCATTTATACAGGCCTCTTGCCATAAATACCCACATTGTACTGACCCATTTATACAGGCCTTTTGCCATACATACCCACATTGTACGGACCCATTTATACAGGCCTTTTGCCATACATACCCACATTGTACTGACCCATTTATACAGGCCTTTTGCCATACATACCCACATTGTACGGACCCATTTATATGGGCCTCTTGCCATACATACCCACATAAGAGAAGCGATTTTTCATTAAATAGTGTTGAATAAATACAATTGTGAAAAGTGACTATAGTCAATAATCTAGGACTGAATTATTCTAAAGAATTTTATAACTTGTCGAAAAGTCTATATACTTTTCTATAATTTACTGAAAGGTAGATTTATATTCTGATCAGAGATCATAGGTAAAATATCATTGTATAATATTCATCCAGATTGAGTACAATAATTAGTATATAATTTCATCATACTTACATTTTCTTAATTATGTTTAGTTATATCTGATTGGGTTAAAACCGTTAGAGAACTATACAAACGTTTCTCTTCATAATCTGCCACTTATTCATGTATCATTTTAATGAAGAAGCTTAAATTAACGTTCATTATTTATTTTTCTTTTTATTTATTTTCTGTTTTAATACTTAAAATGTTCTAAATTCATTTAAACTTTAGGTGAAAAAATTGGATTTGGGATTTGTGGATATGTCAGTAAAATCCCCCTCATTTGACTATGGATCTCCTGCCTTGAAAAAAATGTCCTCCATTTACACTTTGGACTTATGAGATGGTCATCTAACGTGTACGTACGTATGTGTCTATACGTCCATATTTGTTGATCTCCGCGCTACTTTATTTTTTATGAATTTATGCAGGACTATGTGTGCGCCTGTGTGTGCCATCTCGCATAGGACTCTCATGTGCATTCATAGCCGATGATGTGTCCTTCATCTGTGTCAGTTATCCACATGTGATATATACAGTAAGTAATATATATATATATATATATATATATATATATATATATATATATATACACACACACATACATACATACATACATACATACATACACACACACACATATATATATACATATATATATATATATATATATATATATATATATATATATACATACATACATACATACATACATACATACATACACACACACACACACACACATATATATATATATATATATATATATATATATATATATATATATATATATATATATATATATATATATATATATATATATATTGGTATTTCCTACCTTGATAGATTAAGGGAAACATAATTTTCAGTACAAAATATTTCCTTAAATTCGCAATAAGTTCGTAATTTTTTTAACACTGTGTATCTTCTCAGGCCAAGTCTGTTTATATTCATCAAAATAGCATTTTAATATGGTCCATGTCACAATACATTCGATTTTTAAAAATATGTGTTTGTTTCAATTATCTCGGCTGACCAATTATTGTAGCATATAGCATAGTCCCATATAAAGACTCGCTTAGTGAGCCTGCAATTGTCCATGCATATCAGTCTGTTCCAGTAACGGACCATTTAAATCCACCTTCGTTGCATACTAGGCATCCAGTCAATGTTCCAGTGAACAACCAGAATTGGACTCAGTCTGGGCACAACAAGAAATTACCTAATAGCTCTTTTTTTTTACACTGTATCTTTAGCCGTATAAGGTTTATATCCCCAAATTGACAAACCAGAATCAAGAACTGGTATAGGATATGAGTGAATCAGACGTTTTAAATCCCACGTTTCTAAGATTATGTAGTTTGAAATAATTGATCCTAGAGCTCTCCCTGCAGTGTTTGCAACAACTTCCGTGTTTTTTTCTGGAAACCAGTTAATACGCAGTAAGTAAATAATCAAACTTGTTTATAGGAAAAACACCCTTATTTCATAAAGAATTGTATTACAGCAATGCATGTGTGTAATGGTAACGGAATTACAGAAGACAAGGCACAAATGATATATAAGAGAGATAGCCTTATTTTGCCTTGTTATCCATCCTTCTGATCGTCTCTTCTCAACTTCAACATACCTAAACTGATCAGTTGAACTTCACCAAACCACATTTTCATCTGGCAGGACACTCATATCAATCCATTATATTGTCTCCTTAATTATAATCAATATTTTCCAACTTTACGGTCATGTTATTAATTCCCCATGTACTAACTTAGGTTACACACGGACACGAGTAGTTCGATAAAACAGGCCTCTAAGTCTGTGTTGATGGCTATCTGTGGGTCTGATGTCACCTGTTAATTAAAATGTGCAATTTTGCTGCATACAAATCTGCCCGGAACACACAGGCGTACAACTGAGACACTTACCGGTATTTGGTAATATCCGTATGTTGCCACGAAATTCAAAATGGACACAGGACTTAGGGTTGTGTTATTCCACGTGGACTTACAGGTCACCAAACATAGGATTTGATCCGAAAATATTCTATACATATCGCCAAAAGGACCCTTCTACCGACGGTAGCTCAAGAGACGCGAAAAATACTGGTAGCTGTCTAAAATGTTCACCGATATGTTGCGAACATATCTGTCTGCAAACGATTCCTCGGTTTTATGAATAGGTGATATCATACCCACAAGTAGTCCATCAGTATCAACCCAGATTGGGGGGGGGGCACAATTTATTACAGACAAATATGCAAGCACACAAAAACGCACATACATACACACGAACAAATTAATAATTCACGACTAAGAACACGATGGAAGTACGTACATAAAGGCACATGGGTACTTACATGGAGCTAAGCACATGCTCAAAGACATAAGAACTAATCCGCCAAGTAGCTTGAAATTGATTAAGATATAATCTGAATTCACCCACACACCCGCCATATCTGAAGTAGCCTTGTGTGATATCTGATTCCACATATTGATATAAGCCACATTAAGTATTTCAAGGAAAATGTATTAACCTATAATTTGATGAAAATTGGTTGAGCACTTTTGAGCACTAATCGGCCAATCTTCTCTTTCATTTTCCTTCTTTCTTTCTTTTTTCTTTCTTTCTTTATTTCTTCAAACGTTGCAGAAAGATTAAATGGTCGATCAGCACGATTATTTTTGCTTGTTTTTTTAATAAAATTTGGTATGTGACAAAAAATAATAATAAAAAACAGGTTTACTATTCCTACTAAAAATGTGAATAAAATATCGACTTTACCCTTGCATAGTATATACTTCAATAACAATCGATGTTATATGTGGTCACCTGCAAGTCCGTCTCAGCATATATAGCTAGTTAGAGCTTTAGAGATGACCCCTCATTAACTTTCCAAATACCAAAAGGCTTTATTGTTTTAATTTTTGAAAAAAGAATTTCGAATGAGCTTCTTCTACTTCCGTTGTTTTCCTGGATACACGAACAAGTATCAGATATGTGAAGCAGGGTATGTACAGGTAATTTGCCAAACTTAGATAAACTACTTTTCGATATATGTGTGTACAGATTTTGCTGCTTGACAGGCCAGAGTTTTCTGACACATGTACCAAGACTTTTTTGAGGAGAATATGCAGCCCAAATATTTATAGTATGTTTCAGTTGTAATTTCTGTTGCACCATAGTACCATTTCTCGTAGTTACATAGATAACCTCCCCTACGGAATACAACAATTCGTGTTTTTCCAAGGTTGATCGATAGTTTCCATCGAGAGCAATACTTTCTCAAAATTTTTAACATTTCCTGGAGCTGAAACACTGTATCTGAGAATAGTATTAAATCATCGACATACAACAATATGAACACTTCTATTTTTTCTAGTGATATCCCCCTAGACTGATCTGTCATAGTACTCTGAAGATCAATTAGAAACAAGGCAAAAAGTAATGGAGATAAAACACATCCTTGCCGTACTCCAGCTGGTCAATCAAAAACATTTTCTCAGACCATTATTAGGCTTAACTCAAGCATTTACACCTTTATAGATTGATTTAATCATTCGTAACATTTTGGTACTTATATTATAATTTAAAAGTTTATGGTATAAAAGATTTCTCTTTACTCGGTCAAAAGCCTTTTCAAAATCTATAAAAACTGCATAAAATCTCCCTCATGCTTTCCTCAGATATTTGCTTATTAATGTGTATAGTATGAGCACATTGTCAACTGTTCAGTATCCAGACTTGTAGCCAGCCTGTTCCTCATCCAGAAATTCATTTTGTGCAACTCAGTCTTGTAATCGGTTATTCATAATAGTTGTAAATACCTTGCTTAAAAGTGGCAGCAAACTTATTCCTTCATAGTTGGATGGATTACGTGTTTCACCTTTTTTTTTTAAATTGGAGTTATTATCGCTGTTACTTTCGTGGAAAATAACCAGTATCAAATAATATATTAAACAATTGCGTAAGTATTGTGGTAATAATATGACAAGAGTACTTTAAAAAAATCACTCGATAAAGCATCTATTCCTCCGGCTTTTTCGTTTTTCAGGTTTGACAGTGCGATTCTCACCTCTCTCTCTCTGATATTACATTGTCTAAGAGTTCATGCTGGATAATCATATTTTCATTATCTTGGAAATGTTCGACTTCGATCGTTATATTGAAAAGCTCAGAAAAATATGTATACCAAGCTGAACAGGGGATGCTGGTATTTACAGTAGGCGCCGGCCGATTTGAGTTGCCGCCAAAACTGTTTTGTATCATGGCATATAATGCATGTATGAGTTTATCTTTTTATTCATTTTTATACTGTTTTTTTTCAGTTCTGCAAATCGCTTTATAAGTATTACGATGAAACTTGTAGTCTTCAAGTAATTCAGATGTTTTATTAAACCGAGACATTCGGAGCATCTTTAAAGCAGTGTTTTTAGCAAACTTACAGTCTCTATCAAACCATGGCTGAGAATTACTACTAACACTAATAACACTATTTCCCCGTCTTGCAACATTGACTTTCATTTCTTTTGCCGCGTCATAATATACATTATTTAAAAGCTCAATACTTTCTTCAAACGATCCTATCAAACAACTGTTTGTTATATTTTCTGATCTTTGTGCAAATAAAGTTGTAAATGACTCGACAAATTGTGGTCCTTTTGCTTTGTCCCATATGGGACATATCCATAGGAGTAACATTTAAATTGTCCGACAAGCCCTTGTGATCACATCTGTCGAAGTATTCCATACAGACTAGTATTGGCATATGTATTGATTCTATTCTATCATCAACATCAAAGGAAGATAAGTAATTAAAAATCGCTTGAGCAGCTAAAACATAATTTATAGTAGTAGCCGAATTATCTTGAATACATGTATATTTTCCTATGCCTTTGTCTGCCCCACACCTGCCATTCAAAATTCGAAGTCCAGTAATTCTGCACAAATTAAGAAGTCTTTCTTCCATTGATTTTGGGATGCATGATCATCTAACTCCGTATCTTGCGTATAATTAAAATCAAGAAGTAGGTCAATAGTACTATCATACCTAATAAATCCGGGTTCTGTACGCGTTTAAATCACCAGCAATAATAAATGTATGATCTGTGTTCTCTTTTAATTGGGCTATATCATTTTATATAATTGCAAATGTATTTTCCTCAGAATCAATTGATGAGTATTTCGGCGAAATATACACGTATGCAAAATTAAGGTTCGAATTAGAATTGATGACTAACCAAACAATGTTTTTAGAAATGCTATGTTCTTCATGTACAGATATACCTCCTGAGTTTCTCTTTGCATTTTGTGTTTTTGTTCTTATACTGTCAAAACATCTATATCTTTGTAAAGTAAATTGATTTGTAACATCTGTCCAAGTCTCTACGAAACCAATAATATCAAAATATGAAACATAAGTTCTAAAAATCAATGCATTCTATCTTGCCACCTAAGCCAGAAATGTTCCACATTAAACACTTTAACTAGTATTCTCGTATGTGACGTTCTCTCACTCTCCTATTGTTTTCCAGCCTTGGCCATTTCCCTGTTGCTAAGGAGCAAGCACGGGTTCCTTTTTGACTTCATCAAACACATCCGTATGCCAGTCAATAACAAGTTTATTGTACTTGTAAAATGCATTCTTTCCTTCTTATAATGCTTTCTTTAGATTCGGATTTTTTTTGTCCGCGCCTTACGTACACGAATAGGGAAACATTCCGCAATACGAATCTCTGACTCTGTCTAGACGTGTTCTCTGGGAGCAAGGTTTACTTCCTTATCAGCATCATGGGATTTTTGCTTTCGTACATCACGATACATATGTAAAATGTTCTCCGTATCTTTGTATTTTGTAAATTTAATGATGGCCGGGCGGGGTTGTTCTTTTGATTTCAGTCTGTGAGCTCTCTCTCTACCTCAATATCCTCAGTATCTAAACCAAGCACGTCTGTTATATATTGCTTTATTGTGGTTCTGTTTCCTCCCACCTCTCTCCTCGTCTCTCTGGCAGACTATAAAATACAAGGTTTTCCCTGTCTTGATTGTGGCTCTTGGCACTCTATGTTTTCTTCGTTTTCCTGCGTCAATAATAATAATGATAATAATAATAATAATAATAATAATAATAATAATAATAATAATAATAATATTAATAATTACAATAATATTTTGTAACACTAAATCCCATAACTATTAATGACTTGTTAATGTTCAAACTATTTCCAAGTTGGATACTCTCCTGTAATTACATTTAACTTCCACGTAAATCGGTCTTAGAAGGGGCAATAACTTTAGTTTGCCTTCGTTCAAACCGATATAGAATAGCGTCCCTTACATTATTTCATTCATTATTTTCTGTCAAGGACAATAATTATCATGCAACATTATTTTGAGCTTACTATAAATAAAACTGCATTTATATTAGAGTTGGGTACCACGAAAAATTTTGTACCGCGATATTTCTAAATATACCGCGATACGTACCATGGTATACCGTAATTATATTAGGGACCAACAATTTATTTTCAACAATTTAATGTTCTGGGGCGGGGATCTGACACTTTTTTTTTAAAAAAAAAATCCGTCTATTAATAGCTAGAAAAAAAATATTCTTCTGATTTATAGCAAAATAACACCGTATTATATCCATTATATTATCTGAAGATTTTTTAATAACTATCTTGAGATAAAAGAAAATAAAATATCCCAGTTCAAAAGAAAATGATATCCACACACCCCTCCCCAAAATGAATTGGTTAGTACCTTAGTAGGTGAATTTGCTATGTGTATCTTAATTGTTGTATAAGTTGTATTCTAAAACCTGTAACTAAAAAAAATTGAGATGCCAACTTGAGAAACTACGTAAAATTCAAACAAAAAACAATTGCTCTCCTGAAAATATTAGGATGATTCGCAGTCTTACAAAGGAATACATATACTTAACACATTAACATACGCTAGTAAATAGCTAAAGAATGACTTTTTTTTTTCAATCCGAAAATTTTCCAAACATTCTATTTGGCCACCACCTTGGCATACGTGACACGTGTCAAACATGTGATTAAAGGTTCATAAATAAAATTATATTTGTAATATTCCAAATTAATTTGTGAAAAATACAACTGTTTTGTAAAATGTAAAAAAAAAATTGAATTATATTGTCATAAAAATGAAAACATGCTGTTAATATCATTAAATTCGTAACAAGATCACTCGGACATTTCCGTACATTCCTTACTGACGGAAAGTACTGAAGTACCGGTAGAGTGAAAAAGTACCGTGGTACCTAACACCAGAAAAAATACAGCGGTAAACCGGTATACTGGTAATACTGCACACACACACACACATATATATATTGTTATGTATGATGTTTATATAATATTATAAATATTTTAGGAAATTATAAATGTTTCTTGACTTTAATATTTGCTTAAATCGTAATGTTAAGTATAATGTTGACATGTTTAGCTAGTGTTCATGAATTAGGTTGTTTATTCAGTATTTGAGTTCAAGGATGGTTTTGGTAAACAAGTTGTTTATTCCGTTTGAGGTCAGGGTTGATTTTGTGTATAAAACCAGAATTTCCTTAGAGTTATGTGTTAAAAGTCGCACACACCATTTAATATTCTAGAACATTCTGTCATGTGACTTGTCTTATATTTATACAGCATTTTGGTAAACAAGATTCCATTCCAGTTTTAAATCTTGTGTTGAAAACATTCTTGTTTTTTATGATCGGTCTTTTGGAATCATCAGATTCTTTGGAATGATAGTTGTGCTGTAATCTCGTAATGTTGTAGTCCTGTAATGCTATATTGCTGTATACATATTTCAAAAGGAATTATTTGGAGTTACCTAAAGTGCTTACATTAACCTTTGGATTTAAATATATGATTTTTGGATACTTTGTATACATTCTCAAAGATGATGTGGATTATATTATTGGGGTACATCAGGATATTCAAGACTACACATTCACTCGGAACATTCATTCAATCGGAACATTCATTCATTCAGAACATTCTATATTTGGACGTGTGACTAGGACACTTAGAATTATTGAATTATTTGGATTTTAATTCACATTACTGTAAGTGTCTTTTGATTTTCATTTTATTATCAAGAAATAAATTTCTTGTTGATATTTACTTGATTTATTGGTTTCACTTTCTTTCTGTTGCACTATATCAAGACCAATGAGTCATTTCAATATATATATATATATATATATATATATATATATATATATATATATATATATATATATATATATATATATATATATGAAATAAAGAAACAACACAAACGCCGATAAATTTGTGCGACTAGTTTCGCATTTACTATATGCTTCTTCAGGCACAAAATGTTTTTGAAAGAAACGGATGACGTCTATATATTTATAAACAATTACGTCATTGACATAATGTTCTGTGGGAAAATACATGAGAATTATTCAAAAGGACTGTTTAGATGCTTGCGGCTTAAATGTTTCAGCTATACAACCAAAATTAAATCATATAATAATAATGCATATGTTGTCTTTATGGGGGAGCTTCACAGATAATACATGCTTCTGAGTGAGTGACAGGTGTAAGATGAAGTATTTTGCATTTGCAACATGCACAATGGAGAGAATGTTGGCATACCTCTATGTTACTTTCATGTACTGTGGCTGAAATTTCTTTACATATTGTACTTGTGGAAACTGGACATGATCTAAGCACACAGCGGACAAAATGGCCGCTCCAAAGTACTCGAAAAATCAGCCTGAATTAGTCAAAAGTGCACTATTTTCAGCAATTATTAAAATAGGGAAACGAATTTTGCCAGAGCAGACAATACCAGCCTCTGAAAGTACTATGAATGAATTAAAAAATATCCAAAAAGTAAAAAAAGTTATCGGCTCTTTTTTTTAAAATTTACCTTTGAAGTACAGGAAGTGAAAATGACTAAGCGGAGCTAGCAGTTTTTTGAGAGGTGCACATCTTAAGTAAGACCAAGCTGTATACTCTATAACCCAAATTTCACCTATCAATCATACACCAAAATAAAGGGAATTCAAAGTTCTTTTAACAATACCTAAGATATACAAGGTCTTTTTGAAATAGCCAGGACAGCCAGCGAGGAAAACCTGGGTAATTCTTTTTCTTTAAAAATCTAACCCTATGCAAAGTACGAAACTGGAGAGCGCCACCTTAAAACAAATATGAAAATTTGTGCAATTGCTTTTCTCTTTCTCATATAATTATGTATGCATTTCTCAATAAAATGGTATATTAACATTGATGTTATGCAAGAAAATAAGCTAATTATGCCTATTTTGCTCCTGCTTACACAATATGCCTTGTGGCAGTATTTTGTGCGTAATGACCTCAATTATGGGGAAATTAAAAGTCTTAGAACATAGCAGTAAAGTCAACTTGAATTTAAAACTGTTGTATTAAGTCAAAGACAAATATAGCCCAAATGTTTCTTATCATTCGCTTGTAATTAAATTCTGGAAAATAATGATGATAAAGCATATTCGCTTTCTTCCATATACTAGTGTTAGAAGAATTAGCAAACTTTGTACCCTTTGACCTTTGACCTCTGTGAACCTGAACACTTCCATCCCTGTTCAGTCTGTAAATTTTATTAGTGACATCTCATGAATAATTGTGGCAAGTTTCATGTTCCTGTCTTTTACCAAAACATTGGTTGCTATTGTTGAGAAAATGCAAGGTGTAGATTTAAAATAGCCTACTTTTCATCGGGGGGGGGGGGGGGGGGGGGGGGGGGGCTGGGCTTGTGTGGGACTTTGCTACAAATGAATACTGTTCTGTGGGAAAATACATGAGAATTATTCAAAAGGACTGTTTAGATGCTTGCGGCTTAAATGTTTCAGCTATACAACCAAAATTAAATCATATAATAATAATGCATATGTTTTCTTTATGAGGGAGCTCTACAGATAATACATGCTTCTGAGTGAGTGACAGGTGTAAGATGAAGTATTTTGCATTTGCAACATGCACAAAAGTGCACTATTTTCAGCAGTTATTAAAATAGGGAAACGAATTTTGCCAGAGCAAACAAACAATACCAGCCTCTGAAAGTACTATGAATTAATTAAAAAATATCTAAAAAGTAAAAAAAGTTATCGGCTCTTTTTTAAAAAATTTACCTTTGAAGTACAGGAAGTGAAAATGACCAAGCGGAGCTAGCAGTTTTTTGAGAGGTGCACATCTTAAGTAAGACCAAGCTGTATACTCTATAACCCAAATTTCACCCATCAATCATACACCAAAATAAAGGGAATTCAAAGTTCTTTTAACAATACCTAAGATATACAAGGTCGTTTTTAAATAGCCAGGACAGCCAGTGAGGAAAACCTGGGTAATTCTTTTTCTTTAAAAATCTAACCCTATGCAAAGTACGAAACTGGAGAGTGCCACCTTAATAACGGGATCAGAAAGATACATGAGTCTCTAATGAAAATTGATAGTGAAATTATGACGTATACTGACTATAAGGCATACCGTTTTTTTTAGGCGAAAAGATACCGACGTATCATTTCAGACGATTGTCAATTACAAAATTCTTTGAATGAATTAAAAACATATTTCCAAAGCAGGAATTATCCTATACATGTAATAGAGTCTGCTTTGAGTAAAGTCTGTATTCTTACCCAAAATGATGCTTTAAATACAGCAGAATGTACGAAAGAGAAAAATATAATTCCTTTCATAATACAATATAATCCTTCATTGCCAAATATAGGCCTTACACTTAATAAATATTGGAGTCTCCTCAACTTATCAGATAAGAAAAAACACTTTACAAGAGCAAGCCAATTCTTGCTTATAGAAGACCTAAGAAGATCTTTTGATCGGAACTAAACCGACAGAAAATTTAAAAAGATGTTTTTCATCATCTAAATGCAACAGACGTCGGTGCTCTCAATGTGCAAATATTAGAGAAAGTACCTATTTTAGTAGCTCCAATACTAAAGAATTGTTTTCTCTACGTTATAACACTGACTGTATATCAACTGATGTAATTTATTTGATAACCTGTAAAAAATGTAACATGCAATATGTTGGACAAACACTTCAACAAGTTTCTAAGAGAATGAATAATTACCGCCTTCATATAAAAAATTGTATGGATCCTCAATTCTCCTACAATGTTTCAATACATTTTAATATAAATAATCACTCTTTACGTGATTTTTCTTTCATGCCAATCGATATTGTGCACGGAAAAATGAACAGACTCATTAAAGAAAGTTACTGGATTAATAGGTTAGATACTTTGTATCCCAATGGCGTTAATACTAAGGCATTATATAAAATTGTATAAATTTTTAGTAGAGGAATTGATATGTCGTATACATGTGTATGTGTATATGTATATATGTGTGTGTATGTATGTATATATATATATATATATATATATATATATATATATATATATATATATATATATATATGTATGCATATATATATATGTATATATATATATGTATATATATATATATATATATATATTAGTTATAGAAATATGTAGTTGTATGTATGACTGTTTGTCTCTACATTATAATTTCACTATATATATATATATATATATGTGTGTGTGTGTGTGTGTGTGTGTCTTTACCCAAGTCTTAAGCTTAATAAATAGCAATTATTTTGATACAACAACCGACGAAAAAATCGATGATAGTAAAATGTTCCAAATATACTTAGTTGAAGTTAATGAATTTTGCAGGGATACCGTTAAGTGTTTCCACATCAGTTAACTCAGCCTAACCACAATTAACCATTGTTGAATCCTGCTTATAGCTTTCTTAAGGTGATATGTACCTTCATCTTCCTTCTCTCTCTTTTCTATCTATATCTCTCTCTATTTCATTCTATATCTCTCTATTTCTTCATGCATAGACGTGAGTCCGTGCATATGTGTGCGTGCGTGTGTTTCAGTCTCATAGGCCACGCACACATGGAGTTGATCTTAATTTGTTCACTTCTCAGATTTTCTTATTATAGTCTACAACGTCTCAACATCAGACTGCGAAGGAGAAGTATGAGAAATGATGCGGCAATAGATACAAGCATTTACAGACGGTCGGTATTATTTCATCAGTATCGTAATTCTATATCTTATTTTATTAACTATTAACACATTATTCACGAAAGAAAAAAAAAATTCCCGCGAACCGGATTTTGAACCGGTGACCTAAGGATGCCTTTTCTATTTCTTTACAGTCCTCCGCTCTACCAACTGAGCTATCACGGGAGTTAACTATATTTGGCGGCGAATTTATGAACTGTTCGTAATGGCTTGCCTCTGGCAAAATACCTTCATATATACTAGTATATTACTTACTGTATGTACAACATATGGATAGCTGACGCAGACGGAGGACATACGTCGACTATGAATGCACATGAGAGTCAAATGAGAGATGACAGACACATGCGCAAACATACTCCTACATAAATTAATAAAAATAAAGTTGCGCGTAGATTAACACATACAGACGTATAAACAGGTGTACATACTCGTTAGATTAGCTCAGTATACATCTCATAAGTCCAAAGTGTAAATAAAGGAAATCCTATGTTTTCAAGGCAGGATATCCACAGTCAGATGAAGGAGAGTTTTACTAACATATCCACATTTCCCAAATATAATGTTTTTCAGCTAAATTTTAAATGAATTTAGAACATTTTAAGTATTAAAACAGAAAAGAAAGGAAAGGAAAAATAAATAATGAACATTACTTCCAGCTTTTTAAGTTAATTGATAAATGAATAAATGGAAGATTGTGAAGAGAAAGTTCTCTAATCAAATGAGATATGACTAAATATAATTAAGGAAATATAAGTATGATGAAATTGTATACTAATTATAGTACTGAATCTGTATGCTTATTATACGATATTTTACCTATGATAACAATATAAATGTACCTTTCAGTAAATTATAAAACAGTATTTAGACTTCTAGATGAGTTGCAAAATTCTTTTGAATAACTCAGTCTTAGATTAATTATTGAATATAGTCACCTATCACAGTTATATTTATTCAACACTTTTTAATGAAAAATCACCTCTCTTATGTTGGTATGTATGTCAAAAGGTCTCCATAAATGGGTTAGCACGATGTAGGTATATATGGCAAGAGGCCCGTATAAATGGGTCCGTACAATGTAGGTATGTATGGCAACAGGTCCGTATAAATGGGTCCGTACTATGTAGGTATATATGGCAAGAGGCCATCGTAAATGGGTCAGTACGATGTGGATAGGTATGGAAAGAAGCCCGTATAAATGGGTCAGTACGATGTGGATAGGTATGGAAAGAAGCCCGTATAAATGGGTCAGTACGATGTGGATATGTATGGAAAGAAGCCCGTATAAATGGGTCAGTACGATGTGGATATGTATGGAAAGAAGCCCGTATAAATGGGTCAGTACAATGTGGATATGTATGGAAAGAAGCCCGTATAAATGGGTCAGTACGATCTGGATAGGTATGGAAAGAAGCCCGTATAAATGGGTCAGTACGATGTGGATAGGTATGGAAAGAAGCCCGTATAAATGGGTCAGTACAATGTGGATATGTATGGAAAGAAGCCCGTATAAATGGGTCAGTACAATGTGGATAGGTATGGAAAGAAGCCCGTATAAATGGGTCAGTACGATGTGGATAGGTATGGAAAGAAGCCCGTATAAATGGGTCAGTACAATGTGGATAGGTATGGAAAGAAGCCCGTATAAATGGGTCAGTACGATGTGGATAGGTATGGAAAGAAGCCCGTATAAATGGGTCAGTACGATGTGGATATGTATGGAAAGAAGCCCGTATAAATGGGTCAGTACAATGTGGATATGTATGGAAAGAAGCCCGTATAAATGGGTCAGTACAATGTGGATAGGTATGGAAAGAAGCCCGTATAAATGGGTCAGTACGATGTGGATAGGTATGGAAAGAAGCCCGTATAAATGGGTCAGTACGATGTGGATAGGTATGGAAAGAAGCCCGTATAAATGGGTCAGTACAATGTGGATAGGTATGGAAAGAAGCCCGTATAAATGGGTCAGTACGATGTGGATAGGTATGGAAAGAAGCCCGTATAAATGGGTCAGTACAATGTGGATAGGTATGGAAAGAAGCCCGTATAAATGGGTCAGTACGATGTGGATATGTATAGCAAGAGGCCCGTACAAGGCAATACGTATCAATTTATGTACAAGGCAATACGTATCAATTTATGTACAAGGCAATACGTATCAATTTATGTGGATCTCATGAAGCTGTACGTGTTGCAGACTAGCCTATAAATTTGACCCAAGCTGTTTGGATCTCTTATGAAGTTTTATAATAGTCAATTTCGATGCAAGTTTTAAATGGTCTTTGCCATTTTGTAATTGCCACAATGAATGCATTGCATAACCTTGTGTTAGTTAATGGTACTAATACAGTAAATACTAAGCAGCATATTTCTTTCCTTAGCTTTAGCTACCTATTGTGTATCACTTTTTAAATTAATGCATTCCTAAAGTCAATGTTTATTCAGTACTTTCATTTTTAAAGAAAATTTCATCCATAATTCAACTTCTTTCCTAAAGAAAAACTTACAGCTAGGTATCGTAGCTCACTTTCAGAGGAGATACATTAAATACCACAATAAATTTCAGAAAATCATTATAAGTATAAAAAATGGGAGATTTGGTCTCCCACTGGGAGACCGGACGTTTACCCGATTATCCAGGAGATATGACGTATATTACTCAAACGAACACAATCAAGTGCGTAATTACACACACACACACACACACACACACACACACACACACACACACACACACATATATAATCTTTTGAATTCTGTTACGTCTTTGATGTGTCGTAATCAGCATCACTTGTGTTGTGTGTTAATTATTGACTATTCCATTATGTTTACACCCTTTAGGAAAGTTCAACACAAGCATTATGTACATTTCTTTCAAGATTATTTTTTAGATGATTTAATATCATATGAGGTTGTGTCATCGTCAGAGAGATCAGTGTCAATATTTCCTGTATGCAAATGTAGATCATAGATAGAACAGATGTACCACAGAGTCACTTGCTTCATTTGTTTTCACACGTTTAGAAGAAAAGGGCGAAAACTCTCTGAACCTGTCTGTAGAAAGACAGGAAGGAAAGAAACGAAAAGAAAGAAGTGAGACTTTTCACCTAGAAATCCCTACTTGTCAATCTTTTCTGACGCGCTCTGTACTTTTCAGTAAATTCACTCGCTGAGCTTATCAAGCTGAGTATGGATCTAACGAGTAGACTAATATGTGTAGGGATATATATATATATATATATATATATATATATATATATATATATATATATATATATATATATATATATATATATATATATATATATATATCCGCGGGTTACGGCACCCATCGCCTTGCCTATAAGCACCAGCCCCTATGCCACATGTGTGCATGATCGAGATGGTATAGGAGTTGGTGCTTACAGGAAAGGCGATGGGTGCCCTAACTAGCGAATCATCGTAGAGTACGAATTAAAATTATCTAGCCTGTATGATAATATTATTTATTTGTACTTAAAAATGCTGTAAATGTTATCAAGCATTCTTCTGTAGGATCCAGAGATAGCACTTTCCACTCTGTTTTGGTGTATATTTGTAATTCTCTCTCTCTCTCTCCTTTGGATTTGAGTGTTTGAGTAATATATGTGCAGGGCTCAGGAAAACCACTCGTCATCTGGTACTGACCGTGTAAAAATTGGCAGGGCCGAGTAAAACTTTACTGCATTCTCGTCCCTGGGCCGAGTAAAACTTTACTACGTACTCGTCCCTGGGCCGAGTAGATGCAGATTCGTACCTTGAGAATAAATCTGGGTGCATTTTATACCCTTAACAAGCTTCGAAGTTCAAAATCGCTTAACATTTGGCGTGCGTCAGTTATAAATAACCTATGTCAAATCGGCCTACTTGATATCAGTCCAGAACATGTTGCAAAGGAAACGGTTTTGTACACAGGTATCTGATGTAAGCTTCATTCTAAAATTGGTAAATATAATGAACATATTATGTTGCAGTTTCACACTTTGCCCTTGATTTCTTAATGGCGTTTGCATTTACAGTGACAACTTTCAGTAATTTAGGAGTCATTTGGAGTGTTTCCTTTTCAACGAACTATCACACATCTTTACGAGTCAGAACTCTGAGACGTTACGAGACAGAGAATGTCAAAATGTTTTCATCTGGTCAGGCGCAGTTATAGTTGCCCCAGGTCACCGGTATTTTAAAAACTGAAGCTTTATTGATACATTGTCATGCCAAAGGGAAGATGTCAGCAGATATTTCTGTAAGCATGTAATTACTTTTCACAAGAATAATGTTGCCAGTTTATATTCGAAATGAGTATTTTCAGTGTTTCCCCCGATTCCAACCAACTTTCACAACTTTCGCACAATGCCTGCTTTTGTAATCTATGTGTAAAGCAGAGAATGTCGAGACAACAGCTGATTGGTCGAAATCTATTTGAAGTAGTGACCTAAACATGTTCCAGTTCTTTTGGCCAATCAACAATCTTCCTTTAAAGATGTGTCAAAAGGAAAATTATAACACATAGATTACTGAAACGTTTCACTGTGAACGCGAATACCACTAAGAAATCAAGAGCTCTGTGTGCAACCTTGTCTCTTATTATATGTTTATCTAAGGAGTCATGTATTAGAACATAATATTTTCACGATTTTTACCCAGTTTGGTATCAAGCTTGCATCAGGTACCTATGGTCCTTTAGTAAAAGTGTAAGCAGTCTAGAGGAGAAATGTATTGTGTTGAGTATCATGAGGACAGGGTCGAGTAAGTCTTGCAACTCACGCGTCCCAGGGACGAGTGGCTGGGTAATTTTTTCTTGAGCCATGATGTGATATCTCTTGGATAATCGGTTATACTTTCGGTATCCAAGATGGAAGAACAAATCTCCCGTTTTTGATACCTCTAATGATTTTCTGAAATTTATTTGGGTGTTTAATGTATCTTTTCTAAGAGTGAGCTACGATACCTGGTTGTAAGTTTTTCTTTAGGAAAGAAGTTGAATTATTTATAAAACTTTCTTATAAAATGAAAATACTGAATAAACATTGGCTATAGGAATACAAAAGATTCAAAAGTGATAAACATTGGCTATAGGAATACATAATATTTAAAAGAAATAAACATTGGCTATAGGAATACATAAGATTCAAAAGTAATAAACATTGGCTATAGGAATACATAAGATTCAAAAGCGATAAACATATAATCAGTTAAAACTAAGAAACAAAATATGATGTTTACTATAGTCTATCCATTAACTAACACATGGTTATGTAATGCATTCACTGTGGCAGTTACACAATCGCAAAGACCATTTTTAAACTTGCATTGAAGTTTACTATTATAAAATTTCATAAGAGATCCAAACAGTTTGTGGCATATCTACAGGCTAGTCGGTGACACGTACAGCTTCCTGAGATCCCCCAGCTTAGAAACTGGGAAGTATTGCCTTGTTATCGTACTGACCACTTTATACAGGACTCTTGCCATACATACCCACATTGTACTGACCAATTTATACGGACCTGTTGCCTTATATATCCACATTTTTCTGACCCATTTATATGGGCCTCTTGCCATATATATATATATATATATATATATATATATATATATATATATATATATATATATATATATATATATGGTATTACAAGTGGATTTTTCCAGATTCATTCATTTAATTATTCATTCACTGTGTCAAGATTGTTTCATGTTAAACGTTGGAGTGCAAAATAATGCTTCATCTACAAGACTGTAGCATTGATTACTCACTTTTATTCATCACTGATAATGTCTACTATGTGTGAATTACTTTTCTCCATTCCTCTGGAACATATGCCCCACCCCACCCACCGTTGCTTAAATTACCATCTATATTTTCTATGGATGTGTATTCCATGTTTTATACTAAGTATGAGTATACAAACTTGTTCTAGTCATTATATTTCCATACTGTCGTGATGCGTATAGAGGAATTCATTCGATAGCATCAATTCTAGAAGGCCCAGCAGGTCAACAACAAGTAGAAAGAAGTTCGCATGTTGAACGTACCGTACCCTATTCGTTCCAAGTTGGACCACGTGTGCATCATGCAGGAACTTCTCATGAATAGTTTAAGAAATGAATTATCTTACCTGATTTAAATATGGTATACCAAAGCCAGGAATATGATAACAGTCCATAAATTAGTGAATTCAACCCTCCGATGGAATGCTGTTACAGACGCAGTGTGATACAGGATTGTGATGGAATCAATGTGCCCAGCCGAGGAATCACGTTTCTGTCGGACTTTTGTTTCAACAATTAGTTAGATCTGATGTTATTGTTCTCTATTGTAAGTTCTTTACTATGCAGAACTTGTTAGTTTATTTTAATGTTCAAAATAGTAAAAAAAATGATAGGGACTATTTTGAACCGCATTACAACTCATTGCATCATCAGTAAGTTGTACTTTCGCTCAATTCACATCGAAATTCACTTGTCCGTTTTGTTAATTTTTACAGAATCACATGTATGAATGTATGAACAAGATTAAGAGTAAATACGCACAACACGGACAATTAGAGGACAACTTAATTCTGCCTTGATTTTGTGTTCGAAGGCATTTTTCTCTGCAGTTCAAACAGTTGACATGGTTACCGCCATAGCTAGCTCTGAGACGGACAAGCATTGATTGGCTAGCAGAGGTCATGTGATGTGAACAGGAGTCTATAAATACGGGTGCAGACAGTACATTGGCAGATAGCTGTCAGAGCGGCAAAGTATGAACATCTAAGTAGAAAAGTATTTCGGCCTTATATTCAAAAATCCAATCGGAAATCATACATTATTATTACATAACTAATATTAAATTTGTTTAATGATAGAAAATTCCAAAAGTAAATCAAATTATTATTCTCAAGTAATTTTAAGTAGATTTATTATATGATTGCTATTGAATTTGATTGCCTTAGAATTATTATGCAATAATTCTTTATAAAGCCGCTGCTATCTCCCACCACACTGCTCAAGTACACTAAGCACTAAAATATATTTTACATTGAAATATCACGCTACTATGTAATAAGGTGTTATAGTCAATCCAACTAATTAAGCTGGTATTGTGCATAGGAATAACATATTCATTTCAGTATAAAATTGCGTATTATAACGTTGACTTTTGGCTTTTAGATAAACAATTGTGAGCTCCATATTATCAGAAGTTTATAGTGTTGTGACAAATACTGTGCTGATGTAACTTTCTATGCTATAATGAAAGGCATGTTCTATCTGACCTTTATTATTTTATTAAATATTTTACATCGTGAACTTTGGTCTTTTGCGATATAACCCTTGGGGGTGTTACAATATACAACGTACGGACCTATTTATATGGCCTCTTGCTATATATACCTACATAGTACGGACCCATTTATATGGGCCTCTTGCCATTTATACCCACATCGTACTAACCCATTTATGCAGACCTTTTGACATACATACCAATATAGGAGAGGCGATTTTTCATTAAACAGTGTTGAATAAATATAACTGTGATAGGTCACTACAGGCAATAATCTAGGACTGAATTATTCTAAAGATTTTGTAACTCATCGAGAAGTCTAAATACTGATTTATAATTTACTGAAAGGTACATTTATCTTGCGATTATAGGTAAAATATCACCGTATAATGGGCACGTAGATTCAGTACTGTAATTAGTATACAAATTATATTTTCTTAATTATATTTAGTCATATCTGATTGGGTTGGAGAACTATACAAACGTTTCTCTTCACAATCTGGCATTTATTCATTTATAATTTTATTTAAGAAGCTGGAAGTAATGGTAATTTTTAAAAATTTCTTTTTTGTTAAAATACCTAAAATTGTTCTAAATTCATTTAAAATTTAGGTGAAAATTGTATTTGGGATATCTATATATGTCGGTAAAAAATCGCCTGCATTGGACTATGGATATGCTGCCTTGAAAACACAAAATTTCCTTAATTTACACTTTGGACTTATGAGATGTATATTGAGCTAATCTAACGAGTACGCACGCCTGTTTATACGTCTGTACGTGTTAATCTACGCGCAACTTTATTTGTTATGAATTTATGTAGGATTATATTTGCGCATGTGTGTGTCGTCTCTCATTTGACTCCCATGTGCATTCATACTCGATGTATGTCCTCCGTCTGTGTCAGCTATCCCTATGTGATATATACAGTAAGTAATATACTAGTATACATGCAGGTATTTTGCCAGAGGCAAACTATTACGAATAGTTTATAAATTTTCCGCCAAATTTATCTAACTCCCGTGATAGCTCAGTTGGTAGAGCGGAGGACTGTAGAGAAATAGAGAAGGCATCCTTAGGTCACCGGTTCAAATCCGGTTCGCGGGAATTTCTTTTCTTTTTTTTGGTCAATAATGTCTTAATAATTAATAGAATAATACATGGAATACAATACTGATGAAATAATGTCAATCGTCTGTAAATGCTTGTCTCTATTGCCGCATCATTTCTCATACTCCTCCTTCGCAGTCTGATGATGAGACGTTCTAGTAGAATATAGTAAGAAAATCTGAGAAGTGAACAAATCAAGATCAACTCCATGTGTCCGTGGCTATGAGATTGAAACACACGCACGCACACATATGCACAGACGCACTTCCATGTATGAAGCAATATATATATATATATATATATATATATATATATATATATATATATATATATATATAGAGAGAGAGAGAGAGAGAGAGAGAGAGAGAGAGAGAGAGAGAGAGAGAGAGAAGATGAAGATACACATTACCCTAAAAGCTCGAAACAGGACACAACAGAAATAGTTATTTGGGGGTTGGGCCGAGTTAATTGATGTGGAAACAATGAACTGTGTCGCTGCAAAAGTCACTAACTTCAACTAAGTATATTTGGAAAATTTTACACTCATCGAACTTTTGGTGGGTTGTTGTATCAAAATAAGTGCTATTTATTAAGTTTAAGACATGGTTATATATATATATATATATATATATATATATATATATATATATATATATATATATATATATATATAATTGTAGATTGCATGGGAATATAGGTAGGACTCTTTCTGATATGATAAACTCTTTTGACAACGAGCTTTTAAGTTTGGAGACGATTGAAAAAGTGACAAGAATGTTAAGATTTTACCCTAGAAAAACTGAAAAATGTATTTTGAATCTTTGATGATTGGAAGAAACAAACTCTACAACAGATAATGGTTGAAGCTTGTAGATATATGTGAAACATGCCACATATTAAATAATAATAATAATAATAATAATAATAATAATAATAATAAAGTCTTTATTTCATAAGGGTGACAAAATTAGCACAGTAAACTAATCTCCCCGGTGGCCCTTAGTGATTTACATATGTACATTAAAATATATAAAATGCAGCTGGGAAACAAGAAGCATAGAAAAAAAAGTATTATGGATGTGAGTACACAATAGCAACAGAGTATGACAGTACAAAGTATTGTGTACACAAATATGCATGACCAAAAACACTTTCGTTCACACACACACACACACACACACACACACACACACACACACACACGTAAACACCCATATACATTTTATATAATATATACATATACAAATATACAACAAAGTTGGCCATAACCTGTTTTAGACATTATCTGGATTGCATACATTGAAAACATCGGTGATGAAAGGAAGGCACTGATGACGCTTCTGTATTATCTCTAGGTAGATAGTTCCAAATGATTGGACCAGAAAAACCCAAACTATTTTTATAGAATTCAGTTTTGGGCTTAGGAATAAGAAAGATTTTAGATGACATACAGCTTAGTATTGATAGACTGGAATCTGCATTAGTATTATTTGTCCTTTTTACTGAACATATCATTTATATAGTTGGGCATATAACCATTATAAAGCATAAACATAAATTTAGCTTTTCTTAAACATATTTTTTTATCGATAGTCATGGTCTTCACATCATTCATACATTCGTAGACGTTACTGACATTGTTGTCAAGGATAATTCTGACAGCTCGCTTTTCGAGGTCTTTCCACTTTTAACATATTTGTTTTATAAGCATGACCCCATATAATGTTGCAATAGCCCAGATGAATTTTAATATATCTTTGACAAAATATTATCCTGTGGTTCAAGGTTAGTAATCCTTAATTAAAAACAAAAATAGAAACCAGATATTCGTATACATCTTTTTGATAATATTACCGATATGCTGCGACCACATCATATTGTTATCAACTTGAACTCCTAAAACTTTATCTTGTGTAACATTTTTCAGTTCCACAACAATAAAATATATGTGGAGAATATTATCTTTAATTCTGTTACTTCTTTGATGTGTTGTAATCAGCATCACTTGTGTTGTGTGTAAATTAATTACCATTCCATTATGTTTACATCCTTTGGAAAGTTCAACACAAACATTATGTACATTTCTTTCAACAGTATTTTTTAGATGAGCTAATATCATATGAGGTTGTGTCATCGTCAGAGAGATCAGTGTTAATATTTCCTGTATGCAAATGTAGATAATTTATAAACATACGAAATAGCAATGGCCCTAAATAGATCGGCGAGGTACTCCACAAGTTACATGTTTTTCGACTGATGTGACACTGTTTATGTCAACCTTTAGTTTTTTTCCTTTCAAATATGAGCTAAATTAATGTAAAGAGTTGTTAATGAACTTGTAAAGTTTTAATGTTCAAGCAAAATATCATGATCAACTAAATAAGAAGCTTTGCTAAAATGTTAACGATTTCATGCGTCTGGAGATAATTCGTTTAATTAGATTGTAAAATAAATGTCCACATCATGGAGAAAGGAACAAAAATGTTTTTATATAAAGGCAAAGTTTGAATTCTTGTGCTATAGATACATAGATAAAATGGGTGTATCACAGAGTCACTTGGCTCATTTGTTTTCATACTTTTAGAAAAAAAAGGCCGAAACTCTCTGGACCTGCCTGTAGAAAGAAAGGAAGGAAAGAAACAAAAGAAAGAAGTGTGACTTTTCACCTAGAAATCCCTACTTGTCAATCTTTTCTGACGCTCCCTGTACATTTCAGTAAACTCACTCACTGAGCTTATCAGTAGACTAATATGTGTATGGAGAGCAAATCTGCGGTTTTTGATATTTATAATGATTTTCTAAAATTTCTTGGAGTATTTAATGCATCTCCTCTAAAATTTAGCTACGATACCCGGTTGTACATTTTTCTTTAAGAAAGAAGTTGAATGATTCATGAAACTTTCTTAAAATCGAAAATACTGAATAAACATTGGCTATAGGAATGCATAAGATTCAAAAGTGGTAAACATATACGAAGTTAAAGCTAAGAAACAAAATATGTTGTTTACCATAGTATACCCATTAACTCACACATGGTTATGCAATGCATTCACAGAGGCTAGTCAGTGACACGTGCAGCTTCCTCAAGGTTAGAAACTGATAAGTATTGCCTTGTTATCTTACTGACCCATTTATAGAGGACTCTTGCCATATATACCCACATTGTACTGACCTATTTATAGGGTATTCTTGCCCTATATACCCACATTGTACTGACCTATTTATAGGGTATTCTTGCCCTATATACCCACATTGTACTGACACATTTATAAGGACTTATTGCCATACATACCCACATTGTACTGACCTATTTATAGGGTATTCTTGCCCTATATACCCACGTTGTACTGACCCATTTATAGAGGACTCTTGCCATACATACCCACATTGTACTGACCCATTTATATAGGACTCTTGCCATACATACCCGCATTGTACTGACCCATTTATAGGGTATTCTTGCCCTATATACCCACATTGTACTTACACATTTATAAGGGCTAATTGCCATACATACCCACATTGTACTGAACCTGTTTATGTGGGCCTCTTGCCATATATATCTACATCGTACTGACCCATTTATCCCGGCCTCTTGCCAAACATACCAACATCGTACGGGCGCATTGATACAGACCATCTGACATACATACCAACATAAGAGAGATGATTTTTCATTAAATAGTGTTGAATAAATATAACTGTGATAGGTGACTACAGACAATAGTCTAGGACTGAATTATTCTTAAGAATTGTGTAACTCGTCGAGAAGTCTAAATACTGTTTTATAATTTACTGAAAGGTACATTTATACTGCGATCATAGGTAAAATATCACCGTGTAATGGGCACGTAGATTCAGTACTATAATTAGTATACAATTTCATCATACTTATATTTTCTTAATTATATTTAGTGATATCTGATTGGGTTAGAGAACTTTACAAAAGCTTTCTCTCCACAATCTGCCATTTTATTAATTTATCATTTTACTTAAGAGGCTGGAAGTAATGTTTATTGTTTTTTTGTTTCATTTCCTTTTTGTTAAAATACTTAAAATGTTCTAAATTCATTGAAAATTTAGGTGACAAATTGTATTTGGGATATGTGGATAAGTGAGTAAAAAAACATCCTGCATTGGACTGTGGATATCCTGCCTTGAAAACACCAAGTTTCCTTTATTTACGCTTTGGACTTACGAGATGTATATTGAGCTAATCTAACGAGTATGTACGTCTGTTTATACGTCTGTATGTGTTAATCTACGCACAACTTTATTTGTTATGAATTTATGTAGGATTATATTTGCGCTTGTGTGTGTCATCTCTCATTCGACTCCGATGTGCAATCATAGTCGATGTATGTCCTCCGTCTGTCTCAGCTATCCATATGTGATATATACAGTAAGTAATATAATATTATATATGAAGGTATTTTGCCAGAGGCAAACTATTACGAATAGTTTATAAATTTTGCCGCCAAATATATCTAACTCCCGTGATAGCTCAGTTGGTAGAGCGGAGGACTGTAGAGAAATAGAGAAGGCATCCTTAGGTCACCGGTTCAAATCCGGTTCGCGGGAATTTTATTTTTTTCTTTCGTGAATAATGTGTTAATAATTAATAGAAAATTAATATATGGACTACAATACTGACGAAATAATACCAATCGTCTGTAAATGCTTGTCTCTATTGCCGCATCATATTCTCATTTATCAGGCAACTCCTTCGCAGTCTGATGTTGAGACGTTGTAGAATATAATAAGAACATCTGAGAAGTGTACAAATCAAGATCAATTCCATGTGTCCGTGGCTATGAGATTGAAACACACGCACGCACACATATAGACGGACGCACGTCCATGTATGAAATGTATGTAGCAATATAGAACGATATATATATATACAATAATCTAGGACTGAATTATTCTAAAGAATTTTGTAACTCGAGAAGTTTAAATATTGTTTTATAATTTACTGAAAGTTACATTTATATTGCGATCTTAGGTAAAATATAATCGTATACTATTCATCCAGATTCAGTACTATAATTTGTATATACATTTTCATCATACTTATATTTCTTTAATTATATTTAGTGATATCTGATAGGTTTAGAGACTATTCAAACGTTTCGCTTCACAATCTGTCATTTATTCATTTATCATTTTACTTAAGAAGCTGGAAGTAATCATTATTATTTATTTTCTTTTTGTTTCTTTTCTATATAAGTACTTAAAATGTTCAAAGTTCGTTTAAAATTTAAGTGAAAAATTGTATTTGGGATATGTGGATATGTCAGTAAAAATCCCCTTCATCCGACTGTGGATATCCTGCCTTGAAAACATAGGATTTCCTTTATTTACACTTTGGACATATGAGATGTATATTGAGCTAATCTAACAAGTACGTACGCCTGTTTATAAGTCTGTATGTGTTAATCTACGCGCAACTTTATTTTTATGAATTTATGTAGGAGTATGTTTGCGCTTGTATCTGTCATCTCTCATTTGACTGCCATGTTTTCGGTCGTACACATTTGTGTACACGATACTGTGTACTGTCATACTCTGTTGCTATTGTGTACACACATACATAATACCTTTTTTCTATGATTCTTGTTTCCCAGCTGTAATCTATATATTTGCCTGTATATATGTAAATCACTGAGGGCCACCGGGGAGATTAGTTTTCTGTACTAATTGTGTCACCCTTATAAAATAAAGTCTTTATTATTATTATTATTATTATTTAATATGTGGCATATTTCACATATATATACAAGATTCAACCATTATTTGTTGTAGAGTTTGTTTCGTCCAATCATCAAAGATTCCCAAAAAAATTTCAGTTTTTCTAGGGTTAAATCTTAACATTCTTGTCACTTTTTCAATCGTCTCCAAACTTAAAAACTCATTGTCTAAAAAGAGTTAATCATATCAAAAAGAGTCCTACGTATATTCCCAAGCAAGCTACAATTTAATATATATATATATATATATATATATATATATATACATATATATATATATATATATATATATATATATGTATTTATATATATAACCATGTCTTAAACTTAATAAATAGCAGTTATATTTATACAACAACCCACCAAAATTTCGATGTGAGTAGAATTTTCCAAATATACTTACTTGAATTTAATGACTTTTGCAGGGATACAGTTTCCACATCAATTAACTCGGCCCAACCACAATTAACCATTGATGTTGTATCCTGCTTCGAGCCTTCTTAGGGTGATATGTATCTTCATCTTCCTTCTCTCTGTCTCTGTCTCTTTCTCTCTCTATTACTTTATACATTGATATGCGTCCGTGCTAACTTGTGCGTGCGTGTGTTTCAATCTCATAGGCACGGACACATGGAGTTGATCTTCATTTGTTCACTTCTCAGATCTTCGTACTATATTCTGCAACGTCTCATCATCAGACTGCGAAGGAGGAGTATGAGAAATGATGCGATGATAGAGACAAGCATTCACAGACGATCGGTATTTTTTGATCAGTATGGAAATTCTATATCTTATTTTACTAACTATTAACACATTATTCACGAAAAAAAAATCCCGCGAACCGGATTTGAACCGGTGACCTAAGGATGCCATCTCTATATCTCTACAGTCCTCCGCTCTACCAACTGAGCTATCACGGGAGTTATATTTCGATGGCGGCGAATTTGTACACTATTTTTTATGGCTTGCCTCTGGCAAAATACCTTCATATATACTAATATATTACTTACTGTATATCACACATATGGATAGCTGACAAAGACGGAGGACATACATCGAGTATGATCGCACATGAGAGTCAAATGAGAGATGACACAAACAGGCCCAAACATACTCCTACATAAATGAATAAAAAATAAAGTTGTGCGTAGATTAACACGTACAAACGTATAAACAGGCGTACGTACTTGTTAGATTAGCTCAATATACATCTCGTAAGTCCAAAGTGTAAATAAAGGAAATCTTATGTTTTCAAGGCAGGATATCCACAGTAGGATGAAGGAGATTTTTACTGACATATCCACATATCCCAAATACAATTTTGCACCTGAAGTTTACATAAATTTAGAACATATTAAAACAGAGAAGATATAAAAAAGCAGGATAAATAATGAACGTTAATTCAAGCTTCTTAAGTAAAATGATAAATGAATAAGTGGCAGATTGTGTAAAGAAACGTTTGTATAGTTCTCTAACTCAATCAGATATGACTAAATATAATTAAGGAAATATAAGTATTATGAAATTGTATATTAGTTATAGTACTGAATATGGATGCCCATCATACGATGATATTTTACCTATGATCACAATTTAAATGTACCTTTCAGTAAATTATGAAACAGTATTTAGACTTCTCGACGAGTTACAAAATTCTTTAGAATAACTCAGTCCTAGATGATTGACTACAGTCACCTTTCACAGTTATATTTATTCAACACTTCTTAATGAAAAATCGCCTCTCCTATGTTGGTATGTATGTCAAAAGGTCTGCATAAATGGGTAAGCACGATGTTGGTATAAATGACAAGAGGCCCATATAAATGGGTCCGCACTATGTAGGTGTATATGGCTAGAGGCCCATATAAATGGGTCCGCACTATGTAGGTATATATGGCTAGAGGCCCATAAAAATGGGTCCGCACTATGTAGGTATATATGGCTAGAGGCCCATATAAATGGGTCAGAAAAATGTGGATATATAAGGCAACAGGTCCGTATAAATTGGTCAGTACAATGTGGGTATGTATGGCAAGAGTCTTGTATAAAGTGGTCAGTACGATAACAAGGCAATACTTCCCAGTTTCTAAGCTGGGGGATCTCAGGAAGCTGTACGTGTCACCGACTAGCCTGTAGATATACCACAAACTGTTTGGATCTCTTATGAAATTTAATAATAGTCAACTTCAATGCAAGTTTAAAAATGGTCTTTGCGATTGTGTAACTGCCACAGTGAATGCATTACATAACCATGTGTTAGTTAATGGATAGACTATAGTAAAATTATATTTTGTTTCTTAGTTTTAACTGCCTATATGTTTATCACTTTTGAATCTTATGTATTCCTATAGCCAATGTTTATTCAGTATTTTCATTTTATAAGAAAGTTTTATAAATAATTCAACTTCTTTCCTAAAGAAAAACTTACAACCAGATATCGTAGCTCACTCTTAGAAAAGATACATTAAACACCCAAATAAATTTCAGAAAATCATTAAAGGTATCAAAAACGGGAGATTTGTTCTTCCATCTTGGATACCAGAAGTATAACCGATTATCCAAGAGATATCACATCATGGCTCAAGAAAAAATTTCCCAGCTAATCGTCCCTGTGACGCGTGAGTTGCAAGACTTACTGGACCCTGTCCTCATGATACTCAACACAATACATTTCTCCTCTAGACTGCTTACACTTTTACTAAAGGACCATAGGTACCTGATGCAAGCTTGATACCAAAATGGGTAAAAATCGTGAAAATATTATGTTCTAATACATGACTCCTTAGATAAACATATAATAAGAGACAAGGTTGCACACAGAGCTCTTGATTTCTTAGTGGTATTCGCGTTCACAGTGAAACGTTTCAGTAATCTATGTGTTATAATTTTAATTTTGACACATCTTTAAAGGAAGATTGTTGATTGGCCAAAAGAACTGGAACATGTTTAGGTCACTACTTCAAATAGATTTCGACCAATCAGCTGTTGTCTCGACATTCTCTGCTTTACACATAGATTGCAAAAGCAGGCATGACTCCTTAGATAAACATATAATAAGAGACAAGGATTGTAAGTTGAGAAATTGCAGTTGCACACAGAGCTCTTGATTTCTTGTTGGTATTCGCGTTCACAGTGAAAAGTTTCAGTAATCTAGGTGTTATAATTTTTCTTTTGACACATCTTTAAGAGTTAGATATGGGAGAAGTTAAGAGACAGAGAATGTCAAAACTTTATTATTTTTGTCTCGTCAGACTTTGTTACGCTTGCTCGAGATCACCAGTATTAAAGAGTGTGCAGCTTTGATAATACGTTGTCAAGCCAAAGAAAGACGCCAGCATATATTTATATAAGTATGTTATTACTTTTGACAAGCAAAATGTCAGTAATTTGCAATCAAAAGAAGAATTCCAACAGTCTCAATTTCCACCAACTTTTGTACTAAATTATCCATTTTGGTCAAGCCTTCGGGTCTAGAGAGGTACACATGGGCGCCATAAAAAGCAAGACTGCTGATTGGCCAAAAGAACTGGAACATGTTTAGGTCACTACTTCAACTAGATTTCAACCAATCAGATGTTGTCTCGACATTCTCTGCTTTATAAATAGATTACAACAGCACGCATTGTGTGAAAGTTGGTGGGAATCGGCGGAAACACTGAAAATACTCATTTCCAATGTAAGCTGGCAACATTTTTCTTGTGAAAAGTAATAACATGCTTACAGAAATATCTGCTGACATCTTCCCTTTGGCATGACAACGTATCAATAAAGCTTCAGTCTTGAAAATACCGGTGACTCCTAAATTACTGAAAGTTGTCACTGTAAATGTAAATGCAAATGCCATTAAGAAATCAAGGGCAAAGTGTGAAACTGCAACATAATATTTTCATTATATTTACCCATTTTAGTATGAAGTGCTTGTGTAAAAAACGAAGTCGGTTCCATTGCAACATGTTCTAGACTGACAACAAGTAGGCAGATTAGGCATAGGTTATTTATAACTGACGCACGCCAAATGTTAAGCGATTTTGAACTTCGGCGCTTGTTAAGGGTATAAAATGCACCCAGATTTATACTCAGGGTGCGAAACTGCATCTACTCGGCCCAGGGACGAGTACGTAGTAAAGTTTTACTCGGCCCAGCCAATTTTTACCCGGTCAGGACGAGTGGTTTTACTGAGCCCTGCACATGTATTACTCAAAAACTCAAATCCATTGTACAGAGAGAGAGAGAGAGAGAGAGAGAGAGAGAGAGAGAGAGAGAGAGAGAAAAAAAAATTACAAATATACACCAATCAGAGTGGAAAGTGCTATCTCTGGATCCTACAGAAGAATGCTTGATAACATTAACAGCATTTTTAAATACAAATAAATAATATTATCATATAGGCTAGAAAATTTTAATTTGTACTCTGCGAAGATTCGAACCCGGATCCGCGGGTTAGGGCACCCATTGCCTTTCCTGTAAGCACCAACCCCTATACCATCTCGACCATGCACACATGTGGTATAGGGGCTGGTAGTTATAGGCAAGGCGATGGGTGCCGTAACCCGCGGATATATATATGTATATATATATATATATATATATATATATATATATATATATATATATATCTATATATATATATATATATATATATATATATCCCTACACATATTAGTCTACTCGTTAGATCCATACTCAGCTTGATAAGCTCAGTGAGTGAATTTACTGAAAAGTACAGAGCGCGTCAGAAAAGATTGACAAGTAGGGATTTCTAGGTGAAAAGTCTCACTTCTTTCTTTTCGTTTCTTTCCTTCCTGTCTTTCTACAGACAGGTTCAGAGAGTTTTCGCCCTTTTCTTCTAAACGTGTGAAAACAAATGAAGCAAGTGACTCTGTGATACACCTATTTTATCTATGTATCTATAGCACAAGAATTCAAACTTTGCCTTTATATAAAAACATTTTTGTTCCTTTCTCCATGATGTGGACATTTATTATACAATCTAATTAAACAATTATCTCCAGACGCATGATATAGTTAACATTTTAGAAAAGCTTCTGAGTTAGTTAATCATGATATTTTACTTGAACATTAAAACTTAACAAGCTCAGTAACAGCTCTTTAAATTATTTTAACGTATATTTGAAAGGAAAAAAACCCAAAACAAAACAAACAAACAAAGGTTGGCATAAACAGTGTCACATCAGTCGAAAAACATGTAACTTGTGGAGTACCTCGCGGATGTATTTTAGGGCCATTGCTATTTTTTTATGTTTATAAATGATCTACATTTGCATACAGGAAATATTGACACTGATCTCTCTGACGATGACACAACCTCATATGATATTAGCTAATCTAAAAAATACTGTTGAAAGAAATGTACATAATGCTTGTGTTGAACTTTACAAATGGTATAAACATAATGGAATGGTCAATAATTTACACACAACACAAGTGATGCTGATTACGACACATCAAAGACGTAACAGAATTCAAAAGATTATATATATATATATATATATATATATATATATATATATATATATATGTGTGTGTGTGTGTGTGTGTGTGTGTGTGTGTGTGTGTGTGCACGTGTAATTTTGCACTTGATTGTGTTCGTTTGAGTAATACACATCAGATCTCCTGGATAATCGGGTAAACGTCCGGTCTCCCAGTGGGAGACCAAATCTCCCATTTTTTATACTTATAATGATTTTCTGAAATTTATTGTGGTATTTAATGTATCTCCTCTGAAAGTGAGCTACGATACCTGGCTGTAAGTTTTTCTTTAAGAAAGAAGTTGAATTATGGATGAAGTTTTCTTAGAAAATGAAAGTACTGAATAAACATTGACTTTAGGAATGCATTAATTTAAAAAGTGATACACAATAGGTAGCTAAAGCTAAGGAAAGAAATATGCTGCTTAGTATTTACTGTAATAATACCATTAACTAACACAAGGTTATGCAATGCATTCATTGTGGCAATTACAAAATGGCAAAGACCATTTAAAACTTGCATCGAAATTGACTATTATAAAATTTCATAAGAGATCCAAACAGCTTGGGTCAAATTTATAGGCTAGTCTGCAACACGTACAGCTTCATGAGATCGATAAAAATGTATACGTATTGCCTTGTACGGGTCTCTTTCGATACTTATCCACATTGTACTGACCCATTTATACGGGCCTCTTGCCTTACATACCCACATTGTACTGACCCATTTATACGGGCCTCTTGCCATACATACCCACATTGTACTGACCCATTTATACGGACCTCTTGCTATACATACCCACATTGTACGCACCCATTTATACGGGCCTCTTGCCATACATACCCACTTAGAACGTACCCATTTATACGGGCCTCTTGCCATACATACCCACATTGTACTGACCCGTTTATACGGACCTGTTGCCATACATACCCACATAGTACTGACCCGTTTATACGGGCCTCTTGCCATACATACCCACATAGTACTGACCCATTTATACGGGCCTCTTGCCATACATACTCACATTGTACGGACCCATTTATACGGGCCTCTTGCCATTTATACCTACATCATGCTAACCCATTTATGGAGACCTTTTGACATACATACCAACATAAGAGAGGTGATTTTTCATTAAAAAGTGTTAAATATAACTGTGAAAGGTGACTATAGTCAATAATCTAAGACTGAGTTATTCTAAAGAATTTTGTAACTCGTCTCGAAGTCTAAATACTGTTTTATAATTTACTGAAAGGTACATTATTATTGTTATCATAGGAAAAATATAGTATAATGGGCATACAGATTCAGTACTATAAATAGTATACAATTTCATCATTCTTCTTTTTCCTTAATTATATTTAGTCATATCTCATTTGATTAGAGAACAGTTTCTCTCCACAATCTTCCATTTATTCATTTATCAATTTACTTAAGAAGCCGGAAGTAATGTTCATTATTTATTTTTCCTTTCCTTTCTTTTCTGTTTTAATACTTAAAATGTTCTAAATTCATTTAAAATTTAGCTGAAAAACATTATATTTGGGATATGTGGATATGTTAGTAAAACTCTCCTTCATCCGACTGTGGATATCCTGCCTTGAAAACATAAGATTTCCATTATTTACACTTTGGACATATGAGATGTATATTGAGCTAATCTAACTAGTACGTACGCCTGTTTATACATTTGTACGTGAAGGTATTTTGCCCGAGGCAAACCATTACGAACAGTTCATAAATTCGCCGCCATCGAAATATAACTCCCGTGATAGCTCAGTTGGTAGAGCGGAGGACTGTAGAGAAATAGAAAAGGCATCCTTAGGTCACCGATTCAAATCCGGTTCGCGGGAATTTTATTTTTATTCTTATGTGAATAATGTGTTAATAATAAATAGAATAATATATGGACTATAATACTGATGAAATAATTCGGATCGTCTGTTAATGCTTCGCAGTCTGATGCTGAGACGTTGTAGAAAATAGTAAAAGATCTGAGAAGTGAAAAAATGAAGATCAGTTCCATGTGTCCGTGGCTATGAGATTGAAACACACGCACGTACACATATGCATGGACGCACGTCTATGTGTGAAGCGAGAGAGAGAGAGAGAGAGAGAGAGAGAGAGAGAGAGAGAGAGAGAGAGAGAGAGCGAGAAGGAAGACGAAGATACATATTACGCTAAGAAAGCTCGAAAGAGAGCACAACAAAAATAGTTAATTGTGGTTGGGTCGAGTTAACCAATGTGGAAACACTTACACTTAACTGTATCCCTGCAAAAGTCATTAACTTCAACTATGTATATTTAAAATTTTTTACTCTCATCGAACTTTTGGTTGGTTGTTGTATGAAAATAATTGCTATTTATTAAGCTTAAGCCATGGTTAAAGATATATATATATATATATATATATATATATATATATATATATATATATATATATATATATATATATCGATCTTATAATGAAATTCGAGAGAATTGCTACGAACACACATTTTGAAAATCGAATGAATTGTGACACAGACCATACAGGACTAGAATCTGTATTTATACTATTTTTCTTTTTACTGAACTTAGAATTTATATAGTTGGACTTAGAACCATTAGAAAGTTTAAACATAAATTTAGCTTTTCTCAAACATATTCTTTCATAGATAGTCATGATCTTCAAATCATTCATACATCCGCAGACATTATCAACATTGTTGTGAAGGATAATTCTGACGGATCTTTTCATTCGGTTGTAATAAAATTCTGGAAAATAATGATAATAAAGCAGATTCGCTTTCTTCCATATACTAGTGTTAGAAGAATTAGCAAACTTTGTACCCTTTGACCTTTGACCTCTGTGAACCTGAACTCTTCCATCCCTGTTCAGTCTCTAAATTTTATTAGTGACATCTCATGAATAATTGTGGCAAGTTTCATGTTCCTGTCTTTTACCAAAACATTGGTTGGTATTGTTGAGAAAATGCAAGGTGTAGTTTTAAAATAGCCCACTTTTCATGGGGGGGGGGGGGGGCTGGGCTTGTGTGGGACTTTGCTACAAATGAATACTGTTCTGTGGGAAAATACATGAGAATTATTCAAAAGGACTGTTTATATGCTTGCGGCTTAAATGTTTCAGCTATACAACCAAAATTAAATCATATAATAGTAATGCATATGTTGTCTTAATGGGGGCGCTCTACAGATAAAACATGCTTCTGAGAGAGTGACAGGTGTAAGATGAAGTATTTTGCATTTGCAACATGCACAATGGAGAGAATGTTGGCATACCTCTATGTTACTTTCATGTACTGTGGCTGAAATTTCTTTACATATTGTACTTGTGGACACTGGACATGATCTAAGCAGACGGCAGACAAAATGGCCGCTCTAAAGTACTCGAAAAATCAGCCTGAATTAGTCAAAAGTGCACTATTTTCAGGAGTTATTAAAATAGGGAAACGAATTTTGCCAGAGCAGACAATACCAGCCTCTGAAAGTACTATGAATAAATTACAAAATATCTAAAAAGTAAAAAAAGTTATCGGCTCTTTTTTTTATTTATATATTTACCTTTGAAGTCCAGGAAGTGAAAATGACCAAGCGGAGCTAGCAGTTTTTTGAGAGGTGCACATCTTAAGTAAGACCAAGCTGTATACTCTATAACCCAAATTTCACCCATCAATCATACACCAAAATAAAGGGAATTCAAAGTTCTTTTAACAATGCCTAAGATATACAAGGTCTTTTTTAAATAGCCAGGACAGCCAGTGAGGAAACCCTGGGTAATTCTTTTTCTTTAAATTTCTAACCCTATGCAAAGTACGAAACTGGAGAGCGCCACCTTAGGCCCCTCGTGAACTTAACCCGGCCCTTCCAGCCAGAATAGAGCTATTAGCCTTAGGCCCCTCGTGACCTTAACCCGGCCCTTCCAGCCAGAATAGTGATATTACCCTTAGACCCCTCATAACCTTAACCCGGCCCTGCCAGCCAGAATAGTGATATTACCCTTAGACCCTTCATAACCTTAACCCGGCCCTGCCAGCCAGAATAGTGATATTACACTTAGACCCCTCATAACCTTAACCCGGCCCTGCCAGCCAGAATAGTGATATTACCCTTAGACCCTTCATAACCTTAACCCGGCCCTGCCAGCCAGAATAGTGATATTACCCTTAGACCCCTCATAACCTTAACCCGGCCCTGCCAGCCAGAATAGTGATATTACCCTTAGACCCTTCATAACCTTAACCCGGCCCTGCCAGCCAGAATAGTGATATTACACTTAGACCCTTCATAACCTTAACCCGGCCCTGCCAGCCAGAATAGTGATATTACCCTTAGACCCTTCATAACCTTAACCCGGCCCTGCCAGCCAGAATAGTGATATTACACTTAGACCCCTCATAACCTTAACCCGGCCCTGCCAGCCAGAATAGTGATATTACCCTTAGACCCTTCATAACCTTAACCCGGCCCTGCCAGCCAGAATAGTGATATTACCCTTAGACCCTTCATAACCTTAACCCGGCCCTGCCAGCCAGAATAGTGATATTACCCTTAGACCCTTCATAACCTTAACCCGGCCCTGCCAGCCAGAATAGTGATATTACACTTAGACCCCTCATAACCTTAATTCGGTCTTGCATATAGGTAGTTAAAGTTAAGAAACAAAATATGCTGTTTATCATTGTCTACCCATTAACTAATACATGGTTATGCAATGCATTTACAGTGGGAGTTACATAATGGTAAAACAAAGACCATTTCAAACATTGAAATTGAATATTATAAATTTCAGAAGAGATCCAGACAGCTTGTGGCAAATCTGTTGTTCATCTTTCGAGTTCGAAGGTGACGATGACATCAATAAATGGTTTAGTTTCTGTGAGTACGTAAGTGACTGATCAGGCCAATTTGTGCTCTGAACTGTCTGCGACACATTGGACAGGAGATACCGCTTGGGGTTGTTTGATCAATAGAGAACGTGCTGCAGTTCTGAGATTTACGCTGCTCGCACTTTTGCACTACTCTGCAATTCTCTCCAGTTCAAAGTCCGTAGCTTCAGTATGGATGAGACTGCGCCAGGTGTAGCGATTCTGTGCGAGAGCTTCCCAAGCTTCAGGGTCAATGCTGAAATGTTTCAAGGATAACTTGAGTGAATCTTTGAAGCTTTACTTCTGACCACTCTGAGATTGTTTTCCCTTCTTCAGCTCACCGTAGAAGACCTTCTTTGGTAGTCGCTCTTCTGACATCCTGGTAACGTGGCTTGCCCATCTCATCTGTGATTTCATCAGCAAAGTGTGGATGATTGGAATGCCTGCCCGTGTGAGAACCTCAGTGTCTGGGACCTTGTCCTGCCATCTTATCCTCATCAGTTTCCTCAGGCAACTCATGTGAAAATGGTTCAGCTTCTTGGCATGTCGTATGTACACCGTCCAGGTTTCGCATGCATACAGCAGGTTCGGCAACACAATGACTTTGCAGACCTTCAGTTTTGTTTGTAGACTAATGCCTCTGCGCTCCCACACATTTGCGCGTAGTCTGCCAAAGGCCACACTTGCTTTAGCAATTCTTGCGTTGGTTTCGTCATCGATATAGTTTCCACGTGAGAGTGTACTGCCGAGATAGGTGAACTTGTGCACTCCAAGTAGGGTTTGGCCATTTACTGTGATGGTAGGCTCTATGTTAGGCTTTCATGGTGCACGTTGGTGTATCTCCTTTGTCTTCTTGATACTGATTGTGAGACCGAAATTGTCACAAGCTGAAGAGAAATGGTCCTTACTCTGTTGCATGTCAGACTAAGATTTGGCTTTCAGGGAACAGTCGTCAGCAAACAGATCACGAACATTCACTTCCTGTAATTTAGTCTTTGCCTGTAGTCTCCTCAGATTGAAGAGCTTGCCTTCTGTCCGGTATCTGATGTCAATCCCCGGGTCATAGTCACAGAATGCATAAGTAAACTTGGCAAAGAACATCATACTGAGGAGAGTTGGGGCCAACACGCAGTCTTGCTTGATTCCATTGGTGACTGTGAATGGTTCAGACGACTCACCGTTGTCCACGACACGAGCGAGCATGACATCATGAAATGCCCAACCATTACGATGAATTTGTCTGGGCAACCAAATTTTGCCATGATCTTCCAAAGGTCCCCACGACTGACTGTGTCAAAGCCTTTTGTCAGGTCGATGAATGTCGTGTACATGTTGGAGTTCTGTTCCTGGCATTTCTGTTGGACTTGACAAGCTGCAAACACCATGTATGTGACCCCTCGTCCTTTCCTGAAGCCACACTGACTCTCAGGCAGGATCCAGTTATCAATGTGATGCACAAGGCGATTCAGCAGAATTCTGGTGAGGGTTTTGCCAGCTATTGACAACAAGGAGATATCCCGATGGTTGTCGCAGAATTGTCTGTTGCCTTTCAGCTTGTACAAGTGGACAATGGGTGCATCCTTGTACTCCTGGGGTATAGTTCCTTGAGTCCACATTTACTGGAAGAGTTCAGTCGGTGTCATGTGCGAGCCTCCGGCTTTGTAGACTTCTACTGGTATAGCATCCGCTCCATGTGCTTTGCCATTTGACAGCAGGTCAAATGCTTTCTCACTTTCAATCAGCGTTGGAGGATCAGCACGGGATATGTTGATTTCCATTTGGGGCAGTGGATCAATTGCCTCCACACCGATAGATGAGTGTAGACTGAGAACGTTGTTGAAGCGTTCTGCCTAACTTTGTAGTATCTTTTCTTTGTCAATGAGCTGTGTGGTGTTGTCAGCACTCAGTATTAGAGATGTTCCTGATGAATGTGGCACGTAGATTCTCTTCGAAGTATTATAGACGTTCTTGGTGTCATTCTTGTCAGCGTAGGACTGAATCTCATCTGCTTTGTTACTCAGCCATGAGTCTTGCAGCTTTCTGAGTTTGCATTGGACAGTCCTCTTGTGGTTTTTGGACGCTGCCTTCTTAGATGATGAAGTGCTGTTTTCTAAACAGGCCTTTTGGAGCTGATGTTTCTCATTCAGTGGTCTCTGTATGGCAGCATCGTTCTCATCAAACCAACCTTGATGTTTACGTGTAGTGGGACCGAGGGTTTTGGATGCAGCTGAGTACACAGAGTCTCTGAAGGATGTCCAGTTTTCCTCGACATTCTCGGAGTTCGCATCAATTGTTTCTAGTTGGCTGCACAGTTCTTCGACAAATGCATGTTTCACATTCTCCTGTTTCAATTTGGAGACATTGAGCTTTTTGGGTACTTTTTGCCTTGTGGTCATCTGCTAGGCTCAATCTGAATATTGGGCTTAGAGACTATGAGCCTGTGGTCAGTCCAGCATTCTGCACTTCTCATGGACTTTGTGACTAGGACATCCTGTGTGTCTCTTCTCCTGATGATAACGTAGTCAGTGAGATGCCAGTGCTTGCAGCGTGGGTGCATCCAAGATTTCATGTTGCGGTTTGGCATGCGGAAGACTATGTTGGTGATTAAGAGGTCGTGTTCAGCGCGTTTCTTCAGTAGGAGGAGTCCGTTGTTGTTGCATTTGCCAAAACCATTCTTGCCAATGACACCTGGACATGTCTGGTCATCTGTGCCAACTCTAGCATTGAAGTCACCAAGGATGATGAGCTTTTCTGTCTTCTGTAATTCTGCGATAATAGTCTACAGGTTTTTATACATTTTGTCCTTGATCTCATCTGAGTTGGTCATAGTGGGTGCATAGGCGCTGATGATAATTGCATGTCTTTTTCCAGGCAGTGGGAGTCTCATATGTATTAGTTTGTCATTCACACCCACTGAGAGATTGTGAGCTGCTGACTAGCTGTGATTTGATGGCAAACCCAACATCAGTTTCACGTCGCTCTTCTTTACTTCGGCCACTCCAGAAGAAGGTGTAGCCAGCTCCTATTTCGGCGAGTTGTCCTTTCTCAGCTAGGCGAGTTTCACTCAGGTCCGCTATATGGATGTTGAATCTGTCTAGTTCTCTACCAACTATAGATGTTCTTCTCTCTGGCCTATCTAGTGATGTAATGTCCATTAGTTAAAGGCACCGATGTCTTCTAGTTATATTTTCGACCGCTAAGTTGGGATCCCGTAAGCCGCGGTATGCTGACCAAAGTTACCGTGAAGCAGGCAATACTTAGGGCACCTTTTCTAGCCCCATCCTCATGCTACGCAGGTGAGCAGTGTGATCCTGAAAAGGACTGTTCAGTCACTCAGGGGGCTGAAGAGTTCCACAGCTGCTTCAGTCCAGTAAAAAGCGACCCTATGCACAGAGCCGCCTGTGTGCAGGTCTGCAGCTAAATCTCCCAGTGTATCCCCAGCTTTGCTGTTCGCACATCGCCACAGGACTTGAATGCATCTGGTGGGGGGAGGGGAATGATGTTATGATTTGCGCGTGAGTTGGATTTAAGCGAGGGAAAGTTGCGCAGTCACCCCCACTCTCTCGCCCAGACCTGTCTGAATCCAGTGGCACAACAATTTTGAGACGTCTGGAGACGAGTCCGGATGCATTGGATGGTCATCAGGTCCCATTGCACCTGAGCTGATGCCCTGCGCTGTCCACATAGCTCTTGCTTTCTGCCTTCACAGCCGGGAGGATGAGCATATCTGCTCGATCGCCTGGTCCGCAAGAGAGGACTTTGCAGAGGGAACCATTTGTAGCTGTCCACTCTGGGTCAACAGTCACAGGTAGTACCGTCTACTGTTACTTACGGTAGCACGGGTAGCCCGACCTGACAGGCTAGTCAATGACACGTACAGTTTCCTAAGATTCTCAAGCTTAGAAATTGATAAGTATTGCCTTTTCATCGCACTGACCCATTTATACGGGCCTCTTGCCATACATACACACGTTGGACTGACCCATTTATACGGGCCTCTTTTCATACATACCCACATTATACCGACCCATTTTATGCAGACCTTTTGCATATGTACCCACACAAGAGAGATGCGTTTACACTGTTTAATAATTTACTGTAAGGTACATTTATATTGCGATCATAGGTAAAATATCATAGTATAATGGGCATACAGATTCAGTACTATAATTAGTATACAATTTCATCATACTTATATTTCCTTAATTATATTTAGTCATATCTGGTTGGGTTAGAGAACAATACAAACGTTCTCTTCACAATCTGTGACTTACTCATTTATCATTTTACTTAAGAAGCTGGCAGTAATATTCAATATTTATTTTTCTTTGCATTTCTTTTCTGTTTTTTTTTCTTAAAATGTTCTAAATTCATTTACAATGTAGGTGAAAAATTGTATTCGGGATTAGTGGATAAGTCAGTAAAAATCCACTGCATCGGACTGTGGATCTCCTGTCTCGAAAACAAAATTTCCTCCATTTACACGTTGGACTTATGAGTTGTATATTGAGCTAATCTAACGAGTATGTACGTCTGTTTATGAATTTATGTGCGCGTATATTTGCGTCTGTATGTGGAATCTCTTATTTGACTCTCATGTGCATGCATAGTCGATATGTCTATCATCTGTGTCAGCTCTCCGTATGTGACATATACAGTGGAGGACTGTAGAGGAACAGAATATGTCTATCATCTGTGTCAGCTCTCCGTATGTGACATATACAGTGGAGGACTGTAGAGGAACAGAATAGCCATCCTTAGGTCAGCGGTTCAATCCGGTTGGTGGGAGGTTGCTTTTTTATTTTTTTAAATTTTTATTTATTTCGTGATTAATGTGTTATTCATTAATAAAATAAGATAGGGAATACGCTACTGATGAAGTAATACCGATCGTCTGTGCATGCTTGTGTCTATTTCCACATTATTCTGTAAAATTGCCGCCAAACAAATGTAATTCCCGTGATAGCTCAGTTGGTACAGCGGAGGACTGTAGAAAAACAGAGTTGCCATCCTTAGGTCACCGGTTCAAATCTGGTTCGCGGGATTAAAAAAAAAAAAAAAATCGTGATTAATGTGTAATTAATTCATAAAATAAGATATGTAATACACTACTGATGAAATAATACCGATCGTCTGTGCATGCTTGCGTTTATTTCCTCATCATTTTTCTGATATTGAGACGACGTAGAAGAATTTTGAGAAGTGAACAAATAAAGACCAATCCCCTGTGTTAGGAGATTGAAACAAACACACGCACACATATGCACTGACGCACATCAATACGAGAGAGAGAGAGAGAGAGAGAGAGAGAGAGAGAGAGAGAGAGAGAGAGAGAGAGAGAGAGAGAAGGAAGGAAGAGGAAGATAAATATCATACTAAGTCAACTCGCAGCAGTAGGATACAGGAAAAACGGTCAATTGTGGTTGAGCCGAGTTAACTGATGTGGAAATACTTAACTGTATCCTTGCAAAATTCAGAAACTTCAACTAAGTACATTTCGGAAATTTTACTCTAACTTTTAGTGGCTAGTTCCATCAAAATAATTGTTATTTCTTAAAATTAAAATACGATTAAACACACACACACACACACACACACACACACACACACACACACACACACATATATATATATATATATATATATATATATATATATATATATATATATATAGTTACGACTCTATGCCCTAAAAAGATGTAACAGAAAGAAAGTGAAACGAATAATGTGAGTCAAATTAAAGAGAAATTTATTTCAAGACAATTAAAACGAAAACTTTTAAAAATACTTACAATATTGTGAATTAAAATCCAAATAATCCAATAATCCTAACTGTCCTGATCACAAGTCCTAAATATAGAATGTTCCGAATGAATTCTAGTAGCCTTGAATGTCCTGACGTTCCAGTAGTCTTGAATGTCCTGATATGCCTGAATGATGTAATTCAGAATATCTTTGAATGAATTTACAAAAATCCCAAAGTCATATATCAATCCAAAATGAGAATAAGCATTTTAGTAATTCCAATTCCTCTCTCTGAATTTGCTCTGATATTCACAACATAACTATCAACATCTGATTATTAAAATGATTCTTTATAGACTGACCATTAGACCAAGATTGAAATATTGCTTACCACAACTCCCTATATATCAACACAAGTCACCTGACAGAATGTTATAGAAAATCATATGCCTACATGGCAGAAATCAGTAATTCTAGCGGAAAAACCAATTTAATTGTAAACAAAAGCAACCATGACTCAAATTATATGTAAACAACTTGTTTACCATCCTCAATCAAGCCTCAATCAAGGATAATAAAGTTAAATATGTAAACATTATACATAACTATATATATATATATATATATATATATATATATATATATATATATATATATATATATATACATATAAATTTCTAACTCAACCCACTTGATTCAATTTAATATTATATAATACTTTTGTCGTTGACAGAGGCAGATGAATGAAATGATGTTCTTAGGGAGGCTGTTCTATATCGCATTGAACGTAGCCACGCTTAAGTTAATGCCCCTCCTACGACCTAAATGTGATTACAGGAGATATTCCACTTCGCATGCAGTTTGAACTTATGATAAAAATAAAGTCATTAATAGTTAAGTATCTATTGTTACAAATCTTAGTGGCCCTAATATAGATCCCTGAGGTACTTCACCTTTTTGTGTCTGGTGTAACATTGTTTATGACAAATTCGTATGTTCTTCCTTTCAGAATGACTTAAACCAATTTAAAGAGTGGTAACTGAGCTTGTAAAGTTTTAATTTTTCAAGTAAAATATCACGATCAACTAAATAAGAAGCTTTGCTAAAATGTTAACGATATCGTGCGTCTGGAGATAATTCGTTTAATTAGACTGTAAAATAAATGTCCACATCATGAAGAAAGGAACAAAAATGTTTAGTCTAAAGACAAAGTTTGAATTCTTGCGCTGTGGATACATAAATAGATAGAATCGGTGTACCACAGGGTCACTTCATTTGTTTTCACACTTTTGAGTAAAAGGGCGAAAACTCTGAACCTGCCTGTATTAAGAAAGGAAGGAAAGAAACGAAACAAAGGAAGTCAGACTTTTCACCTAGAAATACTAAGTTGTCAATCATTCCTGACGCGCTTTGTACATTTCAGGAAACTCACTCACTGAGCTTATCAAGGGAGGAACAATCATGGATATAAGGACTAGACTAATATGGATGGGTCTGTGTGTGTCTGTGTGTGTGTGTGTGTGTGTGTGTTTATGTGTTGCATTTGAGTGTGTACGTTTGAGCAATGCATGTGATATCTCCTGGAAAATAGGTTAAACTTCCTGTCTCACAGGTTCCAGACCAAACCTCCCATTTTTTATACCTATAGTCATTTTGTGAAATTTCTTGAATTATTTAATGGATCTCCTCTAAAAGTCAACTCCGATTCCTGGTTTTAAGTTTTTATTTCAGTAAGAAGTTGAATTATTGACAAAACTTTCTTATAAAATGAAAATAGTGAATAAACATTGGCTTTAGTAATGCATTATTTCAAAAGTGATGAACATATAGATAGTTACACTTAATGAACAAAATATGTTGTTTACCATAGTCTACAATTAACTAATACATGGTTATGCAATGCATTTACAGTGGACTGTGGCAGTTACACAATGGTAAAACAAAGACCATTTCGACACTTGCTTTGAAATTGAATATTATACATTTCAGAAGAGATCAAAACAGCTTGTGGGAAATACACAGGCTAATCAGTGACACGTACAGCTTCCTGAGATCCTCAAACTTAGAAATTGATACGTTTTGCCTTGTCATGTTAATGACACATTGTATTAACCCGTTTATACGGGCCTCTTGCCATACATACCCACATTGTACTGACCCATTTATACAGGCCTCTTGCCATACATACCCACATTGTACTGACCCATTTATACGGGCCTCTTGCCATACATACCCACATTGTACTGACCCATTTATACAGGCCTCTTGCCATACATACCCACATTGTACTGACCCATTTATACAGGCCTCTTGCCATACATACCCACATTGTACTGACCCATTTATACAGGCCTCTTGCCATACATACCCACATTGTACTGACCCATTTATAGAGGTCTCTTACCATACATACCCACATTGTACTGACCCATTTATACGGGCCTCTTGCCTTATATATCCACATTGTACTGACCCATTTATACAGGTCTCTTACCATACATACCCACATGGTACTGACCCATTTATACGGGCCTCTTGCCATACATACCCACATTGTACTGACCCATTTATACAGGTCTCTTACCATACATACCCACATTGTACTGACCCATTTATACGTGCCTCTTGCCTTATATATCCACATTGTACTTATCCATTTCTACGGGTCTCTTGCCATACATACCCACTTTGTACTGACCCATTTATACGGGCCTCTTGCCATACATACAGACCCATACAAGAAAGGTGTTTTTTAAAATTAAATATGTTTAAAGGTGCTGGGGTACATAATGCAGAAATAAATGATTATAATGAAAACTAAACTCACTGAGAAATCTGTATACTATTTTCTTTCTGAATTTTCTGAGATCTACATTTTTACTCTGGTCATAGGTGAAATATCGTATAATGGGCATGCAGATTGGGTTAGAGAAGTATACAAAAGATGTCTTCACAAGCTGACACTTAATCATTGATCATTTTACTTAAGAAGCTGGAACAAATTTTCAATATTTTTTCTCTTTTGTTTCTCTTGTGTATTTAATACTTAAAGTGTTCTAAATTGGTTTAAAATGTAGGTGAAAAAAATTGTCTCCTGCATCGGACTGAAAATGCGTTGCCTTCCAACGCGAAAACGTTTATTTGGTTCTCTGTGCATACTTGTGTACTTTTGCCCTTTTCTGAATCATGTCTCATATTCTTCCTTATCAGATTTGATGTGGATATATAATATTGTAGAATATAGTGACATGATCTAACAAGTGAGATGTTGTAGAATATAGTTACATGATCTAATAAGTGAGATGTTGTAGAATATAGTGACATGATCTAATAAATGAGATGTTGTAGAATATTGTGACATGATCTAATAAGTGAGATGTTGTAGAATATAGTGTAATGATCTAATAAGTGAGATGTTGTAGAATATAGTGTAATGATCTAATAAGTGAGATGTTGTAGAATATAGTGACATGATCTAACGAGTGAATAAATCAAGATCCATCCCCAGTGTACATGATTAGGAGATTGAAACACTCGCACACACGCACCGCATATGCTCGAATGCACGTTAGTTTATGGAGAGGGAGAGCAAGAAGAGAAAGATAAATATAACCCTAAGTAAGTTCGAACTAAGATACATGAGAAATGGTTAATTGTGGTTGCGCACAGTTTACTGATATGAAGACCCTTGACTGTATCCATACAAAATCTATAACCTTCAACTAAGTATATTCGGAGTAAATATCAATATAATTGCAATTTCTTGAGTTTGAAATTTCATTCAATAAGAAAAAGCATTTTACGATTAAATTCGGGTCTTATCCATTTTTCATCGATCACTTGATCAGCAATTCACAGCATAGTATCTAAGATCAAAAATAATATTTTGTCATTGACAGAGAAAGATGGATGAATCGTGTTTCTAAGGGAGACTATTCAATATCGCATTGAAAGAAGGTTAACTTAAGCTACTGTCCCTGTTAGGACCCTTTGAATTTACCTTGAAGAAATATTTATTTACAACAGCGTATTCCATCTCGTGTGCAGTTTGAATTTATCATAAACAAGTCATTAATTTAGGTTATTTCTATTAGATACTTATTATTATTATTATTATTATTATTATTATTATTATTATTAGTAGTAGTAGTAGTAGTAGTATCAGTACAATTATTATTATTATTATTATTATATGGAAGAATCAAATAGAATGGATTGATCGAATATAGCTAAAAGAGAATATTAGCGTAAAGGGAAAAAAAGTTGAACTGTTATATCCACATGATAAATCTATGTACATAAACCTCGAGTTCTTTTTCATATGTATTTTTAATAATTTAAGACAATGACAAATAACCAAGATAAGAATCTAGATTTTACTCGTAATTTTAGAAGAAACGAAAAATCTACTTTGTTGTTTCTTTTCGTTGTAAATCGCATTTTTAATGGAGACTCCTTGAATCAAATCATTTTGACAAAACAAATTAATCTGATCTACCTCTTAACATTGTCACAGCTATACAAGAAAGAAAGAAATTAAAAATGAAAGAATGAAAAAAAGAAAGAAAACGGAAGCTTGATAGACTATTGCTCAGAAAGTGCTTTAAAAACAATTTCGATCAAATTATAATCCTTGCTATTTCAGAGAAGAGGTGGGTGATGGAAAAGTAGTTCAATTTTTAAAATTAATTTTAAATTATTTCGACCGAAATATCTTATGTGTGCGTGGGCCTGCACGTATCTCCAGTGTGTGCGCACACATGTTCGTCTATGTCCGCGCTGAAATTGTTCGCAGACAACCTTGATACATAGAGTGCCCTTTGTCGTCTTTTATTGACATTATATAGGTTCTTGCGTACGTATGTCTGTGCGTATGTCTGTGCGTGTTTGCAAATGTATATGCCGGTAATGCGTAATGCTCAGTGACGGCTCGAGGGTGGGGAGTGGGCAATGCCTACGGGCGTTATGCGAAGAGGGGGCCGTCGGGGTCTTCTTTTTTGCAGCTGAAATTTTCTTAGTATTTCACCTTCACCTTAGTCTAACTGGGTAAATTATTCACAAAACTTATATTTGGGGGTGGGGTCATATAGTAGATCGTATTGTATATAACAACTAAAACTTTCCATTATCATCAGTCATAATGAGACACAATCAACTTACAGAGTAATTATATAAACATTTACAAAAACCATGCTCTCTCTCTCTCTCTCTCTCTCTGATCCATAATACCTATTTGGAAAATTAAACCATTTAATTTAATCGGTTTTCTACGTATATAATCAATAATAAAAGTGACTAGTTGTACGTAATCCAATAACTGGAAAAGGATCATTGCTGAGGTTCCACCGGATCTGCAAGCGTGGTCAAGGCTGATTGCAAGATAAAAAGTCCAACATATCATATTAGGGAATCAATACAATTGAAGTCTGAAGCATCTATACAGAGGGATTTTCAATAATATAACACACGAAATTACGTTTTCAATCTGTTTATTTTAATATATTCTAATCTGCGCAAAACAAATCCTTTTTGTAATTTCCAACGACAATTTCTCAAACTGATTCGGTTCATGCATTGTAACTACGGCTTACAGAAGAAACCGAGTACGAGACACTCAATCGTGATAAAAAATAAATTCGCACTAAATAATTAGATTGTTTTAAGAGTGAACTCGGTTATTGTGAGCTACATAGTGTGCCTTGAGTGAACTCGGTTATTGTGAGCTACATAGTGTGCCTTGAGTTAACTCGGTCATTGTGAGCTACATAGTGTGCCTTGAGTGAACTCGGTCATTGTGAGCTACATAGTGTGCCTTTGGTTTGAGACTGTAAGTGGTCTTAAAAGTAGTTTGAAAATTCGAATGAAACAATACATTCCACGTCATAATTTTTCATTGTTAAAATTACACGTGTAGCTGAAACTGAATCTCGTATACTAATACAAAGGTATTTTTGACATACGACCAGAAAGACAAACGAAAATCCTTCAAAACAATTTGTTACAAATTGCACTCGTTGAACCAATAGGGCACGGACAGCTAACTCATTTCCCACAGACAGCAATGCTAATGTTCAGCAAAATTACTATACCTCTTTTATAAGACCGGCAAATCACGTGCAGATTACGATCTATCCAGGAGAAAACTTAAAAAAAAAAATTAAAAAAAAAAAAAAAAAAAAAAATCCAATATGATATGTTGCGGGGTTGTTTCCGTTGTAGGTGTAAACTATAACAATGCGGCCTGGTGGGATCTCCCATTTCACATCCGGTATTACCTATGCGGCGACAGCGATGGTATGAAAATGGACTAATTTTAAGCCTACGTTTGCGTGCAATTTACCAATACGTAGGCTACTTCTGAAAAATTACGTTCATATTTTCCGGTAATTATTTTCAGCCAATCAGCGACATTCATTTTTCTTGCAAATACGGTATTTAATATAATTAGTTGCATGTCACCATAAAGGTGATTGACATTTATAACAAAAGTTTTTGATTTAAAAAAGAAAGACATAATAAATAATATTTCTGGATTGAACCTTCTAATATCGAGATGAATTTGGAAATTCTACCTGCAATTCTACCGTAATCATTAGGAATTTTTATATTAGTTAGTTCAGGGTAATTGGGAGTTGGTTCATCCATTCATCAATCCCAAAATATATCCATCCATCTCTACCTGTATTCTTGCTACCTCCCTAACTACCCACCTACCTAGCTACCTACCTACTTATGTACCTGTGAAGTATTGCAGATCATCATAAAAATATGTACAATTCGACCTTGACTTGTATCAGTATTTATTTGCTGCTAATTGTACTCGTTCGCCTCTTCAAGGATTCTGGAATCACCCCATACATGCGGGAATCACCTCGTACACAGTAAAATTATTTGACAATAAAACAAATAGCAATGTATTTAACTATTACTTATATCACGATGACGCATACATTGATAAGGAAGTGTTATATAACAGTCGGGAAGTCCCGGTCTTATACAACTTTACAACTTCCTTGTCGGGTTAAGTCAAGGTTTACATAATTAATAGTGATCTTTTTTATTACCGCCGTCATAGGTGGGCATGGGTCGCGTTGTTCACCTTACAAACAAGTTATAATAAGTAAGGAATGATTAACATTACATGATCACATTTTCGGGATCTACAATGGTATTCACAAGGCGGATTTTTGACCATATTACTCATATACACACACATATCCTACATACTATTCATAAGGAAGGTGTAAATATGGACTCATTCAACATTGGTAACCCTTTCACCCGTGAATTAAAAAAAACATAATATGTTTCATATCAATTTGCTAACAATATATATATATATATATATATATATATATATATATATATATATATATATATATATATTATAAATCCATGTCTGTCTTGCACCCACCACAGTTCTAATTTTCTCCTTTGATTGAAATTTCGTCTTGATGAAGCGTCAACATAATTTTTTTTCTCCACTTCCATCCTTTATTTCTTTTCCATCTCTTTTTCCGTATGCAGTCTGTATTAACTATTTTATACACAGAAATTCATATTTCTCATTCTCGCTTTATATTTCTATATTATAGTTATTTTATGGTAGATTAACTGTTTAGAAATATTCGTAGCATAGCATTTTGGTGTGTTTATTCTTCTGCTGTCACAACTTATACGTTTCCTAATATAAGTCTCACCTAAATGTAAACTTAGACTTTTTCGTATTCTGTACTCGACATTGGTTATATAAGGAAAAAAAAAAAAGAGAGAAAAAAACACACAAAACAAAAAACAAAAAACAAAAAAAAGCAGCCGACATATTAGACCGCAGTTTGCTTTACATAAGATTCCGATAAGGCGTCATGATTTGTTTATTTTATTATTCTTTACCATCTCTCGGGACACTCCGTTTATGACGTCATGCTCGATCATCTCCGGTTTGGCAGAAAGCAACAAGAAAAGTAAAATGGCGACTTCGGACGGTAGTCCGTCGCTGTTTGCTGGTCAACAGTGGTCCAATTGGGCCTCAAATTTATCGCCTGGGTCAGGTATTGTCAAAATAGCAAATATATATGTTCATAAACGTGTAAATAAATGACTACTACTTCCTAGAGAGCGTGCTTAGGTCTTTGAAAATTGGATCAAGATTTGAAAATAGAGTTTCTGGAAATGGTGTCATCATGGGATTTTTGCTATTTTTCAGAATCAAACGGCGACGATGACGAAGAGAAAGAAGATAAATCAGAGAGCATGAAGCTCAAAATGAATGGTAATAAAAGCATTGAAAACGCATAATACATGTTTTGCCCCATCGCAATAAAACCACCTTTCACACGCGTGGATGGAACACATTTGACCGAGTTTTATGAGATGTCAAAAGTGACATCTTGCGACATTTGCAATATTAGCTAGAAATACACAAGATGATGTACACCTATATAACTAAATTGATTAAACCTGTAAATAAGCCATCTGTTTTTGTAATAATTGCAATTTCGGAAGGAAATCTCTTGTTAGCTTAACATTTTATTGTCAACAATTATTGAAATCCACATCTGAAATATTTGCATATGGGTCAGCACTAATAAATTGTGCGCTCATGAAATATTGGTATTTATTGCAGTTACCAACATAAAAAATCTAAAGTCCAAATCAGCGTGATCTAATCAGTGCACCCTTTCAGTTTTCTATAAAAATATTTCACTATGTTAAAATGATGATTACAAACCTTGACAACATGAAAGCAGTTATATTGACAGGTATATGAATGTCATTTTCAGTTGGACATAATTTATAGCAGACTATGGTTGATGTGGAAATTATTGTACAAAATGGCTGTTTTTTGCAAGTCATCGTGGATGAATTTCTGCAATGTATTGTGGGTAAAAACTGGTACCATTTTATATTTTTACTAGTTCATCCTTTTAGCAATTAACATTTTGGCATAGAAGAAATATAGCAGTCTTACCTTGCAGAAAATTACCCACAATGACATGCACATCGGAGAGAAAGGATAATTTACATTTTCCACAGCCACTTCGATAACAGAAGATGTATTTTGCGGCAATTTCAATATCTTTCTGCAAAAGCAATTATGAACGGTTTTCAATTTCAGATGCATACTCGTATCCCAATAGTCCTGCTCCATAGGTCAATATTGGTGTTAGTCTTTTGTAAAACAGTTTTTAATTCATTGCTTCTGTTGCCATATATTTTTTAGCCTTAGTTCAAGTTGATTTTGGGGTTAGAAATAAACTCGTATACTTATAAAAAATAGTTTATACAATACTGCCACAGTAATGCCATCTTTCATTCTGTTGCAAAAAGCCTCCATTGCAAGAAACAGTTATTTTAGTTTTGTCGAGACTGGTGTGCATACTGTTTACCACAAAGTTCTTATAAAACATTCAGTTCTAATTGCAGATCTCTGACCATGTCTGTGCGATATGCTACATTGCCTGTTAAAAGTGAAAGATATATTTCTGAAATGTCTTGAGTAACAAATATACCAAGCCTACATTTGGTTCAAATCTCTGACATCAAATTGTTATGTTAATGAACAGATTAACTAAAAATTATTGGACTGAAAATACACCCAAACCTTGTTCGCATGTTACATTTAAAAAAAAAAAGTATGTTTGTAAACATGAAGAAAAGAGTATTATACATTACTGCAATAATTTTTGTTTCCACTAATTCACTTTGAATCCAGACATGTGTGACTGGATCCATTATTTGCACAAGAGTTGTGATTATTAACTACAAGAAGAAAAAAGGTATGGTGTTTTGAAGATTAGATTTATCACTTGTCTTGTCAAAGCAGATGTATTACTCTTGCAGTGCCATTTATAGAATTACTATATAATTTTGTTGGTAGATTCTTCAACCACTTGAATTACAGTAAAGAAAAATAGGGTGTGTTGGTGAATGCACAATTTCTTGATAACTTATAATAATTCTGGTCATACTGATTCCTAACAATGGAGGGAAGTTATTGCTCCATTTTGGATAATCGCTAATCCATCAAAGGAATGATTGGTTATATAATAAAGAGCAGTCCATTCACTTCTGGGATATTCACTGAAACTTTTGTGTAATTATCTAGCGCCTGAACTCCATTGTTAGTTATCAGATGACCATCATTTTCATGACAACTAAGAAACAGTGCTGTGTAGAATTTGTAGCCAGACCATCTGGAAGTTGTTGTCAGTGCATTGCAGAGGTACAATATTAAATGTAAATTCCATGATTTTCTGACCCTGTAGTCCAATTTTGCTGTACTTGTTTGAATTTCTGTTCCCTACTTGGTTAAAATATTTGTTGCAAAAACATTTATTTGATTGTATAACCATTGGCAGACAAGCAGACCAATTTATTAAGTGATATAATAAGAATAAATGTTCTCTATTTAATTTTCAGATATGCCATTATTTGGGTTATGTCCATCACAGGATGAGTTCTATCTGGTCTTATGTGAAAAATGCAACAAAGTCATCAAACCTCAGGCATTCCAGCATCATATAGGTACTGCAGCTGAGGATGAGAATTTTCAACATATTCAGCAGAGACAGAACAAAAAATCATAAAATATCAAACATTGTTTGACACTATTAAAATGTAATTGAATTAGGTCACATATGTAAAACAACCAACATCACACTTGTGATGACTGTCATAACAATAAGGTGAGATATAACATACTTTCGTAGTTCCACTTGAGGTAACTGTGGTTACCAAAGTTTTCAGTTTGTTGCTATTGGGAGCCATTGATATGTGAATGCAGTGGGTATTTGCTACAAATGGCTACTGATGTTACAAATGATAAAATGCGGAAACCATGGGTACCTTTGGTAATAGTGCACCCTTAACTTACAATATGGTTCATATTAAATTTCTCAAGTGTGAACTTCTGATTAAAGTTCTTTAAGATGACTAAATCATCTTTTGAATCAGAATCATATTTCCTGCTCTAAAGTATTTTGTCAAAGGTCTCAAATTCAGACATGCATGGAGAAGAAAAATAAAAGTAGAGAGCTTGTAAAAAACGTATCCCCGCACTTCCTCTTGTTGTTGAACCAACTCCCAGCATCTGTGTCCTTGGAGTCAAGACCTTGGTGATTAGAATAGATCACATGGCCAAAGTTAGCTGCAGATCTCTACTCATCTTTTCATGCCCAATAAATGTATGCCTAGTTATATGGTGTGGATCTCAACAGTTTTGACTTTTTTTTTTAATCCAGGGACCGCAACTCTATGCTCCAGGGCAGTGGGGTCCAGTACAGATCCCAACCCCCTGTTTGACTTGTTGACACTTGTGTCACTAATCACACACTCCAGGTCTAAGACATGCTAGTCACATAACTTGGGAGTTATTTTAAATGTATGTAAAACTACCCTACCGCTATAACTGTCTCCAGGGAGTGAACACAATTTAAACTTACACATTTACACACTATCCCCAGTCATGTCCCAAGTCCCTAACTTGAATGGTATATGAGGTGTTGTGTAACATTACTTGTGCACACACACAAGTGTCCAGATGGACAGAATCACATAATCTCTGACTTTTCCTCGAAAATTGCAGAGCTAAAAATAGCTTTAATATGATTTACAGAGTCCTTTGAAAACTCGTTTAAATACTTGACAATCATCTACTATCCTTATGATACAAGTACTTGCATGATGCACTACCCTTATGATACAAGTATCTGCATGATGCACTACCCTTATGACACAAGTGTTTGCATGATGCACTACCCTTATGACACGAGTGTTTGCATGATGCACTACCCTTATGATTCAAGTACTTGCATGATGCACTACCCTTATGATGCAAGTGTTTGTGTGATGCCACCCTTATGATTCAAGTACTTGCATGATGCCACCCTTATGATACAAGTACTTGCATGATGCCACCCTTATGATACAAGTACTCGCATGATGCACTATCCTTATGATACAAGTACTTGCATGATGTACTACCCTTATGATACAAGTACTTGCATGATGTATTACCCTTATGATACAAGTACTTGCATGATGCACTACCCTTATGATGCAAGTGTTTGTGTGATGCCACCCTTATGATTCAAGTACTTGCATGATGCCACCCTTATGATACAAGTACTTGCATGATGCCACCCTTATGATACAAGTACTTGCATGATGCACTACCCTTATGATACAAGTACTTGCATGATGTACTACCCTTATGACACAAGTACATGCATGATGTACTACCCTTATGACACAAGTACTTGCATGATGCCACCCTTATGATACAAGTACTTGCCTGATGTACTACCCTTATGACACAAGTACTTGCATGATGTACTACCCTTATGACACAAGTACTTGCATGATGCCACCCTTATGATACAAGTACTTGCATGATATGCTACCCTTATGTCACAAGTACATGCATGATGCACTATCCTTATGATACAAGTGCTTGCATGATGCCACCCTTATGGTACAAGTACTTTCCTGATGTACTACCCTTATGATACAAGTACTTGCATGATGTACTACCCTTATGATACAAGTACTTGCATGATGTACTACCCTTATGATACAAGTACATGCATGATGCACTACCCTTATGATACAAGTGCTTGCATGATGAACTACCCTTATGACACAAGTACATGCATGATGCACTATCCTTATGATACAAGTGCTTGCATGATGAACTACCCTTATGATACAAGTACTTGCATGATGCACTATCCTTAAGGTACAAGTACTTGCATGATGCACTACCCTTGTGATACAAGTACTTGCATGATGCACTACCCTTTTGATATAAGTACTTGCATTATGCACTACCCTTATGATACAAGTATTTGCATTATGCACTACCCTTGTGATACAAGAGCTTGCATGTTGTATTACCATTATGATACAAGTATTTACATGATACACTACCCTTGTGATACAAATACTTGCATGATGCACTACCCTTGTGATACAAATACTTGCATGATGCACTACCCTTGAGATACAAGTACATGATGCACTATTATTATACAAATACTTGTATGATGTATAACCCTTAAAATACAAGTACTTGCATAATATACTACCTTTGAGGTACAAGTACTTGCATGATGCACTACCCTTGAGGTACAAGTACTTGCATGATGCACTACCCTTGAGGTACAAGTACTTGCATGATGCACTATCCATATAATACAAGTAATTGCATGATGCACTACCCATATGATATTTTTAAGTACTTGCATGATGCACTACCCGTATGATACAAGTGTTTGCATGATACACTACCCATAAGATGTAAGTACTTGCATGATGCACTACCCATATGATACAAGTACTTGCATGATGCACTATCCATATGATACAAGTACTTGCATGATGCACCACCAATATGATGATAGAAGAACTTGCATGATGCACTACCCATATGATATAAGTACTTGCATGATGCACTACCCATACGATACAAGTACTTGCATGATGCACTACCCATAAGATACAAGTACTTGCATGATGCACTACCCTTATGATACAAGTACTTGCATAATGCACTACCCAAATGATACAAGTACTTGCATGATGCACTATCAATATGATGATACAAGAACTTGCATGATGCACTACCCATATAATACAAGTACTTGCATGATGCACTACCCATATGACACAAGTACTTATGATACAAGTACTTTCATGATGCACTACCCATATGACACAAGTACTTATGATACAAGTACTTGCATGATGCACTACCCATACGATACAAGTAGTTGCATGATGCACTAACCATAAGATACAAGTACTTGCATGATGCACTACCCTTATGATACAAGTACTTGCATAATGCACTACCCATATGATACAAGTACTTGCATGATGCACTATCAATATGATGATACAAGAACTTGCATGATGCACTACTCATATAATACAAGTACTTGCATGATGCACTACCCATATGACACAAGTACTTATGATACAAGTACTTTCATGATGCACTACCCATACAATACAAGTTCTTGCATGATGCACTACCCATATAATACAAGTACTTGCATGATGCACTACCCATATGACACAAGAACTTGCATGATGCACTACCCATATGACACAAGTACTTGCATGATGCACTACCAATATGACACAAGTACTTATGATACAAGTACTTTCATGATGCACTACCCTTAAGAAACATATTGGCGATGAACACAAAAATCCACATCATCTGCTTTTGTTTATTTTAAGTTGATACAGTACAGTGGCTGAATACAATTCAATAAAGTCATTAACAGCCAAATTTATTTACAAGTCTAATGAAGGAGATTGTTGGTTTGTAAACATCTTGAGACGGTGATTTTAACACATTTTTGACTAACACTTTGCAGAAATGGACAACAGTAAAATCTGCCATAAATTTTCGGAAAATTGTATGTTACATCATAATGCTCCTTGTGGTGTGGTGTTACAGATTACATCACTTTAGGATGTAATTAACTGTCGATTTAGCCACATTATTGGAAATGTTATGGTGAATAATTGATACAATTTTAATAACATGTTAAAAATGGGATAAAACTCGTGTATTAGAGGATTATGGATTTTAGGATGTTAATTTTGGTTGGAATGTCACAGTATACATCATACATATGACCTAATTTTGCAACTGTAAAATCAACATTAACAACCTTGTGTTTTCAAATACAATACTCTTATTCCCTGAATCAAATGAAATTGACTAGGTAAGATTTGTTTATTTCTTTGAAGGTTTGCTCTCATGTGCTATTAATTCCCTATTTTTCATGGGGTATAAATTTGTTTGGATTTTGTGGTTGCTACAAACCACTAATTTAAAGCCCCAACAAACAATGATCCTTCTGTGGAAACAATATGAACTCTTCCCAAAAAAGACCAAAATATAAAAAATAATTCCACACAATGATAAAAAATTAATACACATGAAAATATATTAATTCAGAGTATTGCATAAGTAGTCTGTTAAGTGCAGCATGAAAACACAATTCAGGTGGTATAACGGTTCAATTTTTCTATTATTAATTCTGATCAATTACAGAATTTGCAGTTGGATCATAGACATCTCTTATAAGTCCTTTTTAAAAATGAATATACTGCATAAAATAAATGGACAATTGTTTTGATTTATAATTTGTGCATTCTTGTGATCATTTTCTTTCTTTTTTTAAATTGGCCAGCAGCAAACCAACAAAATGTTGATTAATTTACTTTCAGACACACGTCACCATGGAAAGTCAGGTGGGACCCCAAGTTCCTCTCCAGTAAAGTACACATTTTCATCAGGGTCCTCAATTTCACGCCATTCTGTCTCCTCTACATCTTTGTCATCGTCGATCAAAAGTCATGTGCCTCCGATAAAATCGGGTCATTCTGTGCCAACCAAAGCCAGTGTCAAAGAGCCGCCACCTTTATTCTCACAGAAGGTTGGGGCTTTGGCAGCTAATTCTATTGCCAGTAGTACAAGTTGTAAGGTCAAGGACAGCAAGTGCCAGAAGAATCACACAATGCCAGTTGTGAAAGTGGAACGAATGCCAGATACTCTTGCTATGAAAAAACAGTTGCCTCCCTCACACTATAAAGAAACTTCACCTTCTGTTAGTTCAACTCTTACAAATGGAACTCACAAAAGCAGCGCATTGACAAATAGTGGTGTCTGTTCAGAAAGTCCTAGTCCATTAGTGGATAACTCCACTCTATCATCTTTGCAATCTCATTTGCAGTCCCATTCAAGTTCCCCACCACAATTATTGCTGAATCAGGCAAAGAGTACTCAGGCAAAAAGTGTTGCTGTAACACCTACGACCTCCTCAGTAGCTAGGAGTCTTTCATGGGCAGGGTCATCAGCAGTGACAAATAATGCAGTGACTAATAATTTGCATCAAATTTCTACAGCGCCCTCAAGTGCAGCCACCACTACCTCAGTTGCTCTTGTGAGTTCTACAGGGACATTGACAACAAACACAGTAACTACAACAACAACAACTATGTCAGCAACCTTGACAACAACAGTGACTAGTACAACATCGAGTATTAGCGCTGCAGCAAATAGTTTTAAAAAGTTTCCAAAGTTTGAAAGGCCTGACAAGTTAATTCCACTCAAGGACCGGGAGTTTGATCCAAACAAACACTGCGGTGTAATTGTGGCAGACACTGGGAAGTCCTGCACTCGATCTCTGACATGCAAGGTGAGAATAATTTTCCTTGCATTTTTTTTCTGTCTACAATTCCTAATTGTAAACATGCAGTATTTATATTATTGTTTCAGTTTTAAATTAGGTCTTTTACTTTTTTTACATATTTGTGCTCAACACTATTTCATGCAGTTCCTCAACAATGGAACAGGAAGTGCATAAGCTTTATGATCTGCAACCCTGTCAGGTAGGTGATGAGTATCCTCTGACTGCTTGATAGTAAGTGCATATGCTTTATGCTTTGTGACCGTGTCAGGTAGGTAATGGATATGTTTACATTTGTTGCTGATCTGCTTCACAACTCTTCAATAGGTAGATTGGTGCCCAGATAAGTATAAAAATTGAAGAACAAAAAAAAATTTGAGTTGTGGTCTGAAGTTTAAAGGTCACAATGATGTGAGAAAATAAAATAGTTTTTATGTAATAACTTTAAATTTACTAAACATACCTTCACCAAAACATATGGATATGTTACCCTTAATGATAGCAATTGCACTAATGAATAATTTTTCATCTTGAGGTCAGATGTCAAAGTCATTGTTATCTGTAAAGGGAAATATGTTTTTTGCATCATAGTTTGACTTCTAATAAACATACTTTTATAAAACTGTACCGGTAGGTTGCCTTTGATGAGACAAAGAAGCCTGATGATTTTAGGATTAATAGGTCATGGTCAAGGTCACCGTAAACCATAGCAAGACTGGTGGTGGACTTATTATATACTTTTTTTAAGTATATGTCAATGTAGTGACGTAGGTGCCTTTACTGCTCTTAAATAAAATATTAATTGTTCTGAAATTGAATACTGCAGTAGTTTTACTAAAGTCTGTTCATTCCTGATATTGAATAATCTGCACCTTTGTTGTCATCTTAAAACTTACCGAAAAATATTCTCAAATGCAATGGACTTGTAGAATGGCAGACTGGCACAAAATTGGATCAAGAAAAGCAGACGTAGGGTCAAATCATTAACATTGCAGGCAGATAGAAGTTCAGACTTTTTCCAATAAGCATTGCTTTCATCGTGACATAGCGTGACATTCAATCTGATTTAAACAGGATCACACCTCTTGTTTGATCTTGTCTAAAAATGTCCATTTACTTTAACATTGGTTTTGTCCTATTTCTCAGGGCATTTATATAATGATCTTTCCAATGAATATTGATTGATGAGGAGCAAAATAAAGTGAATTATCGGCATTAAAAGGTATGTGTAATAAAATTTTCAAACATGACACCTATAGCTGAAATAGTTGATACCAAATGCTAACATGACCTGTATGACTTGTACTTTAGTACACTAATGCAGTACATACAATTTCATTCACATGGTTATAGTTGCAGTCTTTCTGAAACTTATAAAGCTCATAAAATTGTAGCATATTCTAGCGTTCACCGGACGAAATAACTGACAGTAAAAATCCCTTTCTGGATGAGATCATAGTGTATTGCAGGCTAATCAGAACCTCTTACCCAGATGCAGGTAAAAGCTAGGTTCCCATAAACACTTGGGTTTAAGTCTGTTACTGAAAATAACAACAGTGGTGACTTCAGAGACGCTTCAACTCACAAGCTGACAATAATGAGTCGAGAGCTTTGACAACTAGGCCATGTTGTCTCAGGTTTTATGGTGTCATCAGGTTTTTCCCAAACTTAATAGATTATGAGTTCTTCTTGACTTTCAACCTTCCTAAAGGAGGATCTGTATTGTTATATGTAAACTTGTACAAGTTCTATGTTGTTACATGTAAACTTGTATGAGTTCTATATTGTTACATATAAACTTGTACGAGTTCTATATTGTTACATGTAAACTTGTATCAGCTCTATATTGTTACATGTAAACTTGTATCAACTCTATATTGTTACATGTAGACTTGTATCAACTCTATATTGTTACATGTAGACTTGTATCAGCTTTGTATTGTTAAATGTAAATTTGTATCAACTCTATATTATTATATGTAAAACTTGTATAAGCTCTATATTGTTACATGTAGACTTGTATCAGCTTTGTATTGTTAAATGTAAATTTGTATCAACTCTATATTGTTACATGTAGACTTGTATTAGCTTTGTATTATTAAATGTAAATTTGTGTCTGCTCTATATTGTTATATGTAAAACTTGTATAAGCTCTATATTGTTACATGTAAACTTTGATGATTCTGTATTGTTACATGTAAACTTGTATGAGCTCTATCATATCCGTGTGGTTCCATGTAAATTTGTATTAGCTCTATATTGTTTCAGGGGAGCAACAGTACTTCAGTTGGGAGAGCATTGGACTCGTAATCTAAGGGTTGCAGGTTCGATACCCACACATGCCAGCCCTAGTTGGATGCCTCGATGTGTCCTTGGGAATGGCACTTAACTCCCATTTTCTTGTCATGATATAGCCATAATGTGTTAAAAGTACCATTAAAACCAACAAAAACAAAGTAGACTATATTTTTGTTATGTGTAAACTTGTATAAGCTTTATATTGTTACATGTAGAACTTGTATGACTTCTTTGCTGTTACATGTAGAACTTTACGAGTTCTATATTGTTATCTGTAAACTTGAACGAGTTCCATATTTTTACATGTAAACTTGTACGAGTTCTATATTTTTACATGTAGAACTTGTACAAGTCCTATATTGTTACATGTAAACTTGTATGAGTTCTATATTGTTACATGTAGAACTTTATGAGTCCTATATTGTAACATGTAAACTTGTATGAGTTCTGTATTGTTACATGTAAACTTGTATGGGTTCTGTATTGTTACATGTAAATTTGCACGAGTTCTATATTGTTCCATGTAAACTTGTATAAGCTCTTTATTGTAAACTTGTATGAGTTCTATATTGTTCCATGTAAACTAGTATGAGCTCTTTATTGTAAACTTGTATGAGTTCTATATTGTTACATGTAAACTAGTATGAGCTCTTTATTGTTACATTTAAAACTTGTATGAGCTCTATATTGCTTCCTCTATTAATACATATATAACACTGTCTGTTATTTCAGTCTCATGCCCTCTCACTGAGGAGAGCGGTGCCTGGGAGAAGGCTACCATTTGATGAACTCCTGAAGGAACATAAAGAAAGGAAAGAAGCTTTCAACAAAGCCAAGGCTGAGTTCAAGATGAAAGCAGCAGCAGCAAAAAAAGAGGCTGCAGCTCTCAAGTCCAACCCTATTTCTGCGCTGACACCACTGCCCAAAGTCCATCCCTCTCACGTAAACCAACTTCACCAGAAAGACAATCGAGTTGGTCATCCATCATCAGCTCCACCAACTACTACCAAACCCTCCACAGTCCAGTCCAAATATAACTCAGCAGTCATTGGCAGGTGAGTAATCTGCCCTGTCTAATCACTACTATTTTGAAGAAGAAAAAAAAAAAAAACCTGTGTGTGCAGGAAAAGTTAATATTTCATTATTTCTTGAATCAGGTACTTGATGAACCTTTTCAAATTAGAACATTTCTTTTGACTTCTTCCTTCTCACAAAATCCTTTTTTTTTCCCTACCCAAACACTAGGGAAAGAGGCTGTTTTTCCACTGTTGCATGAACAGTCTGCTCTATGCATATGCTTTTTTTTTAACATCAATTAAAAAGAACAATTCAGGCCAGAAAGAGACTTGCCTGTCTACTTGCCATTATTATCATTATCCTCTAATATGGTGTTGCATCTGGTTTGAACTTAAAAATTTGTGTGGAAGGGCATTTTGGTACATTTTAATTGTTTGCCCCTCTTTTTGTCTCACTTGTGACTATCAAAACACATATCACTTTTCCAGTGGGTTCTATCAGCAATGCCATTTATACTAAGTTCATGTGTTAATGTTTTTGAAAGTCACAAATCTTGTACATGAGTTCTGTTTTTAACTGAAACTTTGGGATAATATTGCTGTATGTCTAAAGTTTATATCTCAGTCTGCTAAGTGTTTCTATCTTAGTGCTGTTTACAGGTGAAATACCAAAAGGACTATATTAAACAAAGGCCATTTTCTGACCCTGTTTTTGTGAAAAAAAATTATATTTTTAAATTTCATGACTCTTTGTCTAATTGTGTTATTTAAGATAAAAAATGAAACTTGTCTGCATTAATTTTTTTTTTAGATTTCAAATTCATAGTAAAAAGAAACAACCCTTGAACTTGGGCTGGTGTTGGAAATTGCATGAATAAATGCAGAGTTAGCAACTTTATACTCCAAATTAGATATGAGTGCAGTCAAGCTCCAAGAAGAAATATCAGCAGACTGTGTATTTCTTGTAAGCAAACTTGACTTAAAAATATCATCATGGAGCACGGTTGCGCTGATACCTAAAAACTAAAAAATGCTCAAGTTTCACTGACTATGTAGCATTGGCATTTTGTTCCAGATGCACTGTTGGTAGATCAGTCACCACTATGCATAAAGAAATAAAACTGCATTTTATTCTATTTCTACCAGTATTGTATTGTACTCAAAAAATTCAGAAGAAACAAGAAAAAAGATATTTTAAAGAATCTTATTAATTTCTTTCTTACATTAGTTATTCTTTCTAAATTTTAACTTACCTTGCGCACATGGTTCAAATTTTTTGAGAGGCACCAGCGGGGATTCAGAAAAAATTTAACAGAAACTGAGAGGTGACCATATTAGGTAACATTTTATTGTTTAACATGTCTGAACATTTCCAATTTATCACATATAGGATGCCATAACTAATATGAATATAAGTAGATGTCTTGTTGCTTACAAATGAAGTATAACATATGGATTTAATGTTTTATATTCAATTATGTTATGAGACAACCCATCATGTGGGAGAAATTAAACATACGGTAGACTCCACTATATTTCTTCACACATAAACACACACATACATCCTAAAATACAGCTTGCTATATAGGTGAAACCCAAAATACATTTAAGAAGATTTAATTTAGTCAATCTTTCTTTCAGCTTTAACAGTATTAGCTTTATAAAACAAAAGTTGGCCTCTACCGTACTCCAGTGGATTACACAAGAAAGGATGTTTCAGATGTACTATATAATGTACACTGTATCTGCCGCATAGGAAATGTGTATATGCTACTTCATTTTCTCCAAAACGATATAAACAAGATTTTAAAAAATATCGGGAAAAATATTACTATGTGCAGTTAAAAAAGCGATTGTTAAACAAAAGTAGACGTAAACCTTTAGCTTGACAGTGTAAGCCAATATATCTATTGAACTTGTAATGTTTTGTATGTAGCTGATACCTCAAATGGTAGAGCATCTGTCAACCACACGGAAGAAACAATTTTGAATCTCAGAAGGGAATATTTCTTTTGTTCTTTATTTTACTAACCTATTGAATGTGACAAATATCTTCAAATTTACCTAATTGCTGAATTTTATTGAATCATATTTGGAGAAAAAAAATCTAGAGATTCACCTCCCAAAATATGTGAATTATGCAAGTGCAAATTTTAAATTTGCTTGCAAATAATGGAATTTTCACATAGGATGAGTAGTGAATATTAGGGGATAGTCTTCCAATGGGGTGAGGTGGGGAATGGGTGGGTGGGATCGTGTTCTATTCAGCATTCAAAATTGCTCATAGTGGCCCAGAATAGTTGTTTTTTTGTTTTTGTTTTTGTTTTTCATTAAAGGATTTTACACTTTGTTTCAATAGTTACTCGAGCTAGCAGGTTATGAAAGTTAATACTCTATTTCATTTTATTTTTGTGATTTTATTTTATTTTTGGGTGGGTTGGAGGGAGTGGGATACCATAGCACCAAATGTGATTTTATTGTTTTGAATAGGTTTTAATATAAGAGAGAGAGAGAGGGAGAGAAGGGGGGGGGTCTCTTGTTTGGAAACTATTGTATGTAAGGAGCATTGTAAAAAAATATTCATCTGTAAAGACATTTCACTTAAATTGTTCACAATCAATTTTCTCCCCAGTGAAGGACAGGTAAGAAATAGGTATCACAGTGATAGATTGATGAATGGATTGCTGGAAGCATTGATGACTGTTAAAGTTTTAAATATAGTTGTTTTCAGTGTTATACACACTTTGCAGGCAAGAGGTATAATGTTTATGCAAACTTGCTTTCACTATATTTGTATTTAATGCTCTGTGTATACATAGATGAGCGAGAAAGAAATGATTTGGGGGAATTTGTGTTTCATTTTCATATTCTATTAATCATTGCAGATGTGTTCATAAAACTGTCCAGTTTTATTAATATTTAAACCTTTTTTTATATGCGTCAGAATTTAATTTAAAGTTTACGATCAGTATGTTTTTCTTTCCTATATCATTTCCACTGACTATTTGTGAAGAAAAATAGATACCAATTCAGTCAGTGGTAATCAGGGTTGAATTTTAAAAAGAACTTTCCCAGAGGAAGTATATATATATATATATATATATATATATAGAGAGAGAGAGAGAGAGAGAGAGAGAGAGAGAGATTTTGAAAGTGTTATTGAATGTTTTTCAGTGTGGTATTCAGGGGTCAAGCTCTACATACATTTTAGAGAGAAGTGACTTCTTTTGGGCAGAATAGGAAGAAGTGAGAGCTGAACAGGGAGAAGGGGGAGAAAAACAATATATATATATGTATATATATTTATAATGTATGTCTGTATATATGTGCTTTGGTCCTCTTATTTGAACTGTGTCCTCTATTTCTTAGTATGCATATTTGCATTTAACATTGGTTTTAAGCAGCACTTTATCATCAATTTGAAAATTCTCTGTGTTGTATGTATATCATAAACACATTTTGTAAGCGTATGAATGTATCATATTCATATGCAGTTCTTCATACTTAAAAAGTGTGTATGTTTTAATGGATAGATAATATGCAATGTATTTTGGCCATATGACTTCAAAAGAGCACAGCAGAAACTATTCATTGTAATTAATTTTAACTGATAGGAGTACCTAGATTACAATATCGTAATTACAAATATGTAAAAATACTTAATCAACTGTCATTTAAACAAGAATATTTTATTTTGTTTTAGTTTCTAAAACTTCACTAGAAAATGGCAGTTAAAAACATTTCTAAACTAGTTTGAAACAACCCCTATAACATGTAGATGAGAGCACATGTTCATCCATTCAAACCACGGTGGTCACTGATGTTACAGATGAGTAACCTGAACTTTACAACTACATGTTTAGGGAGTTCATTCAGAATTAAATGTGAATCTTTTCAGTGTTCAATAAAAAATTTCTCAGACACAGGCCCAGGGCTGGTGACTTTAAAAAAAATCGCAAGCCCTGACTCAAATTCCACAACCCCCGACTACAATTCCCTATTTTTTTTACTCAGATTTGTCACATAATGTTGCAATTGCGGTACTTTAAATATAAAAAGTATAAAACAAAATCATGTTAAATTGACTTGTGTGTTTATTAGGATCTCAAAATATTTAATTTAAAGCAATGTTTTCCTCCAGGTCCTGATGTCAATCATTGTCCAATTGCTCTATCAATGTCCACCTTACTCATTGGATCAGCAGTGTTGATGTTCATTGGCATCTGAAGCGTGTCTTGCATTATACAGTTTTTCTATACTTTTGATGTTGTTCATAGGTGCCGCTTAATATGTTTAACCAGTGTTGCATTACTTAAGTGTTTCTGCCAAAATCATTTTTGGGTCCGTCTTTCCATTTTATCTCGGCTATGCCAAAGGACGAACGATTTTTAATCAAAGACTCGAAAGCCATCATGGACCACCTTTGAGCCCTTTATTACTTATAACACCTATAAAAAAAATCCCGCATTTATCCTAAACTCTCCAGATTACAACAGTAAGGTAATCAATTAACAGTGTTGTGTACACATGTAAGTCTTAATCCGTTTACTCGGCCACGTATCATTGCACCAGTCATAACAACTGCTGGAACAATTCCAGTCCCCAGTAGATTGGTTCCCGCTGGTTTCTGTAATGCGTGGATAGAATACATAAAAATGCCGCTTTTTTTCTTTTCTTCTTTCTTTAATTTGTTTTTAGAAAATCTGTTTATTTTCAAAAGTGGTAGATTTCTACTATAAAACGTTATGTCTGTTAGACATTGTTAAAAACTGTATTTTTGTCCTACTGCCAGTAGAATCATGTGCACGTTAAAGCCAAGTGAGCACTAATTATAGGTAACCCAGGTAATCTGTTCCCATTCATGTGAAGTCATATGGCCAAAATCAAAATAAAAAATGGTGTTGAGACCAAGAAGGGACCGACCATTTAATAACAAATATGGTGCTACTCATGCCATGTGGGTGCATCTATTTATAGAAACGTGTATTTTTTTAAAATGACCTTAACACTTTCTAGCTTTGGTACAACAATCCTACTTGTAATAATGTTGTGCATTAGTTAGATATTATTTGCTTCGCTGCTTTTTTTGTATTTTCACAAAAATGAGTGATGTAAGAAAACAACCTTGACCTTGCAGTGCATCTTGAATTCCACAACATAGCATTGTTCCATATGTTTCTGACCGAAAATGTTTTAGTTTTAGGCTAAATCTTGTATCACGTAATATTTAGACATTGCTTTCTACGAACTGTATAGTTTCCTTAATTTATGTGCCCAATGAATCACAAAAACCAATGAAGAGGTACTTCCTAGACACAGCGATGTCCGCCATTAATACCCCATGACAGGTTCACTTTTGGTTTAAAACTGATTTTTTGAAGAAAATATTGCAAGCACGGCAGTTGAAATCTTAAAATAATATATTTATAAAGTGCTTTCACCGATTCTTTTCTTAAAACACAAACTGTTGTTTACCTCTTGATGTTTCAAGTTTCGAAACTCAAATTGGTGTATTTTCATTATCAGATGATAACTTGCGGAAATTGTGCAGTGATAACAGACAATAACTGGTGGGGGAAAGGGTTAATAGTCATTCAGCTATTAAAACACGTGACTGAATGTGCAAAAGTTTGTTTGTCCCCGCAATTGATATCAACGTCTGCTATAGTTCAGCAATACATTTCTCCTGGGGCTATAACACTGTAACTACTCGGCTGGATCGCGGGAGCATTTCAAAAGCAATAAACTACTGTCACTCAGTTTACAATTTAAAAAATCACAGGGCAGTCGTTTTTGCTTTCCTAATAGAAGAAGGCAAAGTTTACATTTTTTAGCATTTTAGTCACCCACTGTGTCATCAATTAGAGAGAGAATTCCTTTGAAATGAATATGAATCACCCACAGAATGAATAAAATAATGAGTTATGCATACACATTTCATGTATATTTGTCAGATGTGGTTTTGAAGTTGCTACAGGTAACAGCATTGAGCATGTGCATCTGTGTGTATGCGTAATCATGAGAGAGAGAAAGAGAGGGAGAGAGAGACATAATACATATCATTTATGATGTAAATATATATTTTTCTTCTGTGATCCACCTTAAGTTTTTTTTTTCTCAGGCAGGGCCAAAGTTCAATTCAATATTATTTACTGCTGTACATACCATTGATAACAATTGAGTAAATGTGGAGAGATCACATATGACAAAGAAATATTTACAACAGGAAATAAAATCTAATAAAAGTGAAACTGAACATGGAATTTAAAAAAAATCAAAACATTAACTTATGATATATGTACTAAGTGGATGAATTATGAAAGCAATTGTTATGAGCAAATGGCTAGATTTTAAAGGTGATTATAGCAGTGACATGCTATTTGAATGAACAGTGACCACTAATTTAGTTTGTGATTGCATCATAAGACAAACAATCCAAGATATGGAATGGGTAATTTAAATCATTAAACTTTGCATTTTTTTAATATGGTTTTTATTAATTTAAGCAAACAATACTAATATGGTATTAGATTCATGTACTGAAAAATAAAAAATTTTAATGAGATTTTGAAAAGCTTTTTAGTACTTGAGACACCAGCCCAGGGATTTTAAAAAAAAACACAAAAAAAAAACTAGCTAATGAATATTGGCAATTATTTTCAAAATCAGTGAGACAGAGTAACGATGAAGATTTTTCATGAAAATTTATGTGTGAGTGCATGTATGTGTGTACATTGACACAAAATTAAGGAAAAATATTGTAATAAGAACATCTTTAGTTTCCATGAAGATTGGGACAAACATCAATATTTTCGGTGAACAAGAGAATTCGGAAACCTCTTGAAAAACCTGATTATTGGTCATATCAGCCAATGATATTAAACAATATTTCAAACAAACACGGGGGTCATGGGTGGCTGAATGGTCTAAGGCGCTCGCCTTTACAAATCACTCACACATCTCACCACTGTCTGCAAGAGTTTGAGTCTTGGCTTGACCAATGTGGGTATGTGAGAAAGCTTGCCAGTAGCTTCCCGTGGGTTGGTGGTTCTTCCTGGGGTCTTCCTAGGCTCTTCCTTCTTCAGATATATTGGCCGCCATGCACAGTCTATCATGTGGTGAGAAATGGTGTTAATCCCCACAAAACCAAACCAAACAGAGACAATTTTTTTATTTTATCAGTGGCTGTCTTAATTTTGCAATGGAACTTAAAAATAGTTTCATGTTGAGCAGTAAGTTAAATTTATTCATCATGGGTTACTAGCGTTTATTTTGGGTCATTTTTTTAGCAAATTTAAACCTTATTTTTTTGCAACTATGTACCAGAAAAATAATACAAATACATAGTCATTTTAAATTAATGAATAGTTTATGGATAGACAGTGTCATTGAGAAATACATGGAATAGATGAGCCTATCCTTGATATTTTCTTAATATATGGTTTCCATGGCAACCAGCATGAGAACAAGAAACTTGTGTCAGAAATTAAAACACCTCACCTCATACTTGTAATATACATCATGTAAAGAATTCAATATAGTTCTTTCATGGAACTGTTAGTTTGTATCCTGATCTTTTTGGTGTTCTTATCATAATGCTGTTCACAGGTTAAACACTAGATTCCATGGAACTTCTAGTTCCTGCTCGGTGTTCCTATCACAATGCTACTCACCAGGGAAATAACAAATTCTTTAGTTTGTATCTAGATATGTCTGGTGTTCCTATCATAATCCTGTTTACAGGTGAAACATCAGATTCCATGGAACTCTTAGTTGTATCCTGATCAGCTAGGCATTCCTGTCAATGCTGTTCACAGGTGAGACCCCAAATTCCATGGAACTCTTAGCTTGTATACTGATCTGCTGGGTGTTCCTATCATAATGCTGTTCACAGTTCAGATGCCAAGTTCTGTTGACCCCATAGTATGTATCCTGGTCTGCTATGTGTTCCTATCCGGATGCTATTCATGGGTGAGACACCAAAATCCATGGAATCCTTGGTTTGTATCATGATCTGCTGGGTGTTTCCATCATAATGCTATTCACAGGTGAGACACCAAATTCCATGGATGACTTAGTTTGTATCCTGATTAGCTAGATGTTCCTATCATAATGCTGTTGACATGTGGGATGCCAAATTCCATGAAACCCTTGGTTTTTGTATCTTGATCTGCTAGGTGTTCCTCTCATAATGGTATTCACAGGTGAGACATTAAATTCCATGGAACTCTTAGTTGGAGATTTGTTGCTTTGGGAGAATACAGTTGGTTTCAGGTGCCAAAATGTCCACTGGGAACCCAATCCATAGGACTTGCCCTTGTTGCCTTTATATTGAAAATGTTGGCTTAAGTGGGCTTCATAATGCATTATAGTTTTAAATTGCAGGTCCAGCATTGGTTCTCTGCACTTCCAAACAGCCTTGTTGAGCAAGCAGGATGTGAAAGCTGAACCACCAGATATTAAACCACAGTTAGAAGATATGGAGATGGATCATCAGGATGACAAGGCTGAACATGATGACTCCTTCACATATCATCATCCACGACCAGCAGCTGTAAGTAGTGGAACCTTGTAATTCTGTCTTATTGGCCTTCTTTTCTTATGGAGTCAGGTTAATACTTAATAATAGAATTACAGCCTTTTCATTATCTTTTGAAGCAGCTGTCTCAAATTCATAGGTACATGGCTGGGTCAGTACAACAAGGTAACAAAAAAGTTTCAGTGTTATAAAAGAAGACAGCTATAGGTTTACAATTTGTAAACTTGTAAGGTTTTTAAGCTACTTCCAGCAGCTGATGAGAACACTGAGTGAACACTAAAACCAGTCATGAAAGTCATCCCCTTGGCTTACAAAAGAATGGTTTCTCAAGAGAGGTGGTGTATCAGTACAGGTAAACACATTATATAACAAAATTTTTCCTTATGTGACAAATCTGGTCATAAATGACAATTCATTTTCAAAACTGGTCTTTCAAGTCCTGAGTAACATTCATTCCTTGAAATGTTGAGCCAAGATATTTTAACAGAATGGTCATGTTTTCTTGCATCTTGACTGAACAAACTCTCCCATTCGGATGGGTTGAACTCAGTTGGGGTCAAAACATCACATTAATTACATAAAAGAGTTTCTCACCATGTTTATTTGTAACTCATGCCACAACAATATCAAACTAGGTCTTTTTTATGCCCTATTGAGGGCACATGTGTTACCGAAATCTGCATGACCCTTAGAGGGGCGGCAAAAACCTAAATACATCATTGACTGTAGTGGAGGGACCCAAGTTAAGAAAAATCTGAACATTTTGTGATTCTAGCATTATTTTAATTAAAATTCAAGACAAAGTTTTGGGACTTTGAACTTGATCTTGAGTTTCTTGCTAAAAAAATCAAGAGAAGATGGGACCTGGGGTGATATGATAGCAGGATTCAAACTTGCACCTTCTGGTCATGATTCTGACATGCTGTCAGTATAAGCAACAAAGCTCTAACATGCTGTCAATTGAACCAACAAAGTTTTGACATGCTGTCAGTTGAACCAACAAAGCTCTAACATGCTGTCAATTGAACCAACAAAGCTCTGACATGCTGTCAGTTGAACCAACAAAGCTCTGACATGCTGTCAATTGAACCAACAAAGCTCTGACATGCTGTCAGTTGAACCAACAAAGCTCTGACATGCTAACCACTGTGGCTCTGAGAAAGGAAATAAACTTTTGCATAATAATCTTCTAAATACCTTTACCAGACTTCACTGGTAGGTTGCTGTTGATCAGACAGAGAAACCTGATTATTTCAGGATTTAAAAATGGTTAAGATCTAGGTCACCCTGACCCTTACCAAGACAGTTGTGGGCGTATTATGTACTGTTTGTTGTACTCTTGTTGATATAAAATTTGGAGTTTTGTGCTGAACAATTTTGAGAATACAGTGCCAAGATTGCCGTCAAGGAAGTTTAGCATAAATATTCCACAATCATGCTTATCAAAGGTAAATATAAAATAGAGTGGGATATTAGATGGGACAAAATCATAATGCAGTTACCATGTTACTCAGCAATGGATTGATTTGGTCATTGTGAAATGCTAGCATCTTGTTCAATATAAATTGCTGTTTGTTTTCATACATCCAGTATTAGTTCGTGAAGGAACCACTTATTTCCTAATAATATATCTCTTCAATGATAACAGTTTTATTTGTGTTTTGGGCAGCCACCTCTGAAAAAGGAGAAAATTGATCCCTAATAGTGGGTGGTTGTGTAAAAGAGGTTAATTACAATATCTCACAATACCTA